>OZ026841.1:5506341-6106341 GCA_964023205.1 Lutraria lutraria
TAGCTGAAAGACGATTCCCAGTTCCTTAAAATGACTTCACATATTACACAAGTGCGCCATAACATTATTATCATTATGAACTACACAGTGCTGGGACAGTAGACCAGTCTTACAGTTCATGCATTTGATTGGTTGATTCAAAGCTCAGTCCTGAATTAACCAATCAGACGACTGTATTATCAGACTGGTACCTAGATCTTCACTTCCCCATCTGTTCACTATTAATAAAGATTATATATGGAGAAGATACATACTGGTACTAACCTCTACTACCATTCATCATTAACTGAAAAAATACTTGATTAACTTGCATGTTCAATTTTTTGCAATACATTGTGTACATGTACTATAAAGTAATCATGCATTTTATGGATTTACTAAACTCTGCAACAGTGTCTGAGCTAGGACAGTTTGGATATTGACTGTATACATGTACCCAATATTTTGACTGAAAACATCTGCTACATATAGAAAAATTCTGGTGTCATACATAAAAATATTTTGCTTTTTTGTAGATATACATAACTGACTCACCAGGAAATCTACATTATGTAAGTTAGAGTCCATGAAATATAGTGTCCCAGGGTTAAACCAAACCGAAGATGGAACTTTTTTTTTTTTTTTGTTGAAGTGTTGGCTAGTTGAGTTTTCATGCTTGTTTCCACATAGTACAGTTGCAATATAAAGAGTTGCTTAATTTATTTTTTGTTTTTGTATTTGAAATAGATGTTTTATAGATACAGTAGACATGCTTTTTGTTGTTTATCTGTAATTTGTTACCATAGCAACATGTTGTATTTGAAGTATTCCAAACAATTACAACACATGTGCAAAGGTTGGCATTATTAGACTGCTCAAGTCAACATGGTCTGCAGCTACAATGCTTACATGACTAGAAATGTGTCCATAGGACACGGATGCCTCCGCCATTTCACACTGAACACAGAAATGTGTGTTATGTTGCAAATATGTGAATACAACATAGAGCAGGTTGCTTGGGAATGCTGCCTATAGTGGGAAGTAAAGATCACCTAAGGGTGGTAAACACACTACTACATGTACTTTCACTATTTCAATATAAAGAATGAATGTAGATATTTAAGTGTCCACTGTGACCTTGACCTTTGAGTAAGCGACACAGATTTTGCGCATGACACGTCGTCTTAATATGATGAACATTTGTGCCAATTTATTTCAAAATCCCATCATACATGACAAAGTTAAAAGCCGGACATGAACATACACTTTCACTATATCCATAATAATATGCACAAACCTGGAACATCCACTGTGACCTTGACCTATGAGCAAGTGACGCAGTTGATGCGCATGACACGTTGTCTTGATATGATGGACATTTGAGCTAGTTTATTTCAAAATCCAATCAGGCATGACAAAGTTATTAGCTGGACACAAAAATGCCGTAACACACAAACACACACATGCCAACAGACAGGGTAAACACTGAATGCGGGGGCATAAAAAGTGGGATACGGAGGAATGGGTATAAAACAATAGTGAATTAACTTTGGTGAAAGGATAACAGATAACTTGTTCAAACTAAACCTTACATGTACTGTTTGTTTGAGTTTTACACCCCTTTTCAACAGTCACGAGTCAAATAAGGCAGATAGTTCATTAAACCATCGTTCCTGGGAAGAATCAGTACTAGACTCCCCATCTTCTGTAAGCAACTGCCTACTTTCTCACATAAAGAGACAAGGTCGGTAGCTGGGCTCAAACCCACAACCCTCTATATGTTATTCCTCAGATTAGAGTTATTGATATTAAATCAATGAACCCTACATTAGCACAGACTGTACACAGGGTGTAAATCATCTCTCACTTAGATGGCCTTTGTTCACAGATTTGACTGTACAGTACAACCTCTCCAGAGCAGCCTTCTGTAGAGCAACAACCTCTCCATAGCAACACCTTCAAAATTTCCCTAAGCTGATATTTACTATAAAATTAACCTCTGTAGAACAACAACCTCTAAACAACAGCCAATATTTCCAGCTCCCACAGGGTGTTGCTGAATGCTCTACAAAGGTTGTACTGTACTTTAGAACTCTTCCTTACATCAAACTAACTCCACCAAGGAAAAAATGATGTCACAAAGATAGAACTAACAAGCAAGTACAATATCGCAAAATTTAATACTAATTAACAAATTAAAGATAATTATTATCAAAAGTAAAAATCGGATAGCTTATTAATATTGTGCATGTACAGAGTTTTGTGTTCCTTATAACAATACAAAAATGTATGTTTCTTTGGTACAGGATACTTAATTCTCCATCCTGTGACAAGATATTGATAATTAAATATTTTATACCTATCCACTACCTAGCTAAGATTGAAAAGAAAAATACAAATATCTAAATAATTATGTAAACTCAATTAAAAGTCATCAGAATAATATCCCATGTGTATTATTTAGTCAACTTCAAATTATGAAAAATCTGCCCCTATATATCATATCTTTAATCTTTTTGTTACCATAGCAACCAAATATTTTAATAAGTAGAAGTGAATGCATGTACGGCATTCTACAGTTGTTTTCTTCATAACAAGAAGAATTTTACTTAATACAAAAGCAGAAAACAACCAATTTATGGAAAATGTTTAAAATTCCAGTACAATTGTTGTCATAGCAACCATAATTCTATTTTAGAAACAAAATATATGCATGCATCTTATTTCCTGTTTAACCTTTGTTATTGTACCAAGTTTCATTGAAATATTTTGCAAATGTACTGCAAACCCGTCATTCTTGGACGGATGATGCAATATTACATTCATAGCATCTCTGATATAATGCGACATAATATAAATACAGTGCAACCTCTCAAAAGCAACACCCTTTGGGAGTAGCAAATTTATTTTGTTGTCGAGAGATTAAATTAATAGTTAAATTGTGTAAAGGGAAAACATTGTGCTGTGAAGGGAGCTTTTTGCTCAAGAGAGGTCGCTCTGGAGAGGTTGTACTGTATCATTTATGTATCATGAGACTGAACTTTACAAGTAAAAGAATTAAAAGAATTGTACTCTAGTAATAGTAACTATCATCTAACATCATCGCCTGAATTATTATAATGACTATTCACTGTTTTCTTCACTTTATCATATACTCCAAGAAAGATGGCGCCACCTATCGTTATCCAGAGCATTCTGGGTAATACGCCACTGAATAACCTGAAAATTTACAGAAAAAATGTTTTGTAAGTCAGTGTTTCCTACAAAAAGTAAATAAATGACACTCAGACGAAAATATTCAACTCTTAGACATTTACAAGAGTCTTAGACTAAATACACCACTGACAAAAGTCCCTGCCCTAGAATTTGTGAATTTTTAACAAATGACGTTGCTGAAATTTGTATATATTGACAGAATTCCTTTGCTCAAATTTGTAAATGTGGATAAAATCCCTTGTTAATATTTGTAAATGTGAACAAAATCCCAGTTGCTTAAATATTAGTACATGCAGACAAAGGCCCTATCAAGTTTTTTGCAAGATGGAAACTCCCTTAGGTAAATTTTACAAGAAGTACAAAATCCCTATCCACGATTTCAAAATGGAGGATGAAATCTCCCAGTGGTAAATAATTGTATAATCTCTAATCCAGAATTCATCGAAGAAACATAATATTATCATATTAGTCTAATGCATAATAACAAGGACTTATATACATACATGGATTCGCAACTGCTAAAAATAGCTCAAACGATCCCACAATGCATTGCTATATACTCGGAAATTTCTGACAGCTGTAATCGGGTTTTTAAGAACTTGATTATACTAAATAAAACTCTGGCAATTGGGCACGGAAAATTGGTAAAGGACGCAACTTATTTCTTAAAGATATTGAGATACATTTGTAATCCACAAAGTCTAAGTATAAGCATTGAAAAAGGCATCAGTCGAACATTTTAAATTCCAAGATGGCGGACATCTATTATAATCCTTTTGTCTCCGAGATTAAACATTCGGAATACAACGGATATTTTCGCTGTTATTAACATTCGGATCATCACGGATATTTTCGTCTTTTCGCTTTTGTAAACAAGAGCATGAAATCCCGTTGATTCACGTGTTATTACCGCGGGATTTGATTACTTTTAACTGTTAATACAGAAGTTGCGAATCCATGTATGTATATAAGTCCTTGATAATAAAAAATTTGCCTGACTGATTAACAATAGTTGTATATTATGGATAATTAAGATAGGCTCTTTGAAATTTATATTGTGTATGACCACATTTGAAATACATGTACTAGCATATGTGGTTGTAACCAACAGGACATGTTTGCTATTAGAAGCAGGGTAGTCTAGACTACATCAATATTTAACATATCTGTGATAACCTACCCAGAAACACCTCTTTGATTATAAACATCTTTTAAAGCATCACCAATTCTTCCTTCTGACAACCTACTACCTTTCTGCAAATAGAAATCATGTCAAAATAAACACACACGGTCTCCATCCAGTGTTTAAACAGGAAAAGTTTACCATATGCCCCCTAGCTATCTGAACCAAATTGCAACCTCTGTAGAGCAACACCTTGTGGAAGCTGCAAATATTGACCATTGTTTAGAGGTTACATTATCCTCCCATACAAAATGATCATTTTCTTTTAGATTTAAGTCCAACCTGTGAACAAAGGTAATTTTGTCCTAAATAAACTATTACATTTTTTAAAAGAATGGCCTTTATTCAAAGGATGGCCTTTATTCACAGGGTGGCCTTTATTCACATGGTGGCCTTTATTCGGAGGTGGCTGCTAACATTAGTTTGACTGTATATTGAAGATATTTACCTCAGCTAACATGATTCTAGTCTTAGCCACATCAAGTGGAGTAGTGACACCTGCAGCTATGGAAGCTGTAAAATAAAGTAATACATATTTTATCTTAAGTTCTTGAACTTAACTAGTTAATCAAAAATAACATACTGAGCCCCTTTTCACCTTGACCTTAGTATACTTAAAGGAACAAGAAGTGTTTGTGAAACACGGATGCCCGCTAAAGGCAAACTGGACAGTATGACCTTGACCTTGGGCCTACTGACCTCAAAATCATTACGGGTCATCTACATTTGATGACCAACCTCCTAACCAAATCTGAGCAGCTAAGGCCAAACAGTTCTCTAGGAATTGCCTGCACAAGTTTGGTTACGGCTGGACTGACCAACATGTGCAAAGCATTATACACCCTTTTCTTTAAAAGGGTCATAAAAACACACATACCGGCAGCAGCACCACATATAGATGATTGCCAGGGCTCTACTTCATGATTCTGATATGATGCCCAGGCTGACTGAAAATGAGGATAAAATGAAATATTTAATTTTTTTATGTCAACCATTATCAAAGGAATTTAAGCAATTTTCAGAGACTATTGTAAGCCTTTATATATTAATAAGATAATGATATCACTTTGATATGAAAATGATATTTTCGCCAAAGTAGTCACATGTATCACGGTTTTACCACTTTCAAGAAATATGTACTCTAGACAAATAATATGACCAAAGTGACTAAGTTGGTACCAAAGAGAGAAAAGCTGGAATAATAAATGAACTTTTCATGTTTTGTCGAATCAGCAATATTGTAAGGCTGATCAAAAAGTAGCCGATCTATATTTAGACATTATACAGGAAGAAGAAATTAAGTTAAAATTCTCCAAAGACATACTTAAAATCGATACATGTATTCCTCTTTTTGGTTGAATTTGCAAATTAACCAGAGCTTATTAGCTGCATTCAATGAAACGCATTTGCCCTTGGTGGCAGCTTGACTTAATCTCATTCCCGCACAAGAATGTGTTCTCTGATGAATTACAAGAAATTAATGTATACATGCTTATAAATATAACAAAAAAACTAAGTTATGTATACGAATTATATGAAAATCAAATTTATTCACAAATCTCAATATCCAATCTGTATGTTTAAAATTAAATAATAAGATTCAAACCTTCAGATATTCCCAGAGAGGAAACTGTATAAATGAAAATGGTATTTCCCTGGTAACTGTACTAAAATAGCCCCGGTATAAACCTTGAAATCCCTGAAACATAATAAAATTGACTATTTCCTTAAAAACCGAGAATTAGCGACTCTTACAGTCAAACCTGTAAACAAAGGCCATCCATGAAAAAGCCAAGTATGGTCTTTATTGACAAGTGTCCTGTATTAGGACAGTTGATTCTTAATAATCAGTGACTGTTTTTTATTAGAATGGACTTTATACATAGGGTAGCCTTAATTTGGAGGTGGCAACTAACATAGGTTTGATTGTCTCAGCTTTATGAAAAAATACATTAAAATCAGTCAACTAGAACCATCTTCAGAGGTGTAAAAAATTGGTCATTATTTGAGGTGCTTTTTATGCAGAGATGATAATGAACAGCATAAACTTGGATTGAAAATATAACTACATGACTTGTATGGTTTTTGAATAGTAATTAAAACATTGGTTGCATTCATAATGATATATTAAAGACCTACCTCTGCGGCTATAGTTGACTTAAATATTTGCAATGAAGACAGCTGTATGTTAGCTTGAGCTCTTTGTTTTACTACTTCAACCGGAACACGGATGAGACATGCACCCTGAAGAAAAATACAAACACCGGTAATTTGAGAAGTTACAAAAGAGGTCTTCACTTCTGGTAAACTACCTACCGGTACATTTTTTTCTGCCAAACTAGTATTTTTCAGTCTAGGTAAATAATTTTTACACCAATATATTCATTTTCATGTGAACTTTTTCTCTATACATAAGAATGGAACAGTCTAATAAAAAGATATCCCAACCGAAGAAAAGGAATGTTTTCACTGCAAAAATTGAATTTAACTGATTGCACATGACAATGCATGGCTTTGGAATGTCAAGTTTGATACCGTCTGAATGTCAGACATTTGATTAGAATAGATGAATATAATGTTTGTTTGTTTATTTGAGTTTTACACCCTTTTCAACAGTCAGAGTCATATGAGGCAGACAGTTTACCTAACCATCGTTCCTGGGAAGAACCAGTAAGAAATGCCTGCTTTCTCAAAACCCACAACCCTCTATCAGTGAGAGGTTACAGTGATTTGAAGTCAGTGACCTTAACCACTCGACCATGAAGGTGGGTCGGATGAAAATAAAAATAAGGAAGTCAAACGTACAACTTCTCCTGTAGCAGCTGCTACCATGTGTATGACAGGTGTCCATCTGGTATCACCAGGTAAAACATACTTCACTGTCTCATATGTAAGGAAAAACAGGGCAGCTGAAAGAAAGAAACATCCATGATTTTTCCAGTTAACAAACTTGAGGCAATTGTGAAAGCAGTCTGTTTACTTATCCATACTTAGGCCATCCTTAAAAAATATTTTGTTTGCTTTAAAGCTACCAACTCTTCAAAAAGGCACCTACCAACTTTTTATTGACCTCATGGGATTTTTTGCATCATTTTCAATAAAAAAAATAGCATTCTGATATGTGATTTGGGTTCAGTATAAAAAGAAATTGTAAAATAAAATTATTTCCTACCTACCTACCCTCTGAAAATTTTCTGAGTTGGGTTACCACAAACAAACAATTTTTTTAAGGACAGACATATTCAAATTTATTTTTGAAGGAAATAATCTGGACTGGTAAAGGCTGACATACATAGTCATGACACAAAATGTGTTAGAGACTTTCAGACATTACAATTCTGTTAAATTTCAACAAGATGATTTTCAAAGATTCAAGAAGATGCTGTTTAAAGTTACATAAAAATTAATATGAATTATTTAGACAGCAAAATGTATGAATATTACAATGTTTTATCATAAGGCTAGAAAAATATAGACATGTTTAAATATATATATATATATGGTAGGATGGTCGCTAAACTTTTATTTTCATTTCTGAACATACTTGGAAGATGGTAAGTATGATTCATCCTCCAATGTTTTTGATTATACTCATAGAAACTTGTGCGTTGGAGTATATTAATAGACTTGATCACAACTGTTGTTTTTCTCTGGCCTAGTGAAACAGAAAAGGAAGTTTTTTTAACTTGCCTGTCTTGATTTTTGGTGACCCTGAACATGGCTTTTTTCTAGTCTAATGTACTATTTAATTCATAACCCAAAATAGAATTTAAACAGAAGTTAACAAATACCTGTTGGTGCAGAACCAAGAGCAGCAGATCCTAACCCAGAATAAATTCCACGGAAACCACCAGCTTTTAAGAATCCCTGTGAACTCTGAAGCCGTGTTTTGATAGTGTCAAGAGGGAACAATGCAATATCCACTGACGTTCCGGCAAGACCACCTGCCTGGAAGATAACAATTAACAATCTTTAGGCATTAGCCTTCAAGTACATGATTTTACATGATAATAAAAAGTCTCATGAAAGTACTACACTTGACTCTTGTTGTCTTGAATTCCTAGGGATCATGGAAATCAGTTTGAGATAACCAGAATTTTGAGATGAACAGGTAATATATATATTGTATATTTGACATTTTTAAAGCATTTATGTGTATTAAGAATAAAAGAAATTCTGCTGAATAATGACATCAACATAAACTTAAGAATGACAAAAGGATAAAAATTAAGCTGAAGCAACACTTGGTTAAATTTTACTGTAGGATTTTTTTTCTTTGAGGTCTAAATATTTAAATTTATGCAAATACATGAACTATACTCTAACATACATATATAAGTGACAGTTTGAGAAAAGTGAATTTAATCATTTTACCAGCAGTGCAGAGGTTATATATCCTTGTCTTGAAGCCATCCACAGTATTCTTTTAATCCATCATGTCTAAATTAGAATAAATGTATGCAGTTTTACAATCATTTATCCAAACATATATTTCAACATCCATAGTATGTACTTATACTGGCCTATAAAAGGTTAATTTTTGTAGAAGTTAAAGAATTCAATTCACAAGTTATTTTAGCACATTCATTAACATCGAATATGATGAATAATGCCTCATACAACTCTAGCAATAATTAAGCTAGGGTAAATGAGAGCTGACTAACTTCTTAACAAGAATAGTTCAACTGATTAGACTGTTTGCGACATCTTTTCACTTGGTGTCGTCTTTACAGACTGATACTAGAGGATATGGCCTGTTCAAATTCAGATATGAAATTGGCTAGTCCAACTAATCAGACTGTTGTGACAGTGAGACACTTTTATTAGCCTCGTCCCAATCATGCTGGGAGAATCAAGCCAATCCAAATTCATTTATGAAATTGGCAAATTTGAAAGCATTTCGGTAACTGAGAAATAAGCCTCGTAAATAAGTGTAGGGTTACAAATATTGGTTATGCGGTTCCGGTAACTACTTTTCAAACACTAGGTACCCGTTTTCAAGAATTTTTCCCAGGATATTGAACTTTCAAACCTATCTATCGTTCGCTATATAGATGAAATAGACATCATGCAGTTCCCATTTTTAAAAAGAGAATCAAGTTGTTTCCATCGTGGTAATCCCAAAATTATGGAAAGTAGCCCGCAAACAACGAAAACAAAATGGCGACCTGCCTATTATATCCGAGGTACTTTCGTTAGACAAATGCCAAGGAATTCCCATTGCCTGGGATGATCTAGTTTTCCTTATGCCAAGTTATGATGAAATGTGAAGGTCAAGATATTTAAAGTCAAACAATGACATAAATAGAAAAGCACAGACACTTGGGGTTAGGAGCTTTAAAAAACCAAAATATTTGTATTTTTGTCAATCCCAACACATAAACTTATCATATCTATCAATAAAACCTAAAATAAGCCGTTTTGAAAAAATACATTTTTCAACGTCAACAATATATACTACAAGATATAAATGTTCGTTGGAAAAATAGCTCACACGTACCTTCGAAAACACCTCGTATTTTATTCCATTTCCAACATTTTCACATAATCCTTGTGTCAGTCGATGTAGTACACATTATTCTTCATGATTATTGTCAAGTTTAAGTTTCAACCTCAACATTAACACCAAAATATCCAAAACAATTAGCAAAATTGTCAATATTTTGCATCAGCCACATTTACAATCTATATGGTTCCCGACTTTGTAGTGTTTGAATGCACCACGTATTGAACACATGAGAACCAGTATGTTATTTTGCCTGCTGGTTCTCATTATTTCAGTACTCAATGCAGTCATATACTACAAAGCCGGGAACCATATAGATTGTAAATGTGGCTGATGCAAAATATTGACAATTTTGCTAATTGTTTTGGATATTTTGGTGTTAATGTTGAGGTTGAAACTTAAACTTGACAATAATCATGAAGAATAATGTGTACTACATCGACTGACACAAGGATTATGTGAAAATGTTGGAAATGGAATAAAATACGAGGTGTTTTCGAAGGTACGTGTGAGCTATTTTTCCAACGAACATTTATATCTTGTAGTATATATTGTTGACGTTGAAAAATGTATTTTTTCAAAACGGCTTATTTTAGGTTTTATTGATAGATATGATAAGTTTATGTGTTGGGATTGACAAAAATACAAATATTTTGGTTTTTTAAAGCTCCTAACCCCAAGTGTCTGTGTAGAAAAGTACAGATCCGCATTTATATTTTTTTTAAATAGATGCATTGGAACATTGAAGTATTAAAATAAGGAGAAAACTGGGTCTGATACTATCTTAAATTTCATCAATTTGAGATCAAGATAGCTAACACTGTACAGTAACAGCTAGGCTTCTAATCTAGCTGACAGTTCGACTTTGAGCCGACTCGCCAAGTTGTAAAAACACGTGACAAGTGAAATTAACTCCATATTAGAACATATCGTGTTATTTTCTTACAAATCAAATTATCTTATTCATTAAAATATCTTACAATAAGCAAGCATGTGTAAATTTGATAGCTACTCACGTGTATGTTATGATTTTTCTGATAGGACAAAATTGTATAAAAGGGAAGCAACTCTTTAATCATTGGGTATGTATAAAATCACACTTTACGGTCCAAATATTTTACGGTCCACAATATGGTCCTAGGATTACATCAACTAGCATATAAGTGTATCTGTTCATATCTTTTAACTGATTTATAGGTGAAAACGCTACATATGTACAGTGTAGGTCTTGGTAAATATATGTATAGTAAAGGTCTTTGTAAACATATGTAAAGTGTAGGTCTTTGTAAACATATGTGTAGTGTAGGTCTTTGTAAACATATGTATAGTGTAAGTCTTTGTAAACATATGTATAGTGTAGGTCTTTGTAAACATATGTATAGTGTAGGTCTTTGTAAACACATGTAAAGTGTAGGTCTTTGTAAACATATGTAAAGTGTAGGTCTTTGTAAACACATGTAAAGTGTAGGTCTTTGTAAACATATGTATAGTGTAGGTCTTTGTAAACATATGTATAGTGTAGGTCTTTGTAAACACATGTAAAGTGTAGGTCTTTGTAAACACATGTAAAATAAAGGTCTTTGTAAACATATGTAAAGTAAAGGTCTTTGTAAACATATGTATAGTAAAGGTCTTTGTAAACATGGATAGAGGTAAAAACTACATGCAGGCTGATTACAATAATTAATTATATAACTGATGCGATTTGTTATAGGAATTTGTACTGCCTTCAGCAAAATCTGCTAAAACTGGAGACTGAACAACTGACCCCCGTTCTGTGTACACATTTGACTTTTCATTCTTTTCAAGATGGGAATCATAACAACCAAACTGTCCCACATGGAGAATATTGAGCACATGTAAGTACACGTTGTTGATGTAAGTTGTAGCTATAAATACTGAAATCAGGCTTATAGCTCCTTGCTGCAGTGTTTGAGCATGTAGCCTCATAGGGTGTTCACTGTACAGAAACCAATGTTTAAAACATTGGGTGAGATTGTTTCCACACGCATGATCTGTATCAACTATAAATCAACCAGGATGTTGTAAAATATAAAAAAATATGCTGTCTAACTCCTTACTAAGGATCTAAGGATGAAACTCCTTTTTTACCTCCTCCATACCACTGTACATAGTGCAGTTAACTTCTTAAAAGGCATTAATAATTGTGTCATTTGAACTCCGCTGTACCTTTTGTTACCTTACTGTCCATCATATCCCCATGTGCACCATATTTCAGCACAGAGCATAAGAAATGTGGCTAAATTTTCCCAAATAGGATTTTCATAAATGTTCCATTTAAAATGTCGCTTGATTTTCTACACTTCATCAATTGATATTGATACAGGGATTGAGCAAGAAACACAATGGTTTAGGTGCAGAATATCACAGTTTTATTTCAAAAAGAGAAAAAATATAATACAGCAATTTTCCTAAGTTTTTCTTGGTGTAAATAGGATCTAACACATTTCTTGATATGATGGTCTTGCTATATATTAAGAGGAGACAGTAAGCAGATCACAGACTAGCTGGCATTATGCATTAACAAGGTACATGTACTGGTATGGTAGTTTTACTTTAACACACGCATATGTAACAAAATAAATGTATTCAGACATGCACAAATTACAAACATATACATTCATACTCATATGAGCAATTTGTTTTACAAATATCTAAGTTTAAACAGTTAATATTATCAAGCACATATATAAATTCTTAGCTCTAGCAGAATTGATCCCCAAGTACCCGTACACATAATAATTGTATCTGGAATGATATGATTAAATCTCAGGGGGTCTGATTATATGTGGAGAAATATTCACAGAATAGAAATATTTTTTTTATGTAAATTTTAGCAGCCACTTTGCTTTGAAGAAAACCGAACAAGTATTTTGGGTGTGAAATATAACATTTCACATCTACAAAATTATCTTGTAATTGCAAAAAACGTCATTGTCACAGATATTTAACTGATATTTAAGTAGCAGAAAATATCGAGCACATTAGTTGACGATAAGTGTGACGTAAAAATTATTTACTTCATGATTAGAATACATTAAGAAGACATCTGACCAGCTTCATTAAATTGACAGGATAAGTAAGTATATACTAATTGTCCATTGCTTTTTGCGAGCACTGAAGAGTTAAACTCTTGGTAAGATAAAGTGACCACTAAGGGCCAACAGAGGGGCTCCAGTGGGGATTCCAGGGAAGGGTCCGCTTGATCCGGCTATGTCGAGATGAGAATACGGCAGCGGACATTTAGAATCATTACCATACTGAAATAGAAAAACAAAAAAACATTTAATTACAACCTTAATCCTTCAATATCAGTGATTTTTTTCGCTATATTTACTGCCTTATATGGGCAGTTTCCCTAGCAAAATTTCCTTCATTTTTTCCCTAAAATGACCAGAATTTTCTCCTGACAAGTGGTGCTTTAGAAATGATCATGTAAAAAGAAGAAAAAATATAACAGTTTTTGCACCATTTTCATCAATTACAGTGTAGTTACATTATATTTATTATTTAAACAACTAAATAATCACATTTTCCATAGAAAAGAAATATTATTATATATCTCCAATTCTGGAATATGTTGCGCTAAATTTCCCGTTTTAATGGGCATGGGTAGTGAGAAAATTTTGAAAAAAAAATCACTGAATATAATACTAAAGGCCAATAGGGGGCCTTAATTGGTAACAGACTCTACTTAACACATAATGACTTATCTGAATAAAGTATTACTATATAAGTTATTTTCTATGTACCGGTACATGTACTGTGTCTTAAACAAGTGATTACTGTATTTTATCAGTACAGTCAAACCTCCCTATTCCAAATCTTTATAATCCAGAATCCTCTGTAAACCGAACATGTCAGCTGGTCCCTATTTTTTATCATGTATTTAATGCTAAAAAACATGGTAATCCGGAACCTTTCTTATCCAAAATCCTCTCTAATCCAATCATTTTTGTCAGTCCGTGTAAGTTTGATATTAGAAAGGTACTACTGTATTGTATACCAGTATTATGAAGATTGCACATTTCAACCCTTGAAAATCGGACCCCTTCCGGACTTGGCCAACAGTTCGGTTTTCTAAGAATAGGGTTTTCAGAGAACTTCTAAAAATTAAGAAAATAAAGGGACTTGAAAATTGCTAGATTTTTCAGAGAATTCTGTCTTTTAGGGGTTTTAATGTATATCGTAGACTTACATTCTCAAGTCCAGAGGCTTTGATCAAGAATGCTGAAGGACTTTGATGTCCTCTTGCTGTAGCGCTAGATGCTGCATTATTACACTGGAGGACATCTTCATATTCAGACTTGCCTGTATGGAATTCATAGTCCTAAAAATATAAATAATCTTGTATGAAACATCACAAAGAAGAATGTGTATGATATTATATGAATTGTTGCCATGTTATATCTAACCTGACGACTGGTATTTAAAATGTCATCTAGCCTGCCCGGTTAGTTCAGTGTTAGTCTACTGATCGAGAGGTTGTGATTTCGAACCTTGGGCAAGACTCACACTGTCCATGCCAAATTTGACCGAAGATATTACATCCAATCTTAAATTGTCCCCCACCTCTGCATTATGTGGGGTAGCTTGGCAGAAGCTTGTGGATAGATTGTGGTTAGTACAGGTTAAGGTCTAAATGAAGACCAGGGAAGCTGGTTGGGATAACTGCCCTTCATGATATAACTGAAAATAGCATTAAATAAACAAAATCATGCATCTTTCAGTTCATTGAAAAAGTTCATCTACTGATCCTTAAGTAAAACAGAAATTTTGATCAGAAAACCATCTTACATCACGTCTGATAGTTGAAATTTCAAACGGATCGGCCAATTTATCACCGGCAGCTTGTAATTCAGCACTTGTGTTTATCTTCCTGGCTGGTCCATTGTCCATTATAATCTAATCATAATTTAAAATAACAATTATTATAAAAATTAAATTCTATCATATAAGCAGTTGAAAACACTGGGCAGTTTGTGAAATGAAATTTACATAATCACTTTGTCTGGGATCAAACCTGATGGAAATAAGTTTTTTTTCCTGTTAATCAGGTAACTCGGTGAAATGGAGCAACAATTTTGTGGTTATTATCATTAGTAATATTTACATTTTTCTTTCTTATGACCGGTTAATATGACAAATTAACAGTTAACTGGTTTAAAGTCAAACCGTTTACATCCTACGTTTTATCCTAACCTATCCTTCCTTTGTTTCTATAGAATGGATACGGTGAAATATGGACATTATAAGTTGAGGCTCTAGGCTTTTTCAACAACCATGATTTAGTGTACATGTACTTACAGAATAATCTGGTCCATATGCTCTGATGGCATGTCCTGTCAGTGTAGCCACAGTAAATATCTGTGGATTTACAGCATCCTTAGCCTATAAATAATAATTTACCAGTACATTAAACAGTGAAGTTTTTATAAAATATTCGAGAGACATTTTCATCAATTATGGTAATTTATGAACATTAGCACACACTGTAACCGCAACAGTGGCTAAGTGGTAAGGGTGTCTGCCTTCGGAGCGGGAGATCGAAGGTTTGAACCCCAAAGAAATCTGGATGCAGTGGGTTCTTGAGCCACTAGCTAGTCAAACAATGATTACTGTAGTGCCCATCTCAGCCAGGCACAAAGCGAAGAGAAGGAATTTGGGAGGTAATGCACACACAGAAGATATGTGTCTCATAAGCTAACTTGGCGGGCCCCTTTAGTAGGGGTGACACTATAATAAACAAAAAACTTTACCCTTATTTACTGTTGATACCATTGATAAACCTAGTTAGTATATCATTTTTCCACATGGTGTAATATAAGTGACTGCATACATAACAAAACAAGTTTACAGATCTATGACTTAGAATAAGAAATTAAGCAAAACAGAAAATATAAAAGAATGATAGAATGCACAAAGTTTGTCAAACAAATCTAATCAGACTAATCTAATAAACATTTCATAAACAGACTTAATATCAAATTTTGAACGGCTTAAATCATTCAAATTACCGGTACCTCAAATCATCCTAAAAATTATTTTAGAAATTACATGTATAACCAACGTGTATCAAGGGTAAAGATGTCTGTTTGGGCCAGCAGATATGAATAGCATTAAAACTTCAACGTAAGAAAACTTATATAAATAAATATGCTGATATGATTTGAGTGTATTATTATAATTACCAATTCTTTCATTCTACATAAAACGTCAGCCATGACCATACGACCTTCAGCATCAGTATTTCCAACTCTGACACGAACACCAGCACGAGATGTAATGATTTCATCAGCAACATAACATTCTGTGAACAGTAACAATACATTTTTTATGTATACAACTCCTTTACATACCTGGAAAATAGCTATATAGAAGATACAACAAGTTGGGTTCTTTTGTGATAGAAAATATACGCATGCTTAGTGTTAGTTGACCACTAATGAAGTCTACTCCACTGGATGTATTATCATAGTTTTAACAAAATTATGGCATGTTTTGCAACCAAAACAAACTTCCTTTATGCCTATTACATCAGAATAGAAAGAATAATCATGTTTAAGACACCGGCATATTACTTGACCAAAAGGTTAATGTGGAAAAATCAACAAAACTTATTTTTCTTCGTAATTTTTGTGAAAATAAGGCCATACTTAAACATATTTTGTTTACTCACCAAAAAGGCGTCTACCTACCGGGTAACTTTTATTTTAGCCTCTCAGGCCTTTTTTTTAAATAAAAAAAAACAGCATTCCGACATGTTTTTCTGGTTCAATATAAAAATAGAAATTGTAAAAAAAAATTATTTCCTACCTACCCACTGAAAATTCTTTGCATAGGTTTACCACACACACATTTTTTTTAAGAATGGGCCAAGAGGCACGATTTATCCAAAAAATGTTTTCATTCTATAGAATTTGCCTTCAGAAACATTATGGTCAGTATAAAAAATAGGGTCAGCCGGGCAGCCATAAACATGACTATTTTGTTCTAGGCTGAAGTTAGTATTGAACCATGATTCAACCATACCTGATCCTACACTGTTCCTCACCATTGATAAACCTCCGACTATCTTTATTCCCTTAGGTTTTAGCTCAGACACAGTCTGTATACAGAAAGAAAATCAAAACTTCCATGAATGCTTGTATATGCAATCTATTTAACATTTTAAAATACAATTTTCCAAATTGAATGACACAAAAAAAATCTGCTACCGTCAATATTATTGCGGTTAACTCTGAATAAAGGCCACCCTATGAATAAAGGCTATTCCTTTAAAAACCTCATTGATCATCTAAAACAAAATGACCTCTGAAAAGAGAGCACTGGTCAATGAAGGTAATATTTTGTCTTTTCAAAGGTTGGCCTTTGTTCACAGTATTTGAATCAGTCCTAGCCAGTCTTCCTCGTAATTCAGTGAAAAGATTTTATCCTTCAAAAAAATCCTTACCTACCTACCAAAAATTTCAAACTTGGGTAACTTTAAGGCAAACATATTTTTTTAAATTTAGGCCTTGTTTTAATTAAATGTTAGTGCAAGAACAGCTAGTTTCCCAGTCCTTGTCTACAAAGGACATACTCTTTTCAGTTTTAAAACTAGTGCAAAATTTACATTCATGACAGAAGTCTAAGAAAATATTCAAATTAAGTCTTTTTTAATGAATTGGAACCTCAAAATTCAATGTTTAGTGAAAATAAATATACATCATATGGTGATAGTGTGAAAATCTGATCGTAAAAATTAGATTTTTGATACAAATCTTGAAATTAAAGACAAAACAATTTATGTAAGACCAAATAAACCATCTCCATAAATGCAAGGTAGCCATAGGCTGCATGAATCTATTGTACTTGCAGGTTTGACTGTGAAATTTATTTATCATTATACTAGTAGTTCATTGTATAGAGTTTAACCTTGAAAAATCCTGCTACAGCCGCAGCCCCACATTTATCTCTGTGCATACCAGCCATGACACCACCAGCTTTAATATCAGCACCACCTGTATCATATGTGATACCCTGTAATAATCAAGTGAAGGAAATATAATAATGTTATATACAATAAAACATGGTAAAAGTTAGGGGCAAAATATTATCCTACAGTTTTCACATAGACATATGGGCAGTATGAAAACTTTAGGCCATTTCAAGGGCAGATAATTCACAATGAAGGTAAAATAAAATGAAAAGCATAAACCAAAAGTAATAATATGGTACATGTATTGTTTATGTTTATAAGCTTTCATGCTGCATATATGTCTAGATTTGAAAACTGAAGGATATGTCCTTAACTCAGATATACTGGTAGAGAAGAATCACATATTATGAAAATTTTTATTTTCCCCAAACATACATAAATTTCTTAAATTCAATGTTATGGACATCTTGAAAAACTGCAACAATTATCTATGTCACTAGGACATCCCAATGCCCTTTACAACAATCAGAATCATATAAGGTGGACAGTTCACCTAACCATCGTTCCTGGGAAGAACCAGTAGTAGACTCCCATCCTCCGTAAGCAACTGTCTACTTTCTCACATAAAGTGACATAGTCGGTAGCTGGGCTCAAACCTACAACCCTCTATCAGTGAGAGATTACACTGATTTGAAGTCAGCGACCATAACCACTCGACCACGAAGGCAGGTCTTGATTTTATAGTCACTTGTTTGTATGTAATACAGCAAAAACACGATTTTATTACGTCATCAATACTTGAGCTCTCAAATGAGATGTGCATCGGACCTTGCCTCTATATCATCAGTGCGCTTATATCAGTCGAGGTAACAAGATGTGTCTTAAAAAGTAAAAAGTATAGCATGTAAGGAACCATTCTATTTAGATGAGATCTTCAGCAAACAGTGTTACTATAGTAATGAAAAATAAACACCTTTCCAACAAGAAACAGAGTTTTTTCTATTGGTCCCTCTCCTTCGTATGTTAGATAAATCAGTCGACCTTGATGCCTTGGTACATCTGTAACCATTAAATACCTATGTTTACATTCTTATATACAATACAGCGCTATGTTTAATAAAACAAAACAGAAGTATCCTGTCACATTCGTGCGATCTGCTATGAATGCCACATTTGGTATTTCGTATCTGATTATGGAATGTCTAATACGATTTGTTGCGCTACAATGTGATCGATCACGATTTGACAACTTCATGTGTCGTGATCTGTTATGGCTTGGACGAGCTTAGGCCAAATCTTTCTCTAGTTATTGGTCGGACAACGTTTTTTATTATGGACAGACCGACAGACATGTACATAGCAATTACTCAAGATAGGAACTAAGTCGGAATTAAGAAAAGCTTATCCTTCTTATTATATTTCTTATTAATTAACATTTACTTCGAGAAGCCCTGTTCACAGCAGACAGGAGTGGATATTCTTTATCAAACACATCACAGTCTGAGATCACTTCCATCTGAAAACAAGAAATAAATAAACTTTTATCAGCATGGCCTCCATTGTTTCCCTAAAAAGTTCACAATTTTCTAAGACCTTATAGTCTTATACTAGGCCAACCTTAAATAATGTTTGTTTGCAGTAAACCTTTCCAGAGAACCTTCCATGGGTAGGAACATGTAGGTAGGAATTTTTTTACTATTTGATTTTTATATTGAACCCTAAATACATGTCAGAATGCTAAATTTTTTATATAAAAAAGGCCAAAAAAGTTTGGGACGGGGGCTTTTGGTAAGTAGGTAGCATTACAGCAAACAAAATATTTATCAAGGATGGCCTTAGAGATATAAATATACTGCACTGTCATGTCTTTCAAGATAAGAAAGCCCTATATTGTTTATAAAACTACAACTATGTTTATTCATCATGACATGCAGTATAGATATTTATGTAACAGAAGAATTGAACACTACAACAGTTACTATACAATGGCAGTGGATATAATACATGCAAGAGTGATCTATATTTCTTTAACAAAATTTGACAGGATATGTTTTGTTAATTGTGAGTTTTACGCCCCCTTTCAACAGTAAGAGTCATAAGATACGGACAGTTCACCTAAGCATCGTTTCTGGGAAGAGCCAGTACAAGACTTCCTCCTCTGTAAGTAACTGCCTACTGTCTCAAATAAAGTGACATGGTCGGAAGATGGGCTCAAACACAAATTGATACTTAGGAGGGTCGTTCATTGGACCGATAATTGGAAAATATAAATTTCAATAAGACAAGCTACTGTATGAATAGTTTCTGGCGAGATTGGATGCAATTTTAAAAGATCATAAAAGCCTTGACAGTGAGTCAGGAATCAGATGTTGTTGTTGTTGTTTTTTCTTAAAAAAGGTTCTGAAACTTTAGTAAGAAGGGGGCGTTCAATAAAATTTGATAATCAATTTACCTTAACATTGGAATCTTGAAAAATATTCTTCAGATATTCAGCAACTTTTGGTGCAGCCATTCTTTCAGGATCAGATCCACCAATGTCTCTAGCAATCACTCTATAATGATACCATTCTTAATTAATTGTTTTAGTGACAAATAATTCCTATTTGCAATCAGGTACCCTTAGAAAGATTTGGGCGTATGTCCTTCATCAGTGTCAAACACATATATGCATAGCATTACATATAAACTTAAGTTGGTCTGTTAGTGTAAATGTTAAAAATATTTGCATGAACAATATGGGTGCATTTCTCTTTTTTGCTTCATATGGAAAAGATCACATTCTGACAGTACTTTCAGTACTTTGATTATTCTTGTTTTTAGCAGTATTTTAGTTACTGGTATGTCCTAACAGGCAGTAATGTTAACCAATGATCCTGGATTCTGTACCAGTAGTAACCTTCTACTCAGCAAGTCACTGCTAACTTGTTCAACTTTAATTAATTAATGTTCTCAGTATATATATATATGTACAGTCGAACAAAGGAAAGACAAAATATGGCCTTTATTGAATAGTGGCCTTTTTTCAGAGGACATTTCGTTCGAAATTATCAATGAAGATTTTTTAAAATAGTGGTCTCTATTCACAGGGAGGCCTTCATTTGGAGATGGCCGCTAACAGAGGTTTGACTGTATGCAAAATAAAATGACTTAGATACACTGATAATTTCATACCTTCCTATTTCCATTGCATTCAGAGTTACGATACCAGTCTGTACCCTCTCCATATCATTACACCAGATTCCGATTTTGTCAACTTTAGTTGCTTTATCAGGTACAGCTTCTCGAATCTCAATAGGCTAGTAAAATAATGAATATTCAAATTACACATGATAGCAAGTAATAGAATAGTAAAACATTCAATCATTAGAGAAACTGTTATAAATGACAAGAGTACCACTAGAGGTGCCAATGCTTGTCAGTTCACTGCCTCATTGAGATCTATCCACCTAGTACGAAGTTTCATGTTGCTACCTCTTATAGTTTCTGAGTTATGAGCTACATTAAAGTTTTTGTTTGCACAATGACGATGTAAATGAATAAAATTAAAAATGTGTATTCAGGCTTGTGGTATGTTTGTATATCATCTATTAATTCTATTTTCAATAACCCATAAAGCTTAAATTAGTGCTTTAAAAAATTTGTTCGAACACTGGCAACAGATCTAAGGGAACTCAAAGCCATGACTCAGATCAAAGTGAACAGTACTAGTATTAGGGGAAAACTTTCAATTATGTACAAAATCTTAACCACTGAGTGTTACTCACCACATAGACAGCGTGCAGAGCACCAAGTGTGGCACATTTACCAGCTTCAGGGAAGGTTGAGTCCACAGGACGTACAAACAGAGGTGACCTACTACCAGCTTTCATAGCTCTAAAATACAAAATAAAATACGTAACAAAAATAAAACATGAACTAATTAATGAAATGATCTAATACATGACAACAAGTTAAGTTTTCTAATACAAAAATAAAAAAATAATAATAAAAATATTTTGTTTGTTTCTTTTGGGTTCTTAGAGATCTATACTCCTAGTCCAACCAGATCTGCTGGGTGACCCATTCTCACTGACCTATTCCCCCATTTTTTCAATGAAAAACTTATCTATACAATGCATAAATCAGTAGAAAGTGACACAGATTATCTAGGATTCTTTATCAATCAAAATATAAAGGAGGTTTCTAATTAGCACCCTTTCAATCAACAATAATTCACACTACAACCTGAGATCATTTTATTACTGAGACAAGGCCATCCTTAAAACTAATGTTTGTTTGCCGTAACCCTACCCAGAGAATTTTCAGTGGGTAGAATGTTTTTTTACAGTTCAATATTTATATTGAACCCAAAATACACGTCAGAATGCTATTTTTTTTATTTAAATTATTTTTTATCTGTGAGGCCAAAAAATGATGGTTAGGGGCCTTTCTGGTGAGTAGGTAGTGTAAGGCAAATAAAATATTTTTATAATAAAGCCCAAGTGATAAATTTATAGAAGTTCTGGACAATGGTATAGATTTGGTCTCAGATACCTAGCTGAAATGATCTTAGAAAACTACACCAAATACAATATGAAATCACAAAGTTCAACAGCTAGCAATGAGGTTAATTTACAGGGTGTTCAGTAGACGTCAAAATTTGTTAAAGTAAATTTGATCCTTTGGTACAAATCATTAGGAGTCAGAAGCTATATTTTGCTAACTTCAAGAGTAATATGAAAACTCTGAGTTTACCTTTTCATGCCTTTTTCTCCAGCATCATAAAACCTCCTCACATCATCAAAATCTCTGTCCAATGGTCCTGTAGGTGACCATATCTATAATAAAATAACATGATAACTCATTAAGCAGGCAAGAAGGATATACATTGTACTCAAGCTTATTCAAAATGTAATTCTAATTAACTCTAACGTACAGGACAGACATTCTAAGAACATAAATCCTGAAACCTGATGAAGAAATCAAAGCTTTTTTACAGAAAACAGTCTACAAAAATTACTGGGACAATTTATAATTACAAATTAAGTATTCGACACTCAAACCAAGTACAGTTAACCCTGTGTTAACATCCACCTCCGAATAAAGGTCACCCTGTGAATAAAGGTCACCCTGTGAATAAAGGTCACCCTGTGAATAAAGGTCATTCTTTTAAAAACAGTCTCTGATAATTCAAAACAAAATGACCTCTAAATAAAGGCCGCTTGTATTTCCCAAGGATGGCCTTTGTTCACAGGATTGACCGTATCTGTTCAAGTTAAGCTGATTAATGACAACCAATTAGCTACACTATGAGTATTCTTACCAGTCTTCCTGATGGAACGGCATCTGTAGCAATAAATACCACATCCTTGATACTATCAACCTGAAATAATACCGGGTAATAAAAATAAGATCAGAATATCACTCTCAGTTATGTAATCTCTAATTATAACATGAACATTGACATCAACATGAATATTTCTGTTCTTCCAGCAAGCTTGTGAAAGCTGCTTAGGGCAATACTTAAACACTGCCCAGAAAATTTTCAGAGGTTAGTAGGACCAATAGAAAATATTTTTATTACAATTTATTTTTTACATCAAACCCCAAAAAATTTTTTATTGAAAAATAATTCAAGGTAAAAAAAAAGTTGGGTATGGGCCTATTTTGGTAAGTACTGGTAGGTAGCATTAATGCAAACAATTTTTTTTAAGGATTGCATTAGTTCTGGTAAAGAAGTTGTTGGATTTAAAGATACTTTTATAATGATAATTAGTCCAAGAAACAAAGCAACTATAACAAACCTTTGCATATTTCTCTAATGGTTGTCTCAAGCATTCCAAGTTACCGGTAAGTTTTTCTAGTTTATCTGTGACTACTATCACACTGTCATACTGGCTGTCTGTCACATCAACATTAGCTATCAGTTCTGGTACACTGAAATAACAGAAGAAAGAATTTGTATCCAGGTAAGCTATTCATTTGAAAGACCCTATAGCAACAGTTGTAATCAACAAAATTCATTGTCATGAATATAGTTCAATGTGTTATTTTTCACTATCAAAATTTTCTTAGCCAGAGAGACATATTCAAGTGGCTGAAATGCATTCTTTTGGGACACCGGAGTTGGGCCATTTCTTAGGCAGGACGTGGGACCCAGTGGTGAAATGGGATGCAGGACTCACATTTTATTTTGTTCTTAAATGGGTTGTGGGACTCACTCCTTAACATATGGGGAGATGCAGGACTCAGTGGAAAAAAATAAAAGGGACGCAGGACTCGTGGGGAGGGGGTATTACAGCCCCACCTATCTATGGTGTGACTGACTGGAAAGGGGCCTGAGGAAATATTAAGTGGGGATTGCAACCAACTGAGATATTGGGGTTGGACAGGGGGTAAAATTATCCCTGCAGAAGGTAACATTTGAAAAATAAAGGTAAGATCACAATCGATTGTTATTATTCCCAAAGAGATGAAAAAATTAATTGCCAAGAGACATTTCTTTGTGTGAACCCAGCCCGTCCACACGTCTACATGAAATTGGCTAATTTAGTATTTAGCTAATTTGACTAGCTGTATGTCATTAGTGATTTTTTGTGAACTATACTTACAGCGTGAGTCTAAAGGGGTCTTACACATAATGATTTTTGTGTTTGACCCGTTCGAGTAATTTTTAGTCCGGACTCCTGTCCTGACTGATTTTATAAATTAATACATTTTAAATATGCAATAAAGACAGGGATAAAATTATATTTTTGACACTGACAGGGAAATCACGAAACAAACTACAGTGGAACAAATTTCTTATCTCTTGTCAACATAAAACTATCAAAGTGCAAAAAATAAGCATACAAAGTACACGGCCTACCTGGGAGTCGCCATTTTGTCCAAAGTATATCACATGATACGATGGTTACAAATCTTACTGATTGGACAATGAACCGTTTATAAACACATTTCATTGGCTAATTTTGTGACCTTGAGGTTACGACCGTGTCAATTTTTGGAGCAAGATAACACAATTTTGACACGAAGTGCATACTTTTAAAATGAGGATTGTTCAATTTCTATACAATGACAAGCCATGTATTGGGCTGGAACTTGGCCAGGGTGGAGACTACGTCAACTTGACAGTTGCAGATTCTTCGATACCTTCTGATACACGCAGTTTTATCGAGGGAGGAACGCAGCTGTGGAGTGTGGCTGAAAGGTTGTTCTCGTGCAATAACGCTCTAGACCTGTTTAATTGAGGTCCATGTCTTACGCGGTTATCTTTCAAAATTGATATCAATATCATTTTACTATTATCACCTGATCTGATACATTGACGAAATGCTATAGAAAGCCTGATTTAATCGCCTGTTCAGTTGTTTTATTATCATATACATGCATGTATACTATACAAGTATACAGAGCTAGCCCTACGATAGCCCTACTTATTCGGCTTTGCGGTTGGCCGACTTTCGTGAACGAATTTGGAAAGGCCATCCTCTCAAGTCGAAAAAATGTCTCGCCGTCACAAAGCAGTCTAATTTAGTTGGACTAATATAGAGCCATTCATGTGCCTGTCAATATTTTGCCTGCCCGGATTGGGCGGACATACACGTACAGGACTTTAGACAGAAGACCATATCTAATAGGTGGGAATTTGATCAACTTAATGACTCCGGGTCCCGGGAAATGGACTTTGGCTGGGTTTTACATCCATGTCGCATTTGATAGACCAAGAATATATATAGGCTCTAGCGTGGGGATTTTGATTAATACGGTTGTCTCTAGGGTGGGGATTAAGACATCAAAATTTTAGAAATGTCAAATACCTTTGGGTCGGCCCGCCGTCCCCCCTTCCCACTCTCTGGGCTGGCAAAATATTGACAGGTGCATAATTTACTCATTTTCCTGTCCAGATTGTTGCACGATCAAAGACAAAAATAACATTTTTTATATATTATCACCGGCCTATTTAATTTTTATAACTATTGCTCATACCAGGTTTCTTTTCCCAGGCAGGGGAGGTGGCCATCTCTTTAAATTTGGGGAAAGTAACGCATAATTTTTGCAAGAGGGGAAGAAAAACTTGATGTAAATTGAACTTTAGGGGAAAACCGCATGATTTTAAAGAATTTTCCTGAGGGGATGACGCCTATTAATGGCCCCTACAATGGTAAGAAAACAAAGCCCTGCATATGCAGAGATTTTTTACAATTTCATTTCCTTGAGTCCTGGGACTCGCAGGACTAAACATCTTTGAGTCCCTATGTTTAAAGTGTGAGCCCCAAATTTTGAGATTCAAATAGGTGTAAGTATTGCCCATCCAATGCTTTATTCATTTTACCTATGTAGCTTGGCGCTCTAATCAATAACATCAGTCCACTATTTACATGTAATATTATTATGTCTTGATGTGGAAATTAAGAGCCTTTGATTATAAACAAAAGCTGACAGATCTAGGACTCATCACTGGGAAATTAAATGCATCCTGTGGATGCACACAGAATGAAAACATGCGTCCACGCCGATATTTTTGCGTCCTAAAAAAATCACTGCATATGTATGAGGGGTTGAATTGCCTTGATTTGATCGAGGGCTTGAATTATCTCAATTATGTCAAATTATTCAATACAAACATGTGTATGCACGCGTTCATGCATTAATGCTCTTTAATTTTGTTTATGTATCTACCTTTAGCTTATCCAAAAGATCTGACTGTACCATTAAGAAGGATGCTGTGACATTAATGGCCCCGATTACATCATGTGATAAAGTTTTATGTATTGGTATGAACTATAAAGATCATTGTGAGGAACAGAATGCCCCAGTACCTGTAGAACCTGTCATATTCAACAAGTTTCCAAGCTGTATTATGTCTCCTAATGGTACTATGACTTACCCGAAAGAAACCAAGGTAAAATTTCACACTTTGTTTTCATTTTTATTATACCCCCACTACCATTGGTAGGGGGGCTATATAGGAGTCTCTTTGTCGGTCTGTCAGTCGGTTTGTCCCGAAACTTGTCCGCACTGAATCTTTTCTATGGATTAAAGGATTTTTTAATTTTACTTGGTACTTTTGTTCACCATCATTGGACGGTGTCATGCGAAAGAATTACGTCAATATCTCCAAGGTCAAGGTCACACTTGGAGGTCAAAGGTAAATAATGAGCTTGTACGGGCCATAACTATGTCATTCATTGTGAGATTTTTTAATTGCTTGGTACATTTGTTCACCATCATGGGACGGTGTGTCATGCGAAAGAATTACATCAATATCTCCAAGGTCAAGGTCAAACTTGGATCTGTGACAAGGCAGTATGTGGGGGTATTTTAAGTCACTCTGTGGCAGTTCTAGTTTCACCTGTCTGTCAAATGTTATATGTTCCATTATAGTGCAACCTATCCAGAGGGGCATCCATTCAACAGCAGCATGCTCTTTCTCACTGTACAAATAACTATTTATTTAACCTCTTTAGAATTTAACCTTTCGAAAACAACATAATGTGTATTTAGGGTTGGAACACCCTCTGGTCTTTACTCGATTGATCAATAAATTTAGTGTGGTCTGACCTGTAGAAGGAAGAACTTCAGGTTGAGAAGTAAACAAGAAAAGGAATTTGTGACTTTATTACTTTTATCTTGATCTAACCAGAGACGTATAATACGTCTCTGATCTAACACAACTGTTAGAGTACAACAATAATTTTGCTTCTCCCAAAGGGTGTTGTTTTGGAGAGGTTTTAGCTTGAAGAATTTATCACAAGCATAGTAGAGCTGAAAATAAAAACAAGTTTGTTTGGAGTACTCCAAATTTGACTGAAGATATTACATCCTATGTTAAATTCTCCTCCACCTCTGAATTATGTGGGATAGCTTGGCAGAAGCTTACAGATAGAATGGTGGTTAGTACTGGTTAAGGCCTAAATGAAGTCCGGGTAAACTGGTTATGATAACTGCCCGCCACGATATGACTGAAATAATGTTGAAAATGGCATTAATCCCGATGAAACAAACAAACAAACAAATTGGAGTACTCCAACTCAGAATTTTAGGACTGGGTAGGTAGGTAGGTAGGTAGGTAGGGAATCGTTTTACTGTATAACAACAGAAAAAATGCCACAAAAATATATTTGCTAGGACTTTGGTGAGTAGGTTGGAGCACTCCAAACAAACTTATTTTTATTTTCAGCCCAGCTTGTAATATGAATATTAATAAAAATATCAGTTTTCTCAGTATTGCATTATTCATTTGGTTACATTAATTGTATTTCAGCTTTTTTTATTGCTTTATTATATTTTTACAATTTGATGGAAATTAGAAGCTGCATGTAAGCATTAATGAACATTTATTTCCTTCCAATGATATGGAAATAAGAAGTTTTCTACACACTTTTATTGACAAAAAATACCAGTAGTATCAATGTCTTGTTTTTAGCTCACCAGAGCACGAATGTGCTCAGGGTGAGCTTTTGTGATCGCCCGGCGTCCATCGTGCGTCGTGCATCGTTACGAATACGTGGCGTCCATGTTTACTTAAAACAACATCTCCTCCTACACCCCTATGCCAATTGCAACCAAACTTGGCTGGAATGATCCTTGGGTGGTCCCCTTTCAAAGTTGTTCAAAAAATTAAATTTCATTTAAAATTCTGGTTGCTATGGCAACAAATTGAAAAAACTTAAAAAATCTTCTTGTCTGAAACCACAGGGCCTAGAGCTTAGATATTTGGTATGTAGCATTGTCTAATGGAAATCTACAAAGATTGACCAAATTATTTTCCTAGGGTCAAAATTGGCTCCGCCCCGGGGGTAACTTGATTTTACATAGACTTATATAGGAAATTTAAAAAATCTTCTTGTCAAAAACTACAATGCCTAGAGCTAAGATATTTGGTGTGTAGCATAGTCTAGTGGACCTCTACCAAGTTTGTTCAAATTATTGCCCTAGGGTCAAAATTGGCCCCGCCCCGGGGGTCACTTGATTTATATAGACTTATATAGGAAAATTTAAAAAATCTTCTTCTCCGAAACCGCAAGGCCTAGAGCTTAGATATTTTGTATGTGGCATTGTCTAGTGGACCTCTACCAAGTTTGTTCAAATTATGGCCCCGGTGTCAAAATTGGCCCTGCCCTGGGGTTTATTCTATTTTATAAAGGAAAATTTAAAAAATCTTCTTCTCCGAAACCACAAGGCCTAGAGCTAAGATATTTGGTATGTAGCATTGTCTAGTGGACCTCTACCAAGTTTGTTCAAATTATTGCCCTAGGGTCAAAATTGGCCCTGCCCCGAGGGTCACTTGATTTATATAGACTTATATAGGAAAATTTAAAAAATCTTCTTCTCCGAAACCGCAAGGGCTAGAGCTTAGATATTTTGTATGTGGCATTGTCTAGTGGACCACTACCAAGTTTGTTGAAATTATGGCCCCGGTGTCAAAATTGGCCCTGCCCTGGGGTTTATTCTATTTTATATAGGAAAATTTAAAAAATCTTCTTCTCCGAAACCACAAGGCCTAGAGCTAAGATATTTGGTATGTAGCATTGTCTAGTGGACCTCTACCAAGTTTGTTCAAATTATTGCCCTAGGGTCAAAATTGGCCCCGCCCCGGGGGTCACTTGATTTATATAGACTTATATAGGAAAATTTAAAAAATCTTCTTCTCCGAAACCACAAGGCCTAGAGCTAAGATATATGGTATGTAGCATTGTCTAGTGGACCTCTACCAAGTTTGTTCAAATTATTGCCCTAGGGTCAAAATTGGCCCCGCCCCGAGGGTCACTTGATTTATATAGACTTATATAGGAAAATTTAAAAAATCTTCTTCTCCGAAACCGCAAGGCCTAGAGCTTAGATATTTTGTATGTGGCATTGTCTAGTGGACCTCTACCAAGTTTGTTCAAATTATGGCCCCAGTGTCAAAATTGGCCCTGCCCTGGGGTTTATTCTATTTTATATAGGAAAATTTAAAAAATCTTCTTCTCCGAAACCACAAGGCCTAGAGCTAAGATATTTGGTATGTAGCATTGTCTAGTGGACCTCTACCAAGTTTGTTCAAATTATTGCCCTAGGGTCAAAATTGGCCCCGCCCCGGGGGTCACTTGATTTATATAGACTTATATAGGAAAATTTAAAAAATCTTCTTCTCCGAAACCACAAGGCCTAGAGCTAAGATATTTGGTATGTAGCATTGTCTAGTGGACCTCTACCAAGTTTGTTCAAATTATTGCCCTAGGGTCAAAATTGGCCCCACCCCAGGGGTCACTTGATTTATATAGACTTATATAGGAAAATTTAAAAAATCTTCTTCTCCGAAACCGCAAGGCCTAGAGCTTAGATATTTTGTATGTGTTATTGTGTAGTGGACCTCTACCAAGTTTGTTCAAATTATGGCCCCGGGGTCAAAATTAGCCCTGCCCTGGGGTTTAATCTATTTTATATAGGAAAATTTAAAAAAATCTTCTCCGAAACCAGTGACAAGGCCTAGAGCTAAGATATTTGGTATCTAGCTTTGTCTAATGGACCTCTTTAAAATCTGTTCATATAATGGCCATGGGATAAAAAACGGCCCAGATGGGTCACTTGATCTTACTTAGACTCGTATAGAAAACTTCAACAATGTTAATCTCCAAATGACCTTTTCTCCTGGTGAGCATTTATAGGGCCATCATGGCCCTCTTGTCTTTATTTATTAATTAATTATGTTGTATTCTATTATTATACGCCCAGATATGAAATATATGGGGGCTATATTGGATTCACGCCTGATGGTCGGTCGGTTGGTCGGCCGGTCGGTCGGTCGGTCCGTGCGTCTGTAGACACAATTTGTCTGGAGAATTTCTCAGCAACTACTTACAGGATTTCAATAAAACTTCACAGAAGTGATCAGTAGTAAGCCTAGTTGTGCATGCTTTAAGCATTATTCGTTCGAATTAATTTTCACTGAGTTATAGCCCTTTCTTGTTTTTATACAGGATATACAATGGGCAAATTTTGTCCGGACAAATTCTCAGCAACTACTCACAGGATTTCAACGAAACTTCACAGAAGTAATAAGTAGTTAGCCTAGTTGTGCATGCTTAAATCATTTTTCATTTGGATTGATTTTCACTGAGTTATAGCCCTTTGTTTTTTTCTACAGTATATACAATAGGCAAATTTTGTCCCGACTATTTCTCATTGACTACTGCCAGGAATTCAATAAAACTTCTCAGAAGTGATGAGTAGTTAGCCTAGTTGTGCATGCATTAAGCTTGTCTTGGTTGGTTAAATTTTCACTGAGTTATGGCCCTTTGTTGTTTTTTATACAGTGTATATACAATATCTCAGTAACTACTCATAGGAATTCAATGAAACTTCACAGAAGTTATAAAAAGTAAGCCAAGTTGTGCATGCAATAACCAGGTTTTGTTTGGATTAATTTTCACTGAGTTATGGCCCTTTGTTTTATACAATTAGGTAAATTTTGTCCGTACCATTTCTCAGCAACTACATGCAGGAATTCAGTGAAACTTCTTAGAAGTGAGAAGTAGTTTGCCAAGTTGTGCATGTCCACAATAGGTTTTGTCCAAGTAAATTTTAATGAGTTATGGCCCTTTGTTATTTTTTATATAATGTATATTTAGAAACTGGTCAGGATATATCTAAGCAACAATTTGCAGGTATTAAAAAAATGAAAATGCATTATATTTCCCTCTGTAAAATGTAACAATAACTGTGTCAAGGCCCCATCTGGGGGTATTCATCACCTTTAGTGATAGTTCTAGTTTACACTATAAAACACATTCCGTTATTTCTTGATTTTATTACAGGAAACAAACTAAAGTTTTCAGATACAGTCAATCCTGTGTTAGGGGCCAAATAAAGGCCTTCCTGTGAAGATATTCCATTCCTTGAAAAACGATCATTGATTAATTAAGCAAAATCACGTCTGAATGATTCAAAGGCCACCTGTCAATAAAGGCCACCTGTCAATAAAGGCCACCTGTCAATAAGGGCAACCTGTCAATAAGGGCAACCTGTCAATAAAGGCCACATTTTGTCTTTCCCAATGATGGTCTTTGTTTAGAGGTTTGACTATACTTGAAATAGAAACTTACCTTGGTTTAGTGAACAAATTCTTCATTTTTCCAGTCACTGTACTGCAGTATTGATTATACCTTCTGATCTGCTGCTATACACTAAACTGAAACTTATATATGTTTGCCTATCTTTATCATACAGCTGTTTAAGGAAGTTAAGTCTTATGTTCATGGTTTCGGTTGTACTCCAAAATTAAAATTGTACTTATTTTTTATCCCATGATAATGAGTACTCCACTTGCTTGTGGTGTATACTATTTTTAAGTTGAGTGCATTATGTTTTAAGGAATAGAAAATATGAATTAAGTTCTACTTCGAGCGTGCTTTAAAGAAAAAAGAAAATATAATTATATTTTATGTAGGTAATATAAATAATTATCGATCACCAGACTTGCTAGATTTGTCCACTCCATAATTCTTTCTTCACATCAGTGAATGGAGGACTTTAGTGTATATTTTAGCTCTGTCACTCCCTACTTACTCTTAATCCCACGATCTGCTGTCTCTCCTCCCTCTCTCTAATATATTTCCCCTCCCCTTACCCCCCTCCTGTATCAGTCACCTGTCCACCAACTTTCCCTCCCTCTCAATTCTCTCCTTCACTATCTCTCCCCACTCACTCTTGCTTTCAGCTGATAACCGGTACCATCTATCTTTAAGTTAGTGGAACTTAACACGCAGCTCTAGTTGCCTCTTCACCAGCTATGCCCCTTCTTGGTTAAAGCCACTGCTTAAATTTCTGAGTAGACCAGAGACCTAAAACATTTTCAGTTGATTGAGTTATGAAGTCATAGATCCATTATTATATACTTTTTTTTGGTGGACTGACAATCGTCATATACAAGATTGTTGTGATCTTGAGTTACCAAAATAACATTTTTTTATTTTTACATGCTTGAAGTAATTATCTGTATATTTATCTAGTGTTTAGATTGGGAAGTAGAATTAACCATTGTGATTGGCAAGGAAGCTAAAAACGTACAGGTAAAAATGTTTGTTTTACACATGTAAGATAATGAAATTGTCACAATTATAATCTTGATGCCTTCTTTCACATCCAGTTTATAGTTTAAAAAAATATATGACAATTATTTATACAGTCGTATTCCTATAAAAATGTTTAGTATTTTAGTATAAACATAGCTCTGACCAGGCAAAGTTGAGATCCATTACTTTTATTCATTTGTTGTCTGCCTGTCTGTCTCCGCCTCCATGGTCGAGTGGTTAAGGTCACTGACTTCAAATCACTGTAACCTCTCACTCGAGCCCAGCGACCAACCATGTCTCTTTATGTGAGAAAGTAGGCAGTTACTTAAGGAGGATTGGAGTCTAGTGCTGGTTCTTCCCAGGAATGATGCTTAGGTGAACTGTCCGCCTCATATGACTCTGACTATTGAAAACAGGCATAAAACTCAAACAAACAACTGCCTGACTGTCAGACGTACAAATTATATTATATTATATATACTTTGTCTGAGTGAATTTTTAAGAAAATGTTTGTCTTTGTTTTCTGATATCTGTTTGCTAAGCTTAGAAACCTTAAATCAAGACTACGCTCGCTTGAATTCTTACCCAATAATGGGATGCCACTGGTGTAATTCTTCTTATATATGCTCAGATGGTGATTCAAGTATACCACATTGGACTGATTACTGAAAAAAGTATGCTATTTGATGAGGAGCATTTTTTTATAATAAAATAGGAGTTGAGCTTATCATATATATCGCACAAAAATAGATGAATAAATACTTTATCACATATCAGATTGGGCCATCCTTAAAAAATATTTTGTTTTGGGTTTACCCATCAAAAACAGCCATACCGGTACCCAATTGTTTTGGTCTCTTTGGTAAAATATTTTCCAACCTTAAAATTTTCTCGGTAGGGTTACCCCCAAACAAACATGTTTTAAGGATGGCTTTTTCTTCATCATTTATATCATTATCAATTATTTGGTTTAGGCAGCAGATGCTATGAAGTATGTTTTTGGATACACTATTGCCAATGATATAAGTGCGAGGGATTGGCAACTCACGCCAGGGGTCAATGGAGGTCAATGGTTGATTGGTAAAGCAATGGATGAGTTTTGTCCCCTTGGACCTGCTATTGTTACCCCTGATGAATTAGGGGGTATGTATAATACTGTTTTGTCATGGTTATTATACCACTTTTGAAGAAAAGGGGGGTATATTGCTTTACACATGTCGGTTGGTCTGTCCAAACCTTGTCCGACGAATAGGTATAGAGACTGATTTGGCCTATGCTCATCCGATTTTGTTGGGAGGTTGGTCATTACATGTAGATGACCAAGATTGAGGTCAGTAGGTCAAGGTCATGAGTAGTAAATGCAAAATAGTTCTAAATTTCAATTAACTTAGATCCCTTTTGAAGAAAAGTGGTCATATTGTTTTGCACATGCCTGTCAGTTGGTCTGTCCGTAACGAAACCTTGTCTGACCAATAACTAAGGAATGATTTGGCCTAAGGTCCTCAGACTTGGTTTGGAGGCTGGTCATTGCATTCAGATGGCTCCTATTGATTTTAAGTTCAATGGGTCAAGGTCTTACTATCCAATAGGCCTCAAGGGGCATAATTGTTTCACAAACACTTCTTGTTTTATATTTTGTTTCTTCTTCTTTTGTATGCCTTAAGTATAAGTAAAAAATAAATCACGTTTATTATCATTTAGTACCATTCGTCTTACTCACAGAATTTCAAATTGGTGTAACTATACACTGTCAGCAACAAAATAATAATGCTTGTGAAGTACATGACTTGCCTACTCTAAAAATCTCACAGTTGATATCATAGAAACATAATAATAATTTTTGTTCATTCAACTACAAATATTCTTATTGATTCATTTTATAAATGTGATTATATTACTTTAAGTTGTAAAACAGCATCTTACAGTAAACATATGTTAACATAATTTTTATTCTTAACAAGGACCATGCATTCAATGTATACAGTTTATCCTCTCCAAAGTAACACCCTTTGGGAGTGGTAAAATCATGTTGTTGTTGAGAGGTTGTTGCTCTAAAGAGGTTAGGTTAATAGTAAAATTGTGCAGTGGAAAAATTTAATCACAATCAGGATTAACAATCATATCTGACAAGCGACTTCCACAATTGATTTTTGAATGACTTAACGCCATCGTCAAAATGACCGAGGACACATATAAACCAGTCTATTCAACTATTCTGGCGGTTAAAATTGAGATTTTATACACTTTCACCACTCGTAAATTTTTGGAGCCACTTTGGTCGGACTTTCGCCAATTGGCTCAAGTGGAGATCGACAGTGTGGGCCCGGAAAAAATCATGCTGTTGTTGAAAGGAGCTTGTTGCTCAAGAGAGGGCTGCTGTGGAGAGGTTGATACTGTATGTTTACATGTATTATTGGTCGTTGTCCATATTCATCCCAGGTATTTATATAATTGTATCATTCAATTGAAAATGGGTTTATAAAAGTGCAGTGTTAATTAATATGTAATAATTAACTTGGGCTATTCGTGATACGTAAGATTCTAGATAACATTGTGAAATGTTGTTTATGCATTTTTCTCACCAACAATGAATATAACGAATGATTAGTATTTTATACAATCTCTGTGTTTAATCTCAAAAGACAAAACCAAAGCATGTTTTGATAAAAGTCACTATAAATAGACTACTGAGAATTGTTATGCAATATTATGTAATAAGGCTGTTAAATGGCACACTGTCTTCTTATATAATAAACAGACTACATTCAAAATTGGAAAAAATCCCGTTTTTTTTTTCAGATTCCAAAATTACTCAGATCAAGGACTTATATACATACATATGTATATAAGTCCTTGCTCAGATTTACTTGAAATTTTATATAAAACTGTAACATCCTTGTGACATTCCTGTCTTAGAACATTGAGAATTCCCCTCATTAAACATAGTACCCGAAGTTCTTCCAGAAAATATTTTACTAGAAATCAGAACATGTTTGTTGTCTATAAACTATAACAGTTATTCTTGTCCTATTAATTATGACTGACTGGTTATTTAATGGAATCTTAATTTTAGTTTAACATCAAGGGTGTAGCAGTCAATATATCACAATATCTCTTAAGAAAGAAAGTATTCTTAAAACTATTACCCAATGCATTATATATATACAAGTATGTTAGTTTGTTATTTTTTGCTCTACATGTAATTGGATATTCGCCAGGATTTGTAATTTGAGTCATACTGCAAACTGTTAACTAGTCAACAGGTTTGACTATTGATTGTCTGGATATTTAGTGGTTCCTTAATGAACGTTCGGTAACAATTTTGGTCAAGGTGTAAGTTACCAATTGCAGTTCGGGTTGTAGTAAGGCAGTGTCTATTAGCTCTGCAAGCGTTGATATGATTCTGATTTCTGCAAGCTTTTACATGATTCTGATGTAAATAAATGACAATTTGATGATTTCGTAGGGGTGACATTTGAACTGTTGCCTCGAGGCCATAGGTCACAGTTTTGACTGTTCCACAAATGCCCATGAAATAACTGTATATGTGCCATACAATATCTACTCAAAATATGTTCTTAATACACAATAATTTTGTGTCCTAAAATGTCCCTTGAGATAGTTTTCTTGACTGACAAAAGACATAATTTTTGTAATAATTGTATAAACATGCACTCTAAAGGCAACATCCACCCACCAACTCAGTCCTCTCCATGGTGTCCAGTGCTTGAGGCGACAGCAAGGGTTCTCTACCTGGCTCTACCTGCAGCAATGCGAGGTGCTGTCTCCATGGTCAGAACTCTCTGATCTTCAGGTCTTTCAGAACGGTGCGCCTCCGGCTCTCCTTTGGTCAGCCCCTGTTCTTTTTTCCCTGGGGTGTCCATCTGACTCTGCCATGGCGGGTCCCAAGCCTAAATGAGACAGGAGGAGGGTTGGGCATGGACTACAGCTACCCTTGCACATAAAACCCACCCTTGCTATGGAAACAACTACAAGGAAAGGCAACATTATTTGTCCTCAAATGTTTCACAAATATTTACTTCAAAAATTAATATGCGTCCTGAAAAAAGGTTACCTTAAGAGGATCCATTCTACACATACATGATTAAGATCAGCTTTCCCCATGATTCACGTGTCAGCTACACTGTTTACTTCAGTATTGCTGTATCATACTTTGCTGGAGTCATTTATAATTATAATTTACTGTATGTTCAATTGATACCCTGCTATTTCCAATAAATATCGTGTTACATGGAAATGTTCAGACAGTAGTAATGAGAGAGTAGTGGTTTTTTAGCTTGGCTGTTTTCGAGGGAAAGTCAATCTATTGTGATCACTGCATTGTCTGTGTCATCTGCATCAGCGTCAGTGTCTGCTTCTGTGCAAAAAATGCAATGTATCTCGTAATTCTGAAACTTTAATAGACAGCTACATGAAAGTGAATAGATCTCACTCAGGCGGTGAACAGACGTGCATTGGCACCTCTTGCGGTGCTCTTGTTTCTTGTTGAAATAACTTGTATGTTATAAATCCTTTTTCAAAATTTCCTTGCATTCATGAATTAAGTGAATTCTCCGTAGCCTTAGAGATTCTCCCATGTGTTGTACAGTTAAGCCTGATTGAATGACCACCTGTGAAAAAATGCTACGTGAAACGGAGGTCACTCTTTAGTATAATAATTATTGTATGGAAATGATTGACCAAATATATCTCTAAATACTGAAGAACTGCATTTAAAGGCTACATTGATTATCTCCCTTTGGGTGTCTATGATCACATGTTTCACTGTACTAGGAACATTGAGAAGAGTCTGGGGTAACATTATAGTCTTTAATTCAAAGCTGTGGTCCAGTGGTGAGTGCCCTAGATTTGTAACCTGCTGACCTGGGTTTGAATTCTGGTCGCAGCAGGTGATACCCTCCCATGAAAATTTGACAACAGTGTTGATTTTTTCCTCCGAATGTGAAAAAGTTGCCTGTTACTTGTGGAAGGGTTAGTCCAGGAAAACTGAAAAATTGTTGAAAAATGGCATTAAACCATACAAATCATTAAATGTCTTATTTTTAGCATAGATTACTGGAAGCCAGTTTTAATACTCTGCTAGTATATGCTGATATCACACAATTAATAAAATATTGCAAACCTTATACGAATATGATTTTTTTCACAAAGTCCTTTCTATACTGAGGGAAAAAAGTTTGTCTATAGTACAGTTTCGTTGTTCAATAATCTGTGTTATACTGCTACATGATATATGTATATATACATATGGCATGGAAAATTCTCTTGTCTTAAAATAAAGAGGAACTATCGACTATAGTATATATATATAGAAGCTTTGACATCAGGCCCTTTTTATGCCATTTTTTAGTTAGGTATGCCGACCTCATTCCTCTGAGGAAAATTTCACCATAATTAAAAAAATATTCATGATTCTACATAAAGAAAGTCTATTAGTCTTTATGACTTCCTCGATTTGGTGTTTCATGACACAAATTTCCCCTGTTAAAGGGACACGATACCTGTTCACGAAAACAGGCATATTAATAAAATCTCACAATGCCAATAAGTTAATAATTATGCTACTTGTGTTTCAACAGATGCTCATAACCTTGGTGTACGCTGCCGCCTTAATGGAATCACTAAACAAGACAGTAATACAAACCAAATGATCCACAAAACAGAACAGATTATAGCGTTTGTTACCAGGTAGGCATTTTATTAGCTCCTCTGTTTTTGAAGTAAAGGATAAGCAATTGTGTTCACGTCATGCAAAAACTTTTAGGACATTGTAGCATATAACTCAGAAACTATAAGAGGTATCAACCTGAAATTTCATAGGTAGATAGATCTCACTGAGGCAGTGAACATATGAGCATTTGCACCACTCCCAGGGCTCTTATTTTTAATAACGCCTCCCCTTCCACATTGGGTGAAAGTTGGTAAAATTTCTTCTTATTCTTTCATATTGTTGTATTATTAATACATTTTTGTCTTATTCTAAATATTTATCGAGGCATCATTTTCCATTGAAATCTGTGATATTTTTATTCGAACTTTAATCCCTTTCCGATTAGGCCCGATTTATAATAGCTTGGCTTAAAAATGTTATAAAATGTGTAATTTCATTGACCATTATAGTTAAGTACTGATGGCTCTAGTTATGATGGACTTGTTTTAGACAACTTTTGGTGATATTCAAACAAATGGGATGTCTCTAATTCTGCCTTTTTTGTTCATCTTGATTTTTTTTTATCATTCAGCAATGCACCCACTAAATTTACTCTTTATCATTCAACAATGCACCCACTAAATTTACTCTTTATCATTCAACAATGCACCCACTTAATTTACTCTTTATCATTCAACAATGCACCCACTAAATTTACTCTTTATCATTCAACAATGCACCCACTAAATTTACTCTTTATCATTCAACAATGCACCCACTAAATTTACTCTTTATCATTCAACAATGCACCCACTAAATTTACTCTTTATCATTCAACAATGCACCCACTAAATTTACTCTTTATCATTCCGAATGATTTACTTTAGATTTATGACTCTGAAACCTGGTGATCTCATACTGACTGGAACGCCACCGGGTGTTGGATGCTTCAGAAAACCTCCACAATACATGAAGGTAATTATGTAATTCTTTGTCTAAACTTTACGATAGTTCAGTTTTCCATAGCCGTCACTCACACTGCATGCATGGATTCTAATGCGAACCAAAGTACGCCACTTTTCTACATTCTCTTTAACTAGTTCCCATTCCATGTTGCAGTATAAGTCAATAAAGTTCAGTTACCATGAGTACTTTCAGTTCTTTGATTTTATTTGTATTTTGTTTTCAGTTTTATTCTAAATAGAAAATTATTTATGATATGATTTATATTCATACATGTTTATGCATTTCAAAGTTGGCAATAATCTTTAAAATGCCATTTTCCAGTGTCAGTGTGCAGTGTTGCTGGAATCAATGGTTTTCTGTTTGTTTGGTCACATGTATTATGTTGTTCTATTTCAGTTTGGTGTCATGTATTATGTTGTTATATTTCAGTTTGGTGTCATGTATTATGTTGTTATATTTCAGTCTGGTGATTTTTGGTGCCATGTATTATGTTGTTATATTTTAGTTTGGTGTCATGTATTATGTTGTTTTATTTCAGTTTGGTGTCACATATTATGTTGTTATATTTCAGTCTGGTGTAATGTATTATGGCATTATATTTCAGTTTGGTGTCACATATTATGTTGTTATATTTCAGTCTGGTGTAATGTATTATGGCATTATATTTCAGTTTGGTGTCACATATTATGTTGTTATATTTCAGTCTGGTATCATGTATTATGTTGTTATATTTCAGTCTGGTATCATGTATTATGTTGTTATATTTCAGTTTGGTATCATGTTTTATGTTGTTATATTTCAGTCTGGTGTCATGTATTATGTTGTTATATTTCAGTTTGGTATCATGTATTATGTTGTCATATTTCAGTCTGGTATCATGTATTATGTTGTCATATTTCAGTCTGGTATCATGTATTATGTTGTTATATTTCAGTCTGGTGTCATGTATTATGTTGTCATATTTCAGTCTGGTATCATGTATTATGTTGTTATATTTCAGTCTGGTGTCATGTATTATGTTGTCATATTTCAGTCTGGTATCATGTATTATGTTGTCATATTTCAGTCTGGTATCATGTATTATGTTGTCATATTTCAGTCTGGTATCATGTATTATGTTGTTATATTTCAGTCTGGTGTCATGTATTATGTTGTTATATTTCAGTTTGGTATCATGTATTATGTTGTCATATTTCAGTCTGGTATCATGTATTATGTTGTCATATTTCAGTCTGGTATCATGTATTATGTTGTCATATTTCAGTCTGGTGTAATGTATTATGTTGTTATATTTCAGTTTGGTGTCATGTATTATGTTGTTATATTTCAGTTATGTGTCATGTATTATGTTGTTATATTTCAGTCTGGTGTAATGTATTATGTTGTTATATTTCAGTTTGGTATCATGTTTTATGTTGTTATATTTCAGTCTGGTGTCATGTATTATGTTGTTATATTTCAGTTATGTGTCATGTATTATGTTGTTATATTTCAGTCTGGTGTAATGTATTATGGTGTTATATTTCAGTTTGGTATCATGTATTATGTTGTTATATTTCAGTCTGGTGTCATGTATTATGTTGTCATATTTCAGTCTGGTGTAATGTATTATGTTGTTATATTTCAGTTTGGTGTCATGTATTATGTTGTTATATTTCAGTCTGGTGTAATGTATTATGTTGTTATATTTCAGTTTGGTATCATGTTTTATGTTGTTATATTTCAGTTTGGTGTCATGTATTATGTTGTCATATTTCAGTCTTTTGTAATGTATTATGTTGTTATATTTCAGTCTGGTGTAATGTATTATGTTGTCATATTTCAGTCTTGTGTAATGTATTATGTTGTTATATTTCAGTCTGGTGTCATGTATTATGTTGTTATATTTCAGTTTGATGCCATGTATTATGTTGTCATATTTCAGTCTGGTATCATGTATTATGTTGTTATATTTCAGTCTGGTGTCATGTATTATGTTGTTATATTTCAGTTTGATGCCATGTATTATGTTGTTATATTTCAGTCTGGTATCATGTATTATGTTGTTATATTTCAGTCTGGTATCATGTATTATGTTGTTATATTTCAGTCTGGTGTCATGTATTATGTTGTTATATTTCACTTTGATGCCATGTATTATGTTGTTATATTTCAGTCTGGTGCCATGTATTATGTTGTTATATTTCAGTCTGGTGCCATGTATTATGTTGTTATATTTCAGTCTGGTGCCATGTATTATGTTGTTATATTTCAGTCTGGTGCCATGTATTATGTTGTTATATTTCAGTCTGGTGCCATGTATTATGTTGTTATATTTCAGTCTGGTGATGTTGTTGAGGTAGAAGTTGATGGTATCGGGACTGTTGTCACAAAAATTGTCTAAAATAAAGATCTGTGTTTAAAGAACTATGTACTTCTTTGAAATTAAATTTGCTTCATGTCAATACAGAAATAGTTTGTACAGATATAATATATATTTTGGGTATCTTTCTTAATAAATGTCCCATCCTTATTGCATTTCTTTAAGTGCAAAGTTTGATAGCAGAATTCTACTTCAGTAATTTAAGACCAATAAATTCAAGAGCTTTAGCCACACACTTAGTAGATAAGTCATTAATTGATCAATTTTTTTATTGTTTATATAATATGTATGGTAATAGTATAGCCACATATCTATATCCAGTATGCATTTATTTAGTATTTGTTTCTAAATTATGGTTCCCGGAATCCCTTAAGGGGAGAATTTCAATATGACTAATTGTTGCGGAACCAGATACATATAGTTTAAAAATGATTTCTTCTTGGCCAGGACTTAACTGTGTTCAAGACAAAGATGATTCATTTGTTGGTCTTTGTCTTTCGTTTGTCACTAAAGGGCTAGCTCATGTGAAGGTCATTTGCAGTTCATTTGTAGCCTGTGTGTAGGTCACCTAATTGTTGCCAATATGTAGATCACATACAGTCAGTATATGAGTCAGTTAAAGTCACTTGTAGTCCATGTTTAGGTCATGCATAGATCACTAAGTCTTGTAGTTTTGTGTAGGTTACAATTTACGGGGATAGGGTACTGGCTGGCTGGCTGGCTGGCTGGCTGATTGACCCTTGATTGATTGATTGATTGATTGATTGATCATTGATTGTTTGGTCTATTAATTGATTGATCGATTGATTACTGTGGTAAATGATGGCTTTGTTCTGATATTTAAATATACCTGACCTACATAGGCTAGAAAAAAATACTTGACAAAAAGATAGAGTTTGTACTAGGTTGTTGAACTTCGACTTTCTGGCTCATTTCTTAACTTACCTTCCATACTTTTTAGGTATAATTATACCCAAATATTTTTCCACTTTCTTTTTGTTGTTAAAATCTTTAGTTTGGGGGCTAAAAGTAGCTTTTTGTCAATGCAACAATTTTTTCCTGATCTAATCTTTACTTGATTACTGATGTGAATGTATTAATTTAGTATAAACATGTTTTGTTCTGAATGTCAAGTTGTCTAGTCAGATATTTTATATTATTTATACGGTACTACAGAATGAGTGCCTGAGGTAATTAATTCAATATGTAAATTAAATTATTGTATTATGTTAAATAGATGCTAATAATATGTTAATCAATTGCTAATAATATGTTAATTTTATGCTGATAAAATGTAAATTATATGTTAATGATATGCTAATAATATGTTAATGATATGCTAATAATATGTTAATTATATGCTGATGATATGTTGATTATATGCTAATTATATGATAAATTATATATTTGTACTAATTATATGTTAAATGTAAATTGGTTGTATAATTATTTTGATATTTAATTGTTGTTATTGATCTATTATAAATGGTATACAGGTGCTATAAGATTTACTTGATTATTAAGATATTAAATAGAAAATAAATATTACCTGCTTGTTTTGTTCATTTAATTTCTGGTTGTTGTTTATGAATATATTTCCCAGGGGTACTTAGCTAGAGTCATATTGATGTTTTTACAACATCCTTTGTAAAATATCAATGTTGAAATGTCATAATCTCAGGGAGTTATTGGAACGAAAATGTCACACATGCGGTTATATGTGTTACCATAACCTTTATCCTGCTCTTCATGAATTCAAAGAGGAATACTAGTGTTGTACTTTCCGAAGATAATATTCAATTCAATTTTGGCAAAACTATTTTTATTAGTCAAATATAGGTGTTGTCAGAACTTCCTTTCATATAATTATATCATAAACTTCATTTATGACTAATTCTGCGTCAGATCTCAAAATCATGATACATAGTCTGACCATGTTTTGCAATACTGTTACAATATAGTACAACCTCTCCAGAGCGACCCTCTCTCGAGCAACAACCTCTCTTTAACAACTGCATGATTTTTCCAACTGCACGATGTAACTATTAATTTAACCTTTCTAGAGCAAAAACCTATCAAGAACAACATAATTTTGCTACTCCCAAACTATACATGTGTAGTGTAGGTCTTTGTCCAAAGCGTGTCGCTTAAGAGAGGTTGTACTGTATGAACGTAATAATTTGCTTTGTGCTTTTGTCATGTACGGAGTTATTATCCAATTACAGTAGTTGGCATGTATAACCTTTGAAGTATTACATCAACTACTATTCGTGATATGTCAGCTTCATCAGGCTCGCGATAATTGGCTCTTCCTTTAGACTAATGATGGATAATTCGATGTGAGATTTTATGGATCTATATGGTAATTAATCTGTTGCTGGTTACTGTTGGAAAAGGATATTTAGAACATCCGTTTAAAAGAGGGTCATGTTCAGATGAAATATCTTGGCTAAGAAAATGCGGACGTACTGACGTAACATCCACAGCAGAGATTTCCATGAAGGAATTATGTTGTTTTTAAAAGGTGAACAGAGTTATGGGTAAAAATGCGAATACTTTAATATTTTGTCGACATATACACTAAAGACGGACCTATAAGGAAAGATAAGTATTCAAGCATGATTTATGCCAACCAGGCTTGTTATCAACAAACTCTTATCTACCATCCTCACGGTGATTTATGAGCCAAAAACCGTACTTACTATACATGTATACATAAATACTTTTGAAAAACTTCATATTGTGTCAACCGTTGTGTAGCTGACTTTATTAACGGAACAGAGATCTGCATGTTCTAATGTCATTTTAATGTTATTTTAGTGTCTTTCCTCTGCAGATCTTGTTTATTTGTTTGAGTTTTACGCCCCTTTTCAACAGTCAGAGTCGTATTAGGCGGACAGTTCAACTGAGCATCGTTCCTGGGAGGAACCAATACTAGACTCCCATTCTCTGTAAGCAACTTCCTACTTTATCACATAAAGGGCTTGGCTCGAGCTAAAGACCCTCCATCATTGAGAGGTTACAATGTTTTGATGTCAGCGACCTTCACCACTCGACCACGGAGGCTGGTCCTCTCCAGATTTACATCATTAATTTGTACAAAAAAATGTAAAAAGTGTATACTGAAATAAAGTGCCAAGCGATAAACCTTCGTCTCATACACGTTCACTTTACCATCATTAAACACCTCCCCTTCTAAAGGCTGTGTGCTGCTGTCTTATGACACAGGCCACGAGGTAATACAAATTGTGAACAGCAACTGAACTCAAATCCCAATTTCACTATCAAAGTATAATGGTTGAATATAGATATCTAGCGGATGAATATTTGAATACGTCTATTATGCTGTCATACTAATATATCAATACTATCATAATTGTCTGATCATGAATAACTTAGAACCATTAAAAAGAACAACTATAACAAAACATTATACATGTAGGTAGACGAATTACAAGAAGCATATTGATTTATGTTTTTTGTATGAAGTTTTTTTTTCATAAAAGATATTGACTGTATAGTTTATTCAATCCTCCATTAAGGAGAGTATAAAATATTTATATGATATGAGTAATACATATTATAATGACAGTCATGAGTATTTGACAAATTAATAAATTCATGTTTATAGTTTAAAAGCACATGGTAATATCATACCCTACACCAGTCAAATAGATTCAACCCTAAATGTTAACGAATTAACCATAAATCTGAGCACTATCATACAACCCCATTGAACTTCAAATAGCCACACAACAACTTATTTAGACAATGCCTTCATGCTTTACTTACCTGTCAACTATTAATAGATTCAGTCATCACCATTAGCCAATCAAATGGCCAGGATAATTTTGTGCAGTGATTTTTTCCCACCTAGTTTTGTGCTTTTTGTTTGCTTTGTATTGTACCGCCTTTCCGGGGATGCTAAAATATCAAGAAGATGTGTCCTTTAATTTTCTTTTATTTTCAAGATAATAAACACATATAAAGTCAAATTGAAGAGTCTGTTAATTAAAATGTACATAACAGAAATATAGTTACAATTTCAATAAGAATAATAACTATGATGAGTAAGAAATTATTAGTACAACAATAAGATTGAACAAAATGCAGATAATGATTTAAATCAATAACTTTCAATAACATATATCTAGTGCAGAAACAATTACAGAATTTAAACCTTACTGAAATGAATATTGTTTCTGCCTTAATCATTTAAGAAATATTTGTTATCTTTAAATTCACAGTAAATTGCATAGCTTGTATATATTCAATAGAACTTAATAAAATGAGTACATAAAAAGTTCTTAACGCCAAAATCAATATGACGCAAGATGTGATTTAATAAATCACCAAATATGCAGAATCATTGATATTATTTAATGAAAACTATTTCCATTTAATTAACACATTATCATTAACACACTGTTTTACTACAGTTAAACATAACAAGAAATATTAAACAAAAGTTTATCAAAATGACATTACTTTCACAAAATAATTAAAAATCATAAAATAAATAATACAAAATTCTTACCTATAATATCAAGAAGATGTGTCCTTTAATTTTCTTTATTTTCAAGATAATAAACACATATAAAGTCAAATTGAAGAGTGACTTTACGACGGAAGGACACATCTTTAAATAAATCCCTAAAATGGGTTCGAACCAATGAAGAACCGCGTTACAGAATTGTTCATACCAAGGTAGCCAATCAAAAATGGACACCGAAAAATTTACGGGCTTTTGTTTGACAGATAACGTTAAAATTATCTTATGAGCTTCCGGTAACTTTTTTAAACAATAAAATCATTGAGCTATTATTATAAACATTAGATTAGTTATAAAAAGACATAATTACTGCACTAGCTGTCAGCAGCTAGGGAAATTGAATACAAGGCTGTCTTAATTAAACAATTAAAATCACTTATAATAAGTTTATACCCTATGGCTATAAAATGCGTTTAATGCATTGACTTTAACAAGAGTCACAAAATTACATGTAGAGAAGGCAAATAATTACATTTATTAAAATTAAATTTGTACCAAAATTTACTGCATAAAAGTAAGCCAAACTAGTAAAAGACACTACACTATATACTCACAAACAGCTATAATAAACTAATACTCATAAATATAATTCGTCTAGAAAAATATATATGAGATTAGTGCTGGGAGATAATAATACATGTTATTACCTATGGACCAGGGCGGTTGATTAGGTAAGGTCAAGTTGGGTTTGATCACAACCCTGTTGAAAGTAGTATCAAGGAAGTCGAGAGACGATAAAGTTATTCTTTAGTTAGGAAACCACAACAGCAGACATACAGGCACAGCAAATATCAAACTTTCTACGACAGTGCGAACGTTCATTGTAGACATCTACGACCATCTTAATAACTGGTCCTTCGCCGACTGCACGTAATCTTTTTTTCTTCCTCGAAAGGTAACGACGTTCAAATTAGTCTTCTCCACGTTTGTACAATGCACTTTGTCATCCCTGTGTTTGGACTGTACAAAGTCTTTGACCTTTTCGTTGAAGAAGAAGCTCCGAGGCTGAATACATTCGTCAGTATACAGATTTTTCAAATCATTTTCAAGTTCTTCCATTTCGTATTTCACTTTTATGTATTCTGAGTATCCACATTTTATGTCTACTATGTTAGGAACAATTTCAGTAAATGCTTGAATTGTCACAGTACGAAATTTTCGTTTCAAGCCGTACAACTCCTTATTGAAAAGAAAATGCATCATTCTAGCAAATTCACCACGGAGACGCCATTCTACATTTCCGTCCACGATCCTTGAAGAAATCCCTGTTTCTGGAGCTTGTGAAGTAAGGAAATGGTTAGTATTCATACGCTCTAGTGTTTGAATGGCCAGCTCAAGTATTTCGTATCGTTGGCCGTATATTTTCAAATTATCATCAGTACCCGATACATGCAGTCCATACTTTGTCTCTATCAAACTTTTCAGACGTTGTATCCCACCGCTTGATTTCTTCCATTTGTTCAGCAAGTACCTCGGAATCGCTATGGACGTCTGGAGTTTTGTCACGTGATTCTGAAAAAGCACGATATATATACCTAATTTAATACCAAGGACGCCATATATTATTAAGTGTCCCTGTTTCATTGCACGAGTATGTAAGAGCTTTGCTTCTTTATTGATTGATAAAGTTCACGTGTACATATATACTTTTCCAATTACATTTGATACGCCATATGTGAATTTACTATAGATTACTCTGACGGTACAAGTATTCAATCAAAGATCGAATTTCAGTTATTACTAAGCAATTCAAATTTTCAAATAAGGCTCTGTCGACTGAAGTAATAAATGTTAAGTCTATGTCACTTTAATTGAACAAACCTTTCTTTTTGTCTTGTTATGTTGTTTTTTCAATTGAACATTTGTCTTTGGTGCTTTCTGAGTCATTCGATCAATCACTTGTATACATTCTAACTGCAGTGAAATTAATGGTGTTTTTTCTCGTGATTTGTCATTACACACAGGGCAATTAAGACCGTCATTGTTACATGCAGATAATGTCACACAAGGTAGACACAGCACATGTTTACATTCTAGATAAGTAGGTCTTGGTGATTCTTCATGACACGAGGAACATTCTATGTAAGAAAAAAAGGTAAATATTTTTTAAACTTTTAAAAAATCTATATGAATGCCTCCAACATTATATATATGTACATTGTATTTCTGAAGAGAAGAGTTTTGTCCGAGAACATAATGTAGAGCTACATGTAATAATTACTCATCAGAAAGATATTGAAAATGATCAAACATTCGACGCAATGCTCAATGATAGTAATAAAAGCCATTAAAAACTCACCTTTACAGAATAGACTTAGGAATTCTTGCTTTATATCTTCTACCGTTTGTTCCTCGCGTCCTTTAATGACAAGCTTAAATACAGTTTCTAAACTCACAACCGAACAGACAACGTCATCTTTTACGTCTTTCATCATTGCAAAAATTCGCATGCGAAATTCATCATGCCTAGATCTCAACACCTCAGCTTTTGGCAACGTATTTAACGCATTAAGTATATCTTCCATATCAGACTTTAGTTTTTCAAAATCGTCAAAGCTTGAGCGCACTACGAGTTCCAAATCATCACGATTTTCTCCTATTTTCACGTTGTCCAAATTATGCAAATCGGAGGCAGTTCGTGTTGATATTCCATCGTTTGAATCATACACCTGAATGCTTTCCTTTTCATGTCCAACTTTTATTTCAACTGAAAACTTTTCGGCCAATTGTTTCAATTCTTCTTTAAAGAGTTTAACTACTATCATAGCTCGGGGACTTCTGATGGTGCACTCAACACCACGGTCTTTGATTGCTACCAGCGTTTCTTTATGAGATTTGCTTGGCTCTTCTATTAATTGTACAGTTGACAGAGCTAAATCCAGAATAGGTCTAGTTGGGGCTAGAAGCTCTATTATACCCTCGTCGTATTCAACACATACTTGAATACCAAGATCGTTGCGAATCTTTGATGCAAAAGTTTTAAGTTTCTTCTCATTGTCCTCATCAGTTGTGGTCGCCACGTTGATTATACTCTGTGACTCGGGCCACTGAAATAAAATCAATTCTCTTTTGTCATCATGTATACTAATAAATTAAAGCGTACGTTTTGTCCTTTCTATTAATATTACTGTGTTTGAATTATTGCTGTTTCATGATAAAACTTATCTTGATATTATTTTGAATCAAAACGATTTTTATTATATCAAAATGTTTGATATAATAATGAAACTCTTGACTACTGTAGGTTTCAATCTATGTTAAAAATAATTAAGCTACATATGCGTTTGTAAAGAAATGTACATTTGTACTCGTACATGTATTTTCATACAACCATTTCATTGGAAATGTTAATTCAATTGTGTTTTTGTAATATGTGAAATGTTGGACATGCTGTCTGATATTCAAATAAACTTTATGATTAGAGTCTATCTACATGTATTAATTGTATCTATCTATCTTCAAAATGTATGTTTGTCGATCGTAAGGTGATAGTTAGACCAACATTGATACTTACTAAGTGTAACATTACTATACAATGCGACGTAACTGGCTGATCCGCAATGCAAAGAGACTGCACTGAGCGGTATATGCTAAAATCTTTGGTCAGTCAACGAAATCCTAACCGCGAGAAACATGCAAGGGCGGATATACTTTCAATAATCATACTCACGCAGACTTCTATGTTTGAATAATGACTTCTGGTTGCACCCAGTTGATCATGTATTACTTTGCAATCATGGCATAATTTCTGCAGACATTCTGGACAATACATAAAACTTGTTTCGTTGGTATGTGTTCCGCAAACGTCACACTTCATACCTGAACACACTGTCGATGTAGATTTCTTCACAACTAGGGGGATATCGCTCTCACATATAACACTAGTTACACGGGACTCCAAACCTTCATCATTGTCCCCGTCTGAACTTCCATCTTCATCCATTACATTACCCTTCCTTGTGCGTTCCATGTCACTAAATAACACTTGAGTTTTTAGCACTAACTAAATGTAAGACATGTTCCATACACTCGTAGATATACATGATTGTGTGCTATTTATAACATGCTTCGGATCGAATATACATGTAGTCACGTTTTTCGCATTTTTTCGAATTCTCTGTAAGTTAAATAAAATTAAGTCCTTAGAGAATGGTATCGATCCTTTATTCATTAAGTATTAAGTACATAATTATGATCGATTATTAACACAGAAAATCGAACAAACAATTTAAGTATACAATGCATTTGTAAAAAGTATATTTTTAATCACGTGATACTATTCATTAAACAATCACAATTTTATATTATTTCCCTGTATGATCTATCGATTGATCGTTTTAGAGTAAAATAAGTTTATCTGATTGTCTTAAAAACTGAGTTAAAACAGTTTACACGTATTTCAAAAGACTAGGTCTGTTAGCATTATATATCGGTTCAAATTCAACAGTTTCGGATTTCATACAAATAACTTTTCCCATTCACAATGAAAAGAATACATTTAAATCATTCCATTGTTTTTATTATTTCATTGGATCGGTCTTTAAAATGAAAATATATATTGAATATACATTAAATGTATTACCATTTGGCACACCTCTGTCGATTCTGTGCCTTCATAATCCAATCTGCTTTGTTCAATGATATTGTGATTTGAAATTTTTAAATTTTGCCGGGTAAAAACCTAACAAATATATCAGTCTCTGTGTCAGGTTTAGACACTACCTGTCAACATGTTTCAATTTCATCTCAACAAACTGCTCTTTATTTTATACTACGGATATCAGTATTCGAAAAACAACAACAGATGAATACCGTAGTGTGGATAAGGACCAAAGGACAATTCTGCAATGAAATCTCTCTAGTCAGGCTTCGAAAAAAACACCGCTTGTAAGCGGCCACATTTCCTTAACAGTAGAACAGCAGTTGTGGATTACAAATATTACTAGTAACAGGCGGGACGAAATATCAGGCTACCAAAATACTGCCGGGGTTAGATGGGGGAACGGTCGATGTGTGCTTAATGGCACTATATACAGTACGTTATACCAGCCGTGGCCGGGTCCAGTGCTTAGTGTGTGCGCTGGACTTGTCGTATATAACTTAAACATCGTTGAAAACCGGTTTTAAACCACTGTTCAAAACAGACATTATTGTACGCAATGAACCTGTATTTTTACATAATTATACATGTAGAACATAATCCAGAGTTCATTCTCACATAGTCATACATAGTGTTCATTAACTAGCCACCATGTTAAGTTCTTTTTCTAAGTGATCTATGTAAATATGGAACAAAAATAATCTTGTTTTCAGTAATCCGACAGCTCATACTTCTTGGCGCCGACCTTTAAGAACTATAAAATTTGTGGATGAAGCTTACCTAGTCTTCTCATTCAAGATACTTACCGAAAGTATGTTCAGAGAAAAGACAGAAAGGTTCTCTGACCGTTCGGTACGTACCCTGTTATTGTTGCGATCGTGACTATTTTCTAAGCAAATAACTTATACAACAACAGACACGTCAATCGATATTTCTGACATATCTTATACAAATGAACTGCTAATATACTTGGTGTATGATTCACATAAAGATGGCACCTGCTTTGTATGGGGTACAATTAGCAAAAATGATCTGTTAATTGACTTCTCCCGCTGAGAATACGTACGTTATGTTATCACATGGAATTGTATCTATATTTGTATTCAAAAAGCTGTGTGGTGGTATGACTAACATTTAGTTTGGCTCACGAAGCCAGAAAAAATAGATGATGGGTCGCAATCCTCTTTTTCTAAACATTTTGTACTCTTGACGGGTATATATGGCTGTGCTCGAAATACTTCATACTTTGTATTTTTCTATGAGAAAAATAAGGGTGGTGGCGTCACATATATGTACGGTTGGGTAGTCATTTACGCAACTATTTTCTGGCCTGATTGCGTATGTCACTTAGACTGACTTAACATTAGGTCCTAAGAATAATGCATAAAATAACAAAAGGTATCAAACATGCATACAATACATTTTTTTCTACCATTCAGTAGCTAGTTATTCAAAACATGAGGCACATATGACACTAATAGAATGTTAGTTAATAAATAGCCTGGATTACCTGCCCCTTACACTACGTGATTACGTAGCATAGTACGACGGGAACCAGACTAGTTAATAAACTCATGGTATCCGTTGACGTTCTGGACACCTGCAACAGGAACCAGTTAGTTTAGTTAATACCGTGTAATAAAAAAGTTCTATTATTATAATAATTAAAGTGAAGACATAAACTAATTGTTTTTTTTTTGTTCTATTTGTAAATATAGCATTGTTATTTAAAAAGGTACACAATGTACGCTACATTAAAATAGTGTGACTTTCTCCCTGGTAACAAAAATGGTCTTCGAGCCAAGGCGATCTAAGGGTTCAATTGGAACCTATAGAAGAAAATACAGAAAACAGTCCGAAAATATGTGGCCCTTTTATTTGATATTGAATCGGTCATTCGGTGAGGTTATCCTGGGTCCGAAGGTACACTGATTGAGATCATTATTACTGATTCTTATCTTCATTCTCAACTTATAACTCGTCAACTTAGCATTAAAAGAGCCTATCTGACAAGTATGAAAAATGCGGATAGACCGTTTTAATTCTAAGGTGGCGATATTACGATATGATGTATAGTTATGTTTCCAGTACGAGTGTGTATATTTTTTCATCAACAATGCATGTAATATAATCTTACACATTGTAGTCAGAGTTTGCCGATGAAAATCATAGAGTAAAACTTAAGATTGGAGCTGAATCTCAACCTTGTACCCCAGACTTCGCACTTCTTCACAACTTTCAAACTCCACAATTCAAATTGTTAGTAAATTCATGTACATAATAATTACATTTGTATTATACTATGAGTTCATTTTTTCTGTCAATATCCAAAATATTTTTTTCATGTGTTTATTTATTTATCTAAGACCAGACATTTTGTGTATGGTTGTTCAGAATTGTCAGCGTGATAACCTCGTAACAAATAGGTTTTTATTGATTACTCAATCTATGAGACTTTACAGGTAACTTCGTGCTCGCCAGATTGCACGATTGTCCGTAAATAGACATTGCTATAATCAGTATGTCATGCTTACTACGTGTATGGATTCTTGCGGGATTGTGTTTTTACTTTAACGTTTGTCGCAGTAAAAAAATGAAAGCATTTCTATGTCGAATTTCATATTAATGCATTACATACTTAGATTCCATTAATTGCAAATTACAGCACGAAGAGAAAAAAAACATTTTCTGTCTCCAGTTTAATCGACAATACATAGGAACGTCCTTCCAACTGTCTGTACGTCCAACCGTCCGTCCTCTGCGTACATCCATATAAAGGGACACTACTCTAGTTTGGTGTGAAATTGTATTATCCTGGCGAAAAAATGACAGATGAAGGGCAACGATACGACCGCCTCATCCAGTTGTTTTTCTCCTCAAAGCAATACATAACTAATTATGCCAGATTTATTTGCAGTAAATTTACAGATAGAAAGCGAACTAAGAGACTGAACTAAGAGTACACGGGCCATAACTCTGCATCACATGCAATACTTAATTTAAACCCCTTTCACTTTTATATTAAATGAAATACAGGGACTTTTTCGTTGACTTTTTAAGAGCAGTGCAAATATATGATTTAGTTATTCCGCACCATGCAGGACGTGCGTCACTAATTATGACTTGGTGGCGTACATGTACATCAAAGTGAAAATCTTATTGTTTTTGTAATCTCGTTGTTTGTTTTGCATAATTGCATGATGATAACTGACTGCAGATCAATACAAAACGTTTTTTGTTTAATTGGTGCACATGTTTACCTGGGAAATACATTAATATTGTCCTTCCAGCACAAACTCACACAAAATGCTTCCGAAATACGATGCTTGCATGTTTGTGTACTAAGCGAAAAATAATTATTGTCTGTAAACAGTTAAATAAATGAGTTATAGATTGAAAGGTAATCTTTTGGAGATATTGAAATACCTCGAGGGGGGGGGGGGGTATAGACAAAGCATTTAAAACGAGTAGGATTTACAGCGCAACTTAGTCTATAGGCAAATGGTTGAAGTTAAAATGGAAATTCAAGAAAAAAAACGACCGAGTTACCTCCCTTTGCGTATGACGTTACTTGTGAACATTCAACAACGAAACATTAGAGTGCATAAAGCTATATCTGAAGTCCTATTATTTACGGAATGAGTGTTCGTATGGTATAAGAATCATACCCAAGTACCTAAATTCAAATAATGAATATTGAAAGCGACCTGAACATTTTGAAAAGCAACTACATGTTTTACATACATGTATTATGCATTAAAATTTTTTGTTTTATTAATTAAATTATTTTTAGAAGAAATTGGATTAAAGAAAATGTATGTAGTAAGATCTAATTCAACAACTTGTATCCTAGCAACTTTTCTCAATTGTAACATAAGAATTAATACAGATAGGAAGATCTAAAATTACCTATCTCATTTAATCGCTTTAACTTTATTAGTTATCTATTTTTCAGACCTTTCGATAGTTAATGTATAAAAGAACTTTTAATATTATCAGTCACCTTAAGCGGATCTGACAAGAACTTAAAGGGTTTCAGTTAATACTTTAAGTTAGAAATAAATATTGTTTCATCGGCTGATTTCAAATTTTATAACAAGAAATTATATTTGATTGGTTAAAATTAACTGTCACGTGAATTATAAAGAAATTGATTGGTCAGTTATTGTTGTAGAAGTTGTTGTCTTAAAGTCCTTTCCCCTAAAGAGTGATAGATTGTATGGCTCTGGTTAGAGATAGATAAATATACTCAAGAAAATAAATTGAGGAAAAGGACATCTTTTTGTTTTAGAAATTCCCCTACAACCGGTGTCGTAAGAATAACACGTCGTTTTATTTACAACCGGTGTCGTGAGAATAACACGTCGTTTTATTTACAACCGGTGTCGTGAGAATAACACGTCGTTTTATTTGCAACCGGTGTCGTAAGAATAACACGTCATTTTATTTACAACCGGTGTCGTGAGAATAACACGTCGTTTTATTTACAACCGGTGTCGTAAGAATAGCACGTCGTTTTATTTACAACCGGTGTCGTGAGAATAACACGTCGTTTTATTTGAAACCGGTGTCGTAAGAATAACACGTCGTTTTATTTACAACCGGTGTCGTGAGAATAACACGTCGTTTTATTTGCAACCGGTGTCGTAAGAATAACACGTCATTTTATTTACAACCGGTGTCGTGAGAATAACACGTCGTTTTATTTACAACCGGTGTCGTGAGAATAACACGTCGTTTTATTTACAACCGGTGTCGTGAGAATAACACGTCGTTTTATTTACAACCGGTGTCGTGAGAATAACATGTCGTTTTATTTACAACCGGTGTCGTGAGAATAACACGTCGTTTTATTTGCAACCGGTGTCGTAAGAATAACACGTCATTTTATTTACAACCGGTGTCGTGAGAATAACACGTCGTTTTATTTACAACCGGTGTCGTGAGAATAACACGTCGTTTTATTTACAACCGGTGTCGTGAGAATAACACGTCGTTTTATTTACAACCGGTGTCGTGAGAATAACATGTCGTTTTATTTGCAACCGGTGTCGTAAGAATAACACGTCGTTTTATTTACAAACGGTGTCGTAAGAATAACACGTCGTTTTATTTGAAACCGGTGTCGTAAGAATAACACGTCGTTTTATTTACAACCGGTGTCGTGAGAATAACACGTCGTTTTATTTACAACCGGTGTCGTGAGAATAACACGTCGTTTTATTTGCAACCGGTGTCGTAAGAATAACACGTCATTTTATTTACAACCGGTGTCGTGAGAATAACACGTCGTTTTATTTACAACCGGTGTCGTAAGAATAGCACGTCGTTTTATTTACAACCGGTGTCGTGAGAATAACACGTCGTTTTATTTGCAACCGGTGTCGTAAGAATAACACGTCATTTTATTTACAACCGGTGTCGTGAGAATAACACGTCGTTTTATTTGCAACCGGTGTCGTAAGAATAACACGTCATTTTATTTACAACCGGTGTCGTGAGAATAACACGTCGTTTTATTTACAACCGGTGTCGTGAGAATAACACGTCGTTTTATTTACAACCGGTGTCGTAAGAATAACACGTCGTTTTAATTACAACCGGTGCCGTGAGAATAACACGTCGTTTTATTTACAACCGGTGTCGTAAGAATAACACGTCGTTTTAATTACAACCGGTGTCGTGAGAATAACACGTCGTTTTATTTACAAGCGGTGTCGTGAGAATAACACGTCGTTTTATTTACAACCGGTGTCGTGAGAATAACACGTCGTTTTATTTACAACTGGTGTCGTAAGAATAACACGTCGTTTTATTTACAAACGGTGTCGTAAGAATAACACGTCATTTTATTTACAACCGGTGTCGTGAGAATAACACGTCGTTTTATTTACAACCGGTGTCGTAAGAATAACACGTCGTTTTATTTACAACCGGTGTCGTGAGAATAACACGTCGTTTTATTTACAAGCGGTGTCGTGAGAATAGCACGTCGTTTTAATTACAAACGGTGTCGTGAGAATAACACGTCGTTTTATTTACAAGCGGTGTCGTAAGAATAGCACGTCGTTTTATTTACAGCCGGTGTCGTGAGAATAGCACGACACAAACTACAAAACAAAGGCGTATATAGTGCGACTTTACCAAGAGAATCGCTATACACCAGATCATGAAATGATAAATAGTAACATAATTTTAACACCTTTTATACCACTGTGCTAATGCTTGTAAACAACTTTTGAATATGTATATTTTATACTAAAGGTATGTCTAATAAATCTATTTTAGTATTTACAGTAATGTATTTTCATGGGCTGGTTGATGGTAAATTATACTTAGTGTCTTTTTATTTGAGTAAGAAAATACTGAACAATTTAATAGACATATACCTAAAATTAAAAACACGCTTTAATTTACGTCCATATTGTAATATTTGTGCCCCGGGGATTAACGCAAACTATACAAAACCTTACAAGGTATAACTGTTTCACACCTTCACACCATAACTAACATAACAAAAACGCTGTTTTTGTTGCATTTTATTATTATTTGTTGAATTATTAGTTTAAACAGTACGTATTCAATTATTGAAGCACTTGCAATCAAGCGAATGTCGATATTTACTTACCTGTGGACAAATCAGTCTGGTTTATTCTCTATATTCATTGTATACATCAACAAAAATGTATTCAGTGTACAGATATACCTATTTTATACACATTACAAGTTAAAAGAATTTAAAGGATATTCAAGACATTATATTAAGATATTCTGCAATGTGGATGGAAGGATACCAACATTCATTCAGTCAGTATCACACAACATAATAATTTGAAGTAATAATCAATGATATAATATCTTCAATTCTTAAACATCAGAAAAAAGGAAAGTGTTAAAAAATTCAGTAAAGACTTAACATAATGACTCCAACACAATGATATATATCAACACAACTATAAGCAATGTCAAAGCATTGCTAATCTTATAAAAACAGAGCAAGTAGATGATAACATCTACGCAGACATGGAACTTATACTGAAAGATTTATGTGAATCAAGTATTTTACAAGAGTCAAAGGCAACATAATGAAATCTGTATTATAAGTTAATGCATAAACAAACACTACACAATATGCATAAACATGTATTATCAATGAAAGTCATTTATAAAATAACATTCATATTATATTTCTGAGTTCAAAGTAACGTCTGTGTGTTCATATTTCTTAGTTAATACTTACGTCTTTATGTTCATTTTTTTTAGTTTTAATATACTGTTCACATTTCTGAGTTAAATATTTATCTTCATATTTCTGAGTCAATACTTACGTCTTTACCATCATATTTCTGAGTCGCCCAGAGGGGGCAAAGTGACAATAAATGTAACAAAATAATATAATGGTTAGTTTTATTTCAGGATTCAGAGGTTGAGGGGAAAAGGTGGCCAGGAGGGTAAAAATTGACAAGACTGTATTATTTAATTATATTTGATGACAAAGAGAAAAAGTGGCCAGGAGGGTAAAAACTGGCCAACAATGTATGGTTTATTTACATCTGAAGACATTTTTTAGGGGAAAACGTGGCCAAGGGGGTAAAAATAACAGGCAAACAATATTCGAACTGCTTAATTTTACAAAATCATATCTCATACTAGTATACAATTTACCAAAAAGGATCAACACTTTTTAAGTAAAATGAATCTGAACTCAATAATATATTTTTCCATAATATATTAATCCTATTAATCAAGTATATCAACTGTTATTGTGCAGAAATGAACTGACACTGCACTATCATAATATATCACACAGACACTTTGGGCATACAGAAGCAGAACAGAACAGAACATTTATTAAGACTTAAGCATTACAGTCCATCGTCAAATAAAAATAAACATGCACTTACATGCGTGAACTATAAGCAACATTTTACAAACATTGAAAATAACATAAAATGTAACAGAACAAAATCATCAATTGACCAATACAGTACAGTTATTATCTAGCTTAATTTGTGAATGTGAGAATTTTGTTAATTAAGTAAAAATAATTGTCAGAAATCAAAAGTAAGAAAAGAATAGCCTGCGTACATACATCTGTTAATTATTAATATTAAGTTTACATTTATTCGTTTCATTTAGTACTTTTGTAAATTTAAACATGCTGTGTCGCATTGCATATATACTCTTGGAATGTAAGTACATCGTATAGTAACATGCATAGCAATGCAAATTCCACTTTGTGTATGTCGTCAGTGTTTTCCTCTTTATCTAGTTAATTCAGCAGTAGTTGACTCCAGCTTCGAACTCTCGAACATATTTTCTTGTTCCTTGATCATGCTTTTATACAGTAAACCCCCTGAAAATCTGACCCCTTCCGGACTGGGGCCAAACATCCGGTTTTCTGAGAATTCCGGATTTCCGACAACTTTCGATGAATTTTGAAAAAAATGGACTTGACTGAGTTTCAGGGAATTCCGGTTTTCGTGGAGTCCGGTTTTCATGGAGTCCGGTTTTCGTGGAGTCCGGTTTTCACGGAGTCCGGTTTTCGTGGAGTCCGTTTATCATGGAGTCCGGTTTTCGTGGAGTCCGGTTTTCATGGAGTCCGTTTATCATGGAGTCCGAATTTCGTGGAGTCCGGTTTTCATGAAGTCCGGTTTTCGTCGAGTCCGGTTTTCATGGAGTCCGGTTTTCGTGGAGTCCGTTTATCATGGAGTCCGGTTTTCGTGAGTCCGTTTTCATGGAGTCCGGTTTTCACGGAGTCCGGTTTTCATGGATTTTAACTGTATTAGGACTCCTGGCAAAAAGGTGCGAGCTGAATTGAAAATAGAACTTTTTCTGGGATTAATATTAGGGGCGGAATGAGCTTTTTGTTGTTTTCTAAGTGCTTAATTAGCTAGATGTGTTGATGAGACGACGGCTGAGGAACCAATAATAGAGTTCATCTACTGGACATACATGTTATTGTTCAATGCCAGACGGTTGCCTGTCCCAGGGAACCAGACCAGATAGCCGGTTTGATTTCGTCTTTAGCCGAATTGCTTGATTGAAATAGTATCTGCACTGGCCGTTTAGTGACGATCACAGGACTGTATTTAATATTTTGCTAATCCGAATATGCTAATTCGTAAGAAATATTTTCAGGGTGTTTAACTAGCATACTTTACGTGATGAAAAGGGTAATTAAGCCATTAGCCAGTAATGTCACTAGTTTTCGTGACTGGATTCCATTCCATACATTCTACATTAATGTCAAAGGGAAAAGTTAAATGGCAAGTTTGCGGCATCGTTAAATTTCGAAAGGAATGTTTTCATAATGCTTACATTACACGAACTCAACATTTTGATAATAATGAGTACGGCTCGTTAAGCCTTGTTTTAGTTCCTTTTAATTTTACCAGGAAATCCGGGTTCTTTTCACTTTGAGATACACTCATGCCTCTATGTGGTTTAGAGGCACTGCATGTTTTATGTTCTTTGCAATTCTTCAAAAGCGGTTTAAGGTTATTCATATCCCTTCCAAGAAGGCAGCCCGCGGGGGATTGTGTCTTGTCAACTTCTTTTTTGTTGTGTTCTGTATGTGTGGTTTTAGGTGGATTGGTCTGGGCAAAGACGTAATACTCCACATGTATATACCATATTATTTACTCAAAACCATGCATGTTTGTGGACCATATTCCAATTTGATATTATGAATTTCTACAATAAAACAAAACAAAGATAACAAAAAACGGAAATTAAACTCCTTGACTATTGCACCGTACCTGGAAATAAACCAAGTAACCTCCCTTTGCGTATGACGTCATTTGTGACATATTTACAGTGTCCACTTCAGATACGTTTTTAACAATATACTTGTAACATAATTATGACAATCATGAAATATCTCTCAGTCATGAAGGGAGATCAGGGGCGTAGCTTGCCCTAAAATAATGTTTTGGTTGATTCCGGGGGCATGCCCCCCCCCCCCCCCATCCCGAACGATTTTTTCATTGCATATTGAGATGCTTTCTGCATGCGGCATTTTACGGTATACTTTAATAGCGTAAAAATGTATCTGAAGTACTTCCAGTTTTCCCTGCTAGATTTATTCATTTTGAAATTATTTAAACTTGGTCAAAAGCTCTTGGTGTTCGGATCCGTTCTATTCTCACAACACCCTTTTTTTGGCTTTTTTTTCATTTGTCAGAAAGAACTGAAGGCTCATACGTGCCAGTGGAAATGGTGAAAAAGTGTAAACCAGAATATGGTATAAAATTATTTTCATCAGAGAGTGAATTATCGATTTTTCAGAGTCAAATAGCGACATTGCCGGAGTTCAAAATCATACAGAAAACATTATCACGAGTCTGATTGTGTTTACCTTATTCATTTATGGATTTAACAATCGATGAACCGATGGTATGACAACCTAAACTCCACACGAGCCGTGACAGACAAAACATGTATATAGTTACAGTGCGACCTCTACAAAGCAGTAACCTATGGAAGTATTAAAACGATGTTGTTGCTCTATAGAGGTCAAATTGGTTGTTAAATGGTACAGTGGGAAAATCATGCTGTTGTTATTAAAAGGGAGGTTGTTGCCCAAGAGAGAGCCGCTCTGGTGAGGTTGTGCTGTACATTGTAGTTGAAAAAGCCTTGTGTTATCGATCACTAAAAAATTAGGCGTAAAAAATGGGTCGGTTGATTTAACTGGTAACTAGTTACCACTAAACCAAAACGACTCTTTTTTCTGCCACCTTAAGACATTTATTGGTCTCTGTCATTTTTCTAACCGATATTTTTTATGAATTTCATCTCCGAACTTAAAATGTAAATGTATACGAAAAAAATGGTTCGGCGGTGTTATTATTGATTCTATATTTTTGCGGTTGATAAGCGAAAGCCAAGTATTTTGTGTTATAATATTAATATAATCACGGAATAGTTACAATAACGTGCCTGAAATAAACCTGCAAACACGATTTATCTAATTTTAGAATACCGTCAATAGCAATGTATTGTATTTGCAGCATGTTTCTGGAAAATCTGCGACTTTATATGGAATTGTATTAAAAATGAATGAACATCAAATAAGCCGTTATTATTGAGGGTCAAAATCAAGAATAGACATGATTTAAAATTATTCAAACGCGCGACGTCGTATTAAACGCATTGGCTGAAATATTCCAGTTTTGGGTTACTTGGATTTGTCACCCGGCGATTCTGGTTCGACTCATGGTCGCGGTAGGGTATAATATCCTTTCATGAAATTTGATTTGATTTTCCACCACAAGTGGAGAAGCAATCGTAACAACTCGGGCATTTCCGTAACTGAGAAATACGCACTTTCGTTAGACAAACGCCGAGGAGTTCCGATTGGTGGAGAAGTTGTCGGTTCCTTGTGGAAGGGTAAGTTTGTACTGGTTAGAATACCATCCAGGAACACTTGTTAGGTAAATCGGCCCCCGTATATCGAGGGTTCAGCGCAACAGTGTCCTAACTCATACTGAAAGAAGAACAAGTTACGACAGTGTTGCGTTGAACTCTCGATATATGAGATTTTTCTCTGAATTTTTTTTGTTGAAAACCTATGGTTCTTGTCCTTATTCGCTATGTTAGTTATATGTCCAGCAAAGATCTTCCCCGATTACTTTTTACAACTCGTGAAAGTTGGTTTTTGTCCCTTTCCGTAAACAGACGTTTCCTTCCCCTTCCAGTTCTGTTTTCTACACTACCATACCATTTAACTTTTTTTAACAATACACTGAATTGTAGCCCTATGTAAGTTAAAAAATTGCAGTCGATTTATATTGTGATGCTCTTTCTAGGTAATCATTTACAATTAATTCTCTAACCTCGGTACTAATTTCATTCCTGTTGGTAGTCATGGCAATATTTACACTGGCGTTCTAGAACAAATGCTGTTATGACATCATCAATATTAATTGAGGTATCATATGACATCATTTTTTATTAAATTAGGGTTTTCCAATAGTGTGAAAAAAAGTAATCAATGAAAGGGGAGTTATTTAGAAAAGCCGTATACTGTATTTTCATTTATTTTCGTTGGGCTCAATTTTCGTGGTTTTTACTAAAATGGCTGTTTCGTGGGGATATAAATTCGTGGAGTTTGATTTTTGAAAAGAAATGCCTTATCTCTGCATTTAAATTCATTGGGATTTGATTTCGTGGATAAGCAGACCCACGAAATCCACGAAATTAAATCCCCAACGAAAATTAATGATTCCACAGTATTTTGCTGGTAGATGAAAAATCATCATTGCAGTCTTTGCAGTTTCATTCATTCATTTGAATATGTATTCAGTTAGTTAAATGTTATTTTTCATGTTTCCAGAACGCCACATTGAAAATAAGTCAAATAGTTTGTGTATTATACTTAATATGTACACCTTCTATGAATAAAGATATATTGTTATGTCCTATGACTGTACATGTTACTGAAATATTATTGAAAACTGGCGTTAAACCCAAATAAATAAAAATTAGGGTGACTTAAGTTTTATCTTTGTTTTTTTACTTGACTTTTATTTTTTTATCAATATTGTCTCGTGAAAATAACATAATTGCATAATTACCTCAAAGGGGTCCGGCTCTGTTTGTATTTCTATTTTTTTTAATGGTGGAGTTATTATATACATGTAATGTGTAAGATGGAATCATTTCCGTCTGTCTGTACACATCTGTAGCCGAGTATTGTTGAATATCAGCTATATCATTGAGTTTAGAATAAAATCATATCATATAAAACTAAATATGAAATGAAAATAAATTGTCTAAGAAGCACATCAGAAAACAAATTCATTTCTTCTCGTTTTTCTTTTGAACTACATGTACCAAAAGGTACTATTCATCATATTTTCATTCACAGTTGATCTAGGCCTACACGACCAGAAATGATAAGCTACTTCCCTGTCGTTAGTTCGTACGATACATCAATCGTTAGTTGATATGCGCTTCCTTATTTAGCGGATTGTTGTAATTTTAGCATCAATTTAATTTCATTAAAATAAAAGATGGCATTTCGTGACAGTCATCTTAGACTATGAGAATGACCATGACGTTATCACGATCGTATGTGATATTATCGTTGGATAATTATAACAGCGATCGATGTACTAATGCGTGATGAACGACACTTTTAACGAGTATCGTGATCAAACTGGTTAAATCCTCAATTAATTGCGTGCTCTTGTTGACTCTTTTTTTAGGAGCGGAGCTCCTCTGGTTCGTACATCACTTTTTCTAATTACAATACAGTGACGCCTCTTAATTACACACGCATTAAAAAATACAAATGTAGTACCACTTTCTGCGTAGGTATGCATAGCAGTTTTTGCAGTTTTGATAAAAGTTGGAGATATGTTGCAGGAGTCTGTTAATTTTTAAAGCATGGGGAATATTTTGGCAAGTTAAACTGTCAAGTATGATAATTAAGTATTCATCCATATCAAAATTTCATTCATAATCTGTCCAGGTAACAAGATTTATAACGTACTGAAAACAGTTTCATTCAGACAAGTAGTGCATGAATACTATATTGCCTCTCAGAGTAGAGAATTTACAAAAAGATCAGTATACAGTACAACAGATGGTTTATACAGTTCAACTATTAACTGTAAAAAGATCAAAGCGATGAAGAAACTTAATTTGTTTGGGTTTTCACAATGTGCAAGCAGCTAGTAATTTCTCGCTGTATGTCACGACTTTTAGAATTAGGAATAGAAATATTTATTCCAGGTTGAAACCACCAACTATCACGGTGTAAGTTATATACATTGTATATAAGTTTGCCTGGTTTCGGGTGGGGTTAGAGCTTACAGCTGTTACTGGTAAGAGAATATAACATGTAGATGTAGAGCTTTTGTCGTTAATGTCGAGCCTATTTTTGTATGTTTATGTCAGTTGAATGTGTTTCTGTGGATTCTGGTTGGTAGGTATTTATAGGGTCTTGTGATTTTTTGGTGAAGGCAGGATATGTTTTACTTTGTTCATATTAAGTGATATTCACCCATGCTGTACACACTCGCAATTGTTATTTTATATTTTATGTACGTTATATATTACACGTAATTCTTATAAAAATAAACAAAATAAATAATGCGTTTTTGCATAAAGGACACTATGCGTTGGGCATCGTTGTCGAGCAGTTATATTGAACTCTGATTAGCCCCTCGTCACTGCACTTTCTAATCACACGTACGGTGACGTACCGCTCCAATATAATTTTACATGATCGTGGGGAAACTGTTCAGCACACGGAATGTCATTGGTTCTGTCCAGGATCGAGCCAATGATAAACACCGGAATTCATTATTTATGTTGGTAAAAACGCACGGGGGCTAACATACTATTAGTATCTTATTTTGGCTTGTTTGCGTCTGGCATACACCATAATTATGTCATTAGTATTTTGATTGTACATGTATACAGCTGCCTGCAAGTTCTACGAGGAGAAGTCTGATCATGTTCACTGAGACAATTTGTTAAAGATATGACCATGTGTCATCCACCGCTCCATCAGGTTGAGAGTGACTTGTGGAGAACAGGGCTTAATTACTCACTTACTCATCTTCAGCCCTTCCGGAACACAGGACCTTCACCACAGTCTTACACCCTCTCTGATCATGTGCCTTTCGCTTGGCCTCGTCCCAGGATATCCTCTCACACTGAAGTTCTGCATCTAGGGTTCATCTCCAAGTTGTGGCTGGTCGACCTCTTCTATGCTTCCCTTGCGTGTTCCAGTCGAGGGCCTGTCTAGTTATACTGGTTTGGTCCCTCCGTAGGGTGTGTCCAATCCATCGCCACTTGCGCTCCTTGATGGCTTCTGTAAGTAGTCTTCGTTGGAGATCTGACGTGGAGAATTTGTCGTCGTAGACAGGTGTTTACAAAGACTTGGAGTTTCTGGTCTAGAGCCTTTGCGTGCTTCCTTGTTTCGGAACCGCGTAACAGAACTGCTTTAAATAACATTAGATTTGAAGATGGTCGTCTTCGTCTTGAGGTAGATGGTCCTGTTGTTCCAGATTCGCTTCAGCACGACAAAAACATGACATGCCTTTTCTATTATGGCTGTGATGTCCTCCTGTTTACATTTTTTCTTTAGACAAGCGCCGAAGAGTTCCGATTGCAACTCGCCATGACCTAACTGAAAAGAAAAAAAGTTATTTCAATATTTGGATCAGCCACGTGCGAACCTGGCGTCTAAATATACCATACAGTCATAAAATTGCCCACATTTCGATACATGTATAATGTTATTGTTATTAATTAATGCTATTTTTTGTAAAAAAGAAGTCCAACTTCATTAATTAATTAATACCGAATGCATGGAGCGCTGTGTTGCAGCCAATCATTTTAACAGGTACGGGCTAATCACCTTGGAATTAAGGCTACCTGAGGAGGAATACGTGACTTTTATACTTAATTGTTCACGGTATAAATGTCCGCTTTGTCTATTATTTCAATACATGTATAAAGGCGTTAATGATCCATCGAGTTCCCGTTGCATGATCACATTATGACTATTTTTCACATGCTGTCAAACGGCGTTAGTAGGGCGTATTAATTTTGCAGTTTTTTCAACCACAGGCTGAGAATACTAATTACGGGTCAGCATTTTTTTCTATCTCATTACTACGGTTTATGAAATTGTACACAAATGTACATGGGAATTATTAAATTGTGATCACACCGATTTTCTATGAACAATATGAAGAGACGATGAGACAAAAACGATCATCAAGGATTTATCAATACATTGTTCATCTCGTTCATCAAACGATACCAATTACTAGGCTATTCTCATTGGATTTTATACCATTAATATAATATGATATTAGATAGTTATCGACTCAAACTGAACTAAATATGACGGAAACAAACATGCGCGCTGGTTCCCAAAGGTGATGCTAAATTCCACTTTACGATCAAGATTGGCATCGTAAACGAAAATATATTTTCAGCTCGAGTTATTTTTCTATATTTATCTAAAATATTTTCAACCTGAATCTCAACCTATTTTGAGCCTATATGCATGATAGCCTGCTTCCCGGCGTTAATTTACACAATAATACATGTACTAGCAGTTAGGGGCAGACAATCCAGACTAATACTAGTATGCATGTTTGCTTTCTGTGAGTACATATTTTTATAAATTGGTCTACGGTTGACGATGGTCAGTCATTCAGCGTTGGGTCAAACGTCAACAAAAAATTATATTAATTGATTGCGTATTTTTGACAACAATCAACCAAAAAAAATATACTTTTTGGCACTGTTCAGTCACGGATACAGCACTTTCAACCGCTGACTGGCCAGTTTGACGACCGCGACTGAGGACGAATGAAACATGTAGAAATATGAAAACCTGTCTGATTGTGTTACCAGGCAAACAAGGAATACATATTTGAAAAACCAATTGAGCGACTCCGATGAAACATTGTACCGACATGTGTACATTTTTTTTCATCCAACGGTGGAAACGACCTGTTTCTCTTTCGATGGGAATTTGATGCCCATTTTGTCAATCGCGAACGATAAGCACGTTTGAAAGTCTGGAATTCCTAGAAAACGAGTACTATAATGTTGAAAAATAGTGACCGGAAACCAAATAAACGAAATATGTAATCCTTGCTAGTTATGTTCTCTGTTACGGAAATGATCGAGTTGTTACGGAAATGATCGAGTTGTTACGGAAATGATCGAGTTGTTACGATCGTTAATCATTATGATGCTCCAAAATCTTATACTGATAGTTCGTAATGAGTAAGTGTAGTTCGTGTGCTTTAGCATGTTTTTCATTTCCTCTTTAACAAGGTTATTAAGCCATTGCAAAGTGAAACTTGAATTTGATATGTTTGATAGTAGATCTCCTTAAATCTGGACCCCTTCCGGACCGGGTCAAAAGTCCGGTTTCTGAACATTCCGGAGCATGAATAATTTCCGAAAAACGGAACTTAAAAAATCGTTCAATTTCCAGGGAATTCCGGTTTTCAAGGAGTCCAGTTTTCAGGGAATTCCGGTTTTCTGGGAGTCCGGTTTTCTGGGAATTCCGGTTTTCAGGGAGTCCGGTTTTAGGGGTGATCGTGACTATTTATTTATGTGATACATTGAGGATCTTATGGAAGATTGATTGTTTAGTATATTGTCAAATAAGTTTCCTCGTAAAATGAAGTCTTTATTATTATATTATTATTATTATAGTATATATGTTGTTAATATACAGAACAGTGCTATGTTAGTGTACAAGAACCGCAGTAGAAATATGGAATATTTTATCCTATTTTTGTCAGCTCTAGTATCGCTGAGCATGGCATCGTTTAATCTTACCAGTATCTTATAAATACGCTATTTTTGTAGCATTAATACATACATAAATAGAACTATTATAAGCATTCCTAACTACTTTCATACACCTGTGTCGTATGATTTGAATACGTCTGATAAAATATGGATATTAAGATAAAAATGGAATCATTTGCTACTTCACGAGGACGAACTATATATTATCGATTGCTAATTGTGTTCGTGAAACGTCAGTACTGTTGCTACAATGCTTATAAATAGTCAGTGTCGCAGCACGTCACGAAGCAGACGACTTCCAGGATTCAATTACTGCACGTATCAAACCGAATTATACACTTACTTTGTTAAATATCGTTTGGTGACATGTTTTTCTTTGTAATCTCTGCACTGATTGAGTGAATCGTTATTAAAGCGAGGCTATGGTATGTAAAGCATTATACGTAACACACTCGTACTCGATAGTTCATGCAATAAGTCAATGAGAAATCGAACAAGGACGTGAATTGTACGATATATTTATAAGAGAGTAAACAAAAGTCCAGATAACATGAGAGAACGATTAACTTTGTGTCAATTTTCTAATACTGCGGAAATTTGTGACATTCGAGAAATATTGCTGAAATAGTAGTAAAATGGACTGTTGTGATAATTGTGAATTTGCGCTCACAATGCCTGTACGACTTTCAGAAACCCGATTTCTGTAAAGGAGAACCGTTTAATATACATTCAATATATGGATTTTTGGATATTTTATGGTATTTTTTAAACATTGCGCATGCTCGTCACGTGCAATACCGAGCGCTGATTATATCAACTGGGCGGCACATGCTACAGTGATTTATATTTTGGTGATGTTCACCACAACTGAAAGGACCAACACATCTTCAGTGATTCAATGTTGGGTACCTACATGGGGATATCAGATTTCCGTGGCTCAAGTATTAGGATATTGTCTTACCTGGGCACCAGTATTTACAGTGGTGGTGAATGTGGTAGCTTTGGTGTACATCTTGAAAGTACCGAAACTGAAAACGAACACCAGGATATTTTTGTGCTCACTCACTGTTTGTGATTTCTTTACCGGGATTGTGATCATGCCATTTCGCATCTTTGGATTGATAAATTCTGGCTTGGATAACAGTGTCATGCTGGAAGCCATATACTGTGATATCGGCAACGCTATGGATGTGTCGCTTAGCATTGTGACCGTTCTGCATCTTGCAATTCTTTCTTTTGATCGTTATTTAGCCTCATGCCGACCATTCCAGCTAGGGCACTGGCTAAATCGTAAAACGTGTTTGACTTTTCTTGTCCTAAGTTGGGTGTTTCCTGTCGGAATAACGTTAGGCTTGTTTCCGGCTGAGGTGCATCTGGGAGGTGTGAAAACTCCGCATCAATGTAGAACACAACATGTTAGATATTGCCATTTAATGTTGAGTGTTTATTTTGCAATGGTGTTTACTGCTATCAGTTACGTATTACCCGCAGTTTGTATTATTCTATGCAACCACAGCACGAAAAAAGCAATAGAAAAACGAATGAAAGTGTTTACCAGACTTCTACAGATAAATACTACACGAGGCAGCTACCACCGTCGACATTTTGGGACCAAGTTGTCACGAACTATCATTCTCTTAACATGGTGTTTCCTTGGTTCCTGGCTTCCATATTTTGTGATTAATACGGTTGATCCACTCACAGCCTACCGGGTACCACCTTACGTATGGCTTTTAGTGACGTGGATTAAATATTCAAAGTCATTCATCAGTCCAGTTTTATACTTAAAAGCAGCAGGATTTTTTAATCCTCGATTTAGCTGACGTGGGGAAGGTTTTTTTTTTATATCAATTGCTTCATTGTATAATTGTGATAGAAAAAAAAGATCGCTTGTTTTTTTTTCCACCTGTGTGTAAATCACTCTAGCTTTCAAAGTGTCGCTAACTAATAACTTGATAATTATTAGATTTCGGGCTCATTCGAAGTAAAGTAAGGGAATTAATCATACGTACAGTCAAACCTGTTATAGCGGCCACCTCCGAGTAAAGGCCACCCTGTGAATAAAGGTCATTCATGAAAAAACATCAATGATTATTTAAGAAGAATATAGCCCTATAATAAAGGCCACTTGTCAATAAAGTTCACATTTTGTCCGCTTCCAAGGGTTGCCTTTGTTCACAGGCTAGACAGTACAGTCAAACCTGTTGTAGCGGCCACATCCGAATAAAAGTCACTATGTGAATAAAGCCATTCTGTTCAGATCGTCGATCAATGATCGTTCAGAACAAAATGGTCCCAGAATAAAGACCACTTGTTAACAAAGGTCACATTTTGTCTTTCCCAAGGGTGGCCTTCGTTCAGAGGTTTACTGTACATGTATATGAGTTCCATGAATCGATTAATCTCTTTCACGTCCATTGAATTCTTGTCTTTCATAAACGGATCATAAATTATGTTTATGCGGTAATGATAAATGATAAATATCTTTTATCTGAGGACAAATCTATACCCTTAATCATTCCAGGTGAAATATTGTTTTACATGACAAGCTTGTGCCTTATCTATTCGTGCAATGTTTCCCGTCACATATCTTTAAAGTCAAGAATAACTCTTTTATAGTTTTAGTATAAGATCGAGTAGCATCGTAACTTTTTGCATGCATTATAGTACAACACGGTTATAGCAAACCATTTAGGGAAGAATCGTATACGGGGAATATCATTATATAACACCCCGGGTGTTCTCAAATACAGCCAAACCTGTGTTAGCGGCCACATTCGAATAAAGGCCACCCTGTGAATAAGGACATTCTTTCAAAAAACGTTCTTGATTATTCAGAACAGACTGACCTCTGAATAAAGATCACCTTTCCATACAGGCCACAGTATGCCTTTCTCAAGTGTGGCCTTTGTTCACAAGTTTTAGTGTTCTGGTATTTTACACCGAACATATATTATGGATAATTATAAATTAATAAATGATGTATGAATATATTGAAAAATAACCGGAAAATTTGCTGTAACCGTGCTCTACCGTAATTCTTTTATCTATACATGTATAATAATTTTGTTATATACATTGTAAATGTGAATTTTATATGGACTTAACTTAATACATCTATTATTTTCAAAATCGTGAAATCCCTTTTATTTGACAGAACCGTAAAGTCTAATATTTAGACCAACTTTGCAACAAAAAAAACGGTCTTAATGTTGAGATATCAAATTGAATCAAGGAAGTAGTTCTATAATGAAGATTATTGAAATCCTATCATAATTTATCATGTGGTCGTGATAATAATGTAGTCGTGATAATAATGTAGCCATGACATTAATATGGCCGTGCAATTTTATTCTTTTAAACTTACCATATATATGTACCGCATAATGAAGTACACCTTCTCAGCCAAAGCATGTAAAGTTGAATAAATCTAGATCTGTCATCTTTTTGTGACATTATATTCATTAAAATAATTTCTCCAAGGCCTTTGGTATCTTTTCAATGCTTTGTTAAGAAAACATGATCATTCATAGAAGAACATGCATGTAAATTAATCCAAGGATGATGCATTGGCGTATTGGGAGTTACACACAGTAACGTAATTAACATACATGTACACTATTTAATTTATTATTTAATATCAATAAAAGGATTTATTGACATTTACGCAGCTGACTCTTTATTAACTTTTAGCATGCGTATGTGATGAGCGGTGTATTTTTTATTTCTGCATTAAAGAATTATGGACATATGGTCCGCATTATTGAAATAATTAAAAAAAAGAATAATGGCGGGATGCACACAGATGACGTAATATTCGAGCCTGTCGGGCTATATTTAAATCAAACTTTAACGTTTGGATTCATACAAAAATTCCGCAACTTAAAAATATTATATAGCGATTTTGACGAAAAAAAGTATGTACATTTTTGTACTTTACTCTGGCCTTTCGTGTTTATTACAAGCATAATATTATAATGTTTCCAAAAATGCCTACCAACAGTTACTGTTAAAAGTTCTAAAGTAAACCGAAATTTAAACCAACATGTAGTCTTATTAGAATGGCTCATTATTAATTAAGTTATATAGCACGTACTAGGTTGTCATAATCGATTGATTTAGTTAAGATACGAAGTTACACGAACATGTACATGTTGTCGTTTAAATCTTCCTGCTATTGTCGAGTGAAAAGTGCCCAACATACGCGCACACTACACTATTTTCTTACCTATCAATAGAAATGTACATGAATACCTCATGTGAATTATGAATGAGTTTATTACACAGTCGTTCGGGCGTTTTATAGATTTGCGGCAGCTATATATTATAAGGTGAATTTATTTCATTTCGATCGTTTTAAAACATAAAATATATTCTGATGAGGAAGTACATTTTATGTTTGTTTGTTTTATTGGGTTTTACGCCCCATTTCAACAGTCAAGGTCCTCCGTAAGCAACTGCCTATACTTCCTCACACGAAGAGACATGGTCGGTAACTTGGCTGGAACCAACGACCCTCTATCAGTGAGAGGCCACAGTGATTTGAAGTCAGTGACCTTAACCACTCGTCCACAGAGGTGGTTAGTACGTACATTTGAAAAGGAAATGTTTTTGAATTGTGTTCAATTGGTTTTATTTACTCCGACTCCCATTAGGTATGGATCATTAATTCAGTTTCATAACTGATTGATTGATTGGTTGGTTGGTTGATTGATCGAGTGATTGATTGGTCGATTGATTGATTGATTGATTGATTGATTGATTGATTGATTGATTGCTTGATTGATTGATTGATTGGTTGGTTGGTTGGTTGGATGGTTAGTCGGTCGGTCGGTCGGTTGTTTGGTTGGTTGATTGATTGATTGATTGATTTTATCGATTACCCTGCATTTATCTCTTATAAATATTCAGGTGCACAGTCTAACCTGTCGGTATAGAGCATCTCTGTGTTAATGAAAGGGTGGTCTTTATGTCTGACAGTCGATCTTCTATTTTAAAAGAAAAATATACTCAGAATAGGATCCTTTCATCAAAGGTTCAAGCGTTACGTACACCATAACAAACTATTTATCATGTCAGAAATGACCTTATTTAATCTCCCATTACGATAAGACCAGAGAAAATAATAGTCGCGTGCATGTTAACTGTATCCCCGGCCGACCATATTTTGGCGCCAACCCTAAAATCCAAATTGCGAACATGTTTTCAGATGAACTGTACCTACAAGATGTATAGTTAGAAAGAAAATTAGAAACGTTGAATTTGATCAAGTGCATGTAAATCCAAAAAAATACTTGCATGTTTAGCCTAAAAATAAATGCTATTATTCTACAGAAGTAAAGTTTAATTATCATAATATTGACCAGCAACTTGACAGTACAGTCAACTGTGTGTTAGCAGCCACCTCCGAATAAAGGCAACCCTGCGAATAAAGGCCATTTTGTTTAACCCCGTCATTGATTATTTAAATGAAAAATATTCTCTGAATAATTGCCACCTGTTAATATAGATTACCTTTAAGCACAGACTCTGAAAATATAAACTATATTGTTAAAGTACTACAATAAGTATTTACATCACGATACTAGATAATGAAGTAGACTGAACAAAGCTCAATATGTATTTATAGCTGTCTCGCTGTTGTGGTCACAGAAAGGTTTTACTTTACTTGTAGTAACATCACGTTTCTATGGTGGCTAATTCACGCCTTGTCGGATTTTTCGTTTTTTCGACACGAAAAAAGCAAAGACACGACAGATGTAATGGGAAAACACGACACGTTTTATGTGTCGTGTTGCCACCCTTCTTTTTCGTCCTTTCACGAAGACACGACAACGTCAAACTTCGTGAGTTCGCATTTTCGTAGCAAAAGAAAAGCAAAAACTAAACAAACAAAACACAACACATGGCGTAAATCGTACACCATACGTTTAGAACAAAATACCAAACTAAAAGGGCAGCAGCAATATGATTACTTTGTTCTGTTTCCGTATCCACTGAATGATGTTAATTTATATTCGTATGATCACGATTCACAATAAACTATTTACCAATTAATGTATATAAATATGGTATCGTTTCCATGGCCACTCGGAGAGTTAATGTTCTATACATCTATATTCATTTTCTGTACGATGACATCATTTTCAGTCATGATATGATTTATGATGTACCTGTAGCTTCCTTGTAAGGTACAGCTTATCTTTTTTCTGTAACCGTCATACTGTTTCGTTTTCTTGGAAATACATGCAGTGTATCCTCTCAAAAGCAAGTAGCAAATTAGGTTGTTGTTAAGAGATTGTTGCTCTAGAGAGGTTAATTTACTAGTTAAATTGTGCAGTGGGGAAAACACTTACTGTTGTTGAAGGGTGGTTGTTTCTAAAAAGACGGTCGCTCTGGAGAGGTTGTACTGTATAACGCATTTTAATTGAGGAAGACCATTCACAACGAAAAAGAGCTCGGTGTACGTTAATTTGTTCCCGGGGATTACATAGCCAAAGGGCAAAACTTTTCCGACACTATAATTTTGATCCTGTATTTGAACTCGGGAGACGAATATCGTCAAGTCTACATTCTTTCAATATTCATCTGTAGAGTACAATAATTATTATTTCAGATATAAATATACGTATACTTAACGTACGTACCCGAATTATTTGGACTAATAAACATACACCGGAATAAATTCGATCAGCATATAAACTGCTGAAGAACACAGGCTACCGGCATGTGACAATAGCAAAATAGATATTCAAACTTTATTTCGCTGTTATCACATGCCGGTAGCCTGTGCTGAAGAATACATCCTTAACAATACTGGTCTGTAAATTATTTGGCCGCAGAAAACTATTTGACTTGTTGATTATTTAGATTATATTGTACATGTACTCGTTTAAAATTATATCATTGCTTTATGCGAAATGGATTACTTAGTATGTAGCTTTTATTAAAGCAATAGACTTATCACATCTGAAGCATGCCTCGGCGCATTGATACCCCAGAGAACTGTTAATACTTAGAGACAATTATCCCAGGTATCAGATAAGAGTAGAAGGCAAATAATCAATCGATGATCATTAATTATTAAATAGTTCACACGACTACTAGGAATCGAGTTCTTTAACAAAACAATTCTAACGCTCGAGACGATATACAAGTAAAGTGCAACCTATCCAAAATAACACCCTTTGGGAGTAGCAAACTTATGTTGTTGTTGAGAGGTTGTTGCTCTAAAGATGTTAAATTAATTTTTAAATCGTACAGTGGTAAAATCATACTGTTGTTGTGGGGATCAAGGTTGTTGCTCAAGAGAGGGTCACCCTTGAGCGGTTGTACTGTATATGAAATTATGTACAGATTACTTTCCATGTATTTGATTTTCACAGAAACATTATTAAGAGTGGAATGTAGATCGAATTCATTGAACTCGTCAAAAGTATGTAGTGCAACCTCTCCAGAGCGACCGTCTGCAGAGCAACGACCTCTCTGTAACAACAATTTCAAAATTTCCCTGAGCTGATATTTACTATAAATTTAACCTCTGTAGAGCAACAACCTCTAAACAAAGGCCAATATTTGCAGCTCCCACAGGGTGTTGCTCTACAGAGGTTGTACTGTATTTACTTACATTTCTTTTAAAACGGGATCCAGTCATACGGCGTGTGGCACTCTAGTTTATCTTTTCGTGAGACTCAAATAACTTTCGTGAAAGCAACTTTATGATTGTTGTACATGTTCGTATATCCAGAGACTCTTAATGTATCATAATTACGTATTAAACACATTAATTATAAATTATAATCATACACTATAAATTATAGTCTCTAACGTAATGTTAACGTTAATACATCGAATCGTGACAATTATAACCATTAAACACAACTATGGAAATAAGACAACCTCACTAATGTTCACTTCGTGACATCTGTTAGTTTATTGAAACTGAAAAAGTACGGCATGGAACAGACATGTGTTAGAAATCGAAAAAGAAATTTGGATAGGTGAGAGAAAATCTTGTCTGATCTTGTTTGGTCGGCTGTATATAATACAAATGTCATAATTCTAGAAAAAAATATTTCTGATGAAACATGGTGTTCTGCTTCATGATAATCCATGCGCTATCTGTAATACCACATATATAGTACTACATGTATTGTTCACTCAAAAAATAAACTGACGACCAACTCAGTAAGCAGGCCATCATTCTATCATCGGAACTACTTTTACGGACCTAGAGATCAACATGTCCTCTCTCTACCATCTGAGCTTTCTTACCAACCTTTCCTGATAGGCTTTTAAATCAACAATCCTGCACAAGTCCATCCAACCTTTTATGGCCAGGCCTCCCAATAGAAAATCATACAATATTCCCACTAACTTTTCCTGTCAGGTCTCTCAGTCAACAATCATGCATTCTCCCAACTAACTTTTCCTGCCAGTTCTCTCAGTCAACAATCCTTGACTCTTCCCATTAACTTTTCCTGCCAGGTCTCTCAATAAAAATCATGCACTCTCCCAACTAACTTTTCCTGCCAGGTCTCTCAGTCAACAATCATGCACTCTCCCAACTAACTTTTCCTGCCAGGTCTCTAAATCAACAATCGTGCACTCTCCCAAGTAACTTTTCCTGCCAGGTCTCTCAATCAACGACCATGCACTCTCCCGACTAACTTTTCCTGCCATGTCTCTCAGTCAACAATCATGCACTCTCCCAACTAACTTTTCCTGCAATGTCTCTCAGTCAACAATCATGCACTCTCCCAACTAACTTTTCCTGCCAGGTCTCTCAGTCAACAATCATGCACTCTCCCAACTAACTTTTCCTGCCATGTCTCTCAATCAACAATCATGCACTCTCCCAACTAACTTTTCCTGCTATGTCTCTCAATCAACAATCCTTGACTCTTCCCACTAACTTTTCCTGCCAGGTCTCTCAATCAAAAATCATGCACTCTCCCAACTAACTTATCCTGCCATGTCTCTCAATCAACAATCATGCACTCTCTGAATTAACTTTTTCCTGCTATGTCTCTCAATCAACAAGCATGCACTCTCCCAACTAACTTTTCCTGCCAGGTCTCTCAGTCAACAATCATGCACTCTCCCAACTAACTTTTCCTGCCAGGTCTCTCAATCAACAATCATGCACTCTCCCAACTAACTTTTCCTGCCATGTCCCTCAATCAACGACCATGCACTCTCCCGACTAACTTTTCCTGCCAGGTCTCTCAGTCAAAAATCATGCACTCTCCCAACTAACTTATCCTGCCATGTCTCTCAATCAAAAACCATGCACTCTCCCAACTAACTTATCCTGCCTGGTCTCTCAATCAAAAATCATGCACTCTCCCAACTAACTTATCCTGCCTGGTCTCTCAATCAAAAATCATGCACTCTCCTAACTAAGCTTTCCTGCTATGTCTCTCAGTCAACAAGCATGCATTCTCCTAACTAAGCTTTCCTGCTATGTCTCTCAATCAACAAGCATGCACTCTCCCAACTAACTTTTCCTGCCATGTCTCTCAATCAACAAGCATGCACTCTCCCAACTAAGCTTTTCTGATGGGTCTCTCAATCAACAATCCTGCATTCTCCTAACTAACCTTTCCTTTCGATTTGTTCATCTCAGTAATGTTTTATTAGTATAAGATCTGAATTGGCCAGTTAAAATGATAATAATCTGACTATTTGAGCACTTTCTCTGACAACTTAAGTTGCAGTTTGTACAGGACTCAAGTGTGCTATAGGAAATAAATACATTTTGTATGATATAACAAACATACATATGTTATCGATTTGTTTATAAGTACAACATGCTTATAAACTTTGAAAGACTATTAGACCGGAAGATCCTAGTCTAAGCAAAACTTAAAAAATCATAGTATTATGTAATTAATACAGTTAAATGTTATCTTTTATTATACCGCATCAATATTTCCAGCAAACGTGATTAACTATACCTGTCTGCAAAGCCGACTTTTACATAGAAATATAATTAAATTGTGTGCGCTAATGATATAGCCGATAAGAGCAATTATTAATGATGTCACGTTATGCTCACATTATATGGGAAACTGACTTATTGATCACCAATATCTGCAAGAACAAAGGTGGTATCAATTAACTAGCTGATAAGTTGAGCTAGCAAAACGATACGAAAACAATGAGAAACATTGAACAAACATCACGCTAAGAAAATTGAATTAGATCATGAATTAGATCATGTGTTGTGGTTTGCATTTGTGTTTGAACACGTTTATAATTAAATGTTGACAGAACCACTTGTCAACTGACTGCGGGACGTTCACATACAATGAACTTGTTGCCGTAGGAGAGACGAGAAACCCCACTCCATCAATGATCCAGGGTTACTGTCTGTAAACACATTGCAGAATGGTTTCCGGCATCTACCATAATTGAATATTTCTGTCTATGGCGGCAGACTTTGAACATACAATTACCGGTAAAGTACAAATCCATCTGGTATAATTTTTCAGCGGCAATTTAAAGCACAAACAACATTGACAAAGTAAACTGCACGTCAGGTATTAGTCTGGAGTACGTTCATGCCCCTTGTCACTTCGTCAATACTAATATTACTATATATACTAGTAGTACGACGGGAACCAGACTAGTCAGATATGGCAGTAAATCTCTGTCCAAAATCGGATAAGTTAAATCCACACATTTTACAACTGTTTGAAACATTCCTCCGTGCAATATTTTGAAGACAAATTTAAAAATCATATGATTTACAAAGATAATCACATGCAATGTTCTGATATATTTATTTTATGAAACCCACTGTAATTACTTGGCGGTAAGTGAAAGAGTCGAGCTATTGTGATCACTGCGTCGTCTGCGTCTGTGCAAACACTTTAATGAAGCTCATAACGCAGAAACAATAAGATATAGCAACATCAAACTTCATAGGTGGATATATCTCACTGAAGCGGTGAACAGACTAGCGTTGGCACCGCATGCGGCGCTCTTGTTTAGTAATAATTAAGGTTAGGAAGTCCGGCAATCGTTTAAATGGTAACAAAACGTAGAAGGCTGGGGTCCAAAAATAGCCAAATCTTGCATTTTAGTATCAGTCTATTAGGTGAGAACTAAAGGAGACTCATCCATATGTTTTGGAACTGCTTTTCAACGGTTGGCAGAGATATATACATGTGACGGGGATAACGAACCATAACTCTGGGTAGAGATTGCAAATCAATGTTACTTCTCATACGAACAATTAATCAATGTACACACAATAGGAATTCAGACGAACCAGTGATTCGAGATAATACAGTGTCCGTGGATGTACTAAACAGGAATAAATGCATCAGAACTTGTAAAGAAATCGCCATGTGTTAAAGGGGGATAAATCAGGCTTACCTTGAAACAAGAACTTTGGATTAACTTTCTTAGGTGTAACAAGAACAACTATAACAAAACGTTATAGAAGAAGCATATTGGTTTTATGTTTTTGTATGAAGTTGCTTTTTTCATAAAGGATGTATTGAAAGTATATTATATTCAATCCTCCATTAAGGAGAGTATAAAATATTTATATGTTATGAGTAATACACATTATAATGACAATCATGAGTATTTGACAAATGAATGAATTCATGTATATAGTTCACAAGCATATGGTAATATCATACCCTACATCTACCAAATAGAATCAACCCTAAATGTTAACTAATTCACCATAAATTTTAGCACCATCATACAACCACATTAAACTTCCAATAGCCACACAACTTATCTAGGCAATGCGTTCATGATTTACTTACCTGTCAGCTATTAATAGATTCAGTCATCACCATTAGCCAATGAAATGGCCAGGATTAGCCAAACTAGTAATAGACACTACACTATATACTCGCAAACAGCTATAATAAACTTATATTCAAAAGTATAATTTGTCTAAAAAATATTCCCGATTGCATGCTCATTAATTATATGGTAGGTAATTAGGGATTTTTTATCTATTTATAATCATGTTAGGAAAATAAATGAGAATGGAAGTGATGGGATAATGCATGATAACTCTAGACGGGCAGGTCACTTTATTTGGGCATACAGCAAGATTACATTCAGACCCTCCTGTCTGAGGTCAAAACCATTTTGATCAACTGGTTGGGTAATATCTTCAAAAGGATTTTTCAAGAATGGCCAAACAAGTGTATGACATTTGCCCCCAGTGCCTAATTCTTAGTGGACATTTGCCTTTTTCAAATATTTTTTAAAACCATTGTAATATATATAATTCTTTTTTTTAAGGGTTGGGGGGTGGGGATGTCCACTAACAAATAAACACTGGGGGCAAACGTCCTATCTAACATTTCTTACAGGAGGAAAATGTCCACATGAACATTTCTCATGGGGGGGGGGGGGGGGGAAATGTCCATATCCCATTCAAACATACTGGTATAAATGTATACCTGTGCAACAGAAACATAGTTCCATGCATCAGTACAAGAATCAATTAAAAATGAACAAGTAATCAGAATAGTTAGTTTATTAATAATTTTAACCATAAAGATATTGAGGTAGAACAGTAAAATGTTGCACAATGTATCACAGTCATTCAAAGCACTAACCCAGCTATTGATAATACACAATTGCTATAAAGTTCACTTGGCCGAATGGAAATTAATTAGATCCGAGCGTTGGGCAAGTGGGTTAATGCAAAGACTGAAACAATTAAGTGTTTATATCAATTAATCAAAAAATCTATGTTAAACTTATAAAGTAAAGTAGTACATGATAAGCAGTATAATCCAAGACGTGAAGTATTGGTGTATAACTATCTTCGTTACAATATCAAATGCAATAAAAATCAACAGAATCCTGCAATATATCTCGAATTTCATCAAAACTGACAGGTCTGCAATGTCTATGTATACAACAAACAAGTGGTACTATTTTCTGTGCTGTTATTAGATCGACGGGCACTTTTTTAATACCATGACATAGAAAGGAGATTTCTGAGGGAATCACCTTTCAAAAATCATACAAAATAACTTATGACTCACATATACATATATACACATATTTAAATCCAAATAATCCACATTTTCTAGCTAACTCTTCATGATGCTTGCTTTCATTTTACAGAAATAATGGTAACAATAATATCAACAAGAGTTCACTAGGCTGCTAACAAAATACAGAGAAACTTAATTATGACAAGCACCTGACGTAGGCCGTCCTTAAAAGATGTTTGCTTGCGGTAACCCTACCCAGAGAATATTCAGTGGCTAGGTACATGAAAGTAGGAAATATTTTTTTCACAGTTCAATTTTTATATTGAACCCACAAAACATGTCAGAATGCTATTTTATTTATCTAAAAAAATATTTTTAACCAAGCGCCAAATAAAGTTGAGTAGTGGCCTTTATGGTGAGTATGTAGCATTACTGCAAACCTAATATAGTTAAGGATGGCCTTATATGGTGGAATTTTCCCTGTCAGTTTATGCTTAACAAGTCTATAAAGAGCATTTCAACTTTCCCTTAAAAATGCTCTCGAACAAGATGTGTTTCAAAAACACAATGCCCCCTCCGGGTGCCCCTTTAACTTGAAAATACACAAAATAAACAAAGGGCCATAATTCCGTCAAAAATTATCGAATTACAAAACTGGAAATGTATGTGCGGGGGTTTTTGGTAACAACAAGTCTGTGAAAGTTTCGTTAAAATCCCATGAAAAATGTAGGAGTATAATCCGAAAAGAAATGTAGGAATCTTTTAAACACAATGACCCCGTGACCTTGACCTTTGACCTACTGACCTGAAAATGCACAGGTCCTGTAGAGGTTGTCATGAGGAATCTACAAGAAGTTTGATGAATGTAGGTGCAAGTGTTTTGATTTTATAGGCAAGGTTAAAGTTTGGTACCAACAGACAGACAGACAGAGAGACCAAAAACAATATGCCTCCGATCTATCAATATGGGGGCATAAAAATTTAATGTTCTTTAATGTTGATACCTTGAAAAGTTTCTCAGTTATGAGTCACATTATAGTTTTTGTACAGGGCAGACAATCACAATAGCTTGACTTTTTTCTTTGAAAACTGACTAGCTGATAATTGACAGAAGTTTTAATGCACTGGATAAGATAATTAGATTGATAGGATAATTGAGACAGTCATTAAGATTCATATATTTTTTCTCACAAAAGGGTAGAAGGCATCAATAAAGGAAGTGGTATTTTCTAGAGAATATTTCATAATTTGGTGTGTCTTAGGGCAGTATCTCTTTGTTGTATTTAAACAATTTCCACAATCTCTAAAAGGGCAGTAACTCTTTATCATATGTAAACAGTTTACCACTATCTTCTAGGCTCAAGCTATCTATCACATTCAATAACTTTGTGACACTCTCCTCAGTTGAAAACAAGTTTTTCACATTTTTATGATACGGTCTTGAAAGATCTGTATCTACTGTCCCAGGATGTAAAGAAACACAAATAACTTTCTGTCGACCACGACTAAGTTCTATACTGAGATTCTTGGTAGTCATATTCAAAGCTGCTTTGGATAATCTGTAACTGTACCAGCCTCCAAGACCTGTAAATTATAGAAACAAACAAGCACATAATTATTAGGGCTGAGTATCGGTAAAAAATATTGATACGATATTTGTATCGATACAGAATGATCGATATCCGATAGATCATATGATGTTCTATACATATGAAATAAAACAGAAATTGTGAGAAACACTGACTAAATTGACACAGGTACTTGACACAAAATCAAATATTGGCTGCATAGGATACGTATATACCTAATAATAAGGGAAGGTACCCAATGTTAATTCAGCAGGCATGCCAAACACTTGTGCTGAACTGCAAAAAACTATTTTCTTCTTGTAGATGACTGCAGATTGGTTATATATATGTGTCACAACTTTTTATTTGACAAAAATTCACAAAACACAGTCCAAAACATGTTTTTAAAATACACTTTTGTTTTGATCGATATTTGTTGGATACTTTAACGTTCGATACGATATATCGACCGAACTCCATAAACCGGTATTCGATATGATATATGTACCGGTACTCAGCCCTAATAATTATACTATACTGCAATTAATGGCTGTAAACAACACAACTGGAACAGTAATCAAAATCTCTCAACGAGATCTGTCGATTGCTTTACTGAAATTGTTACCAAGATTACTAACAAGTTATTTGCTTGTGATTAGACATAGTCCATTATATACTATATAGACATAAGAATTAGTCAAGTCCATAAAACAGACATTGGCACCAGGTCCAGTCCATGATATGGCACACATCGACACTGTACAAAATAAACAATTAGCCCTCTCCCTAATCTGAAATTTCTTCCTACGGACCTGCTGTAACAATGTTGTGAAACTAGAATATGAGTAACAAACACCCAAGTTGATAGATATAAACGTTTTATCAATCAAATGTCTAGCAGAGTGTGTCAAAAACAGCAACTCATGCATTACTTTTTAAATCAATGAAACCAGTTAGAGACAATATTGGTTGTCTAATATCAGTTGTCTCCCATAATACAACAAACAACAAATTCAGTAAGCAAGAAGTGTTTGTCAAATACAGATGTCCCCTCATGACCTTTGACTGACTGACCTCAAAATCAATAGGGGTCATCTGCATGTGATGAACAACCTCCCACCCAAACCTGAAGAGCTTAGGATAAATCGTTCACTAGTTATTGGTCAGACAAGGTTGGTTACAGACAGACCGACAGACATGCGCAAAGCATTAGATGTATACCCCCTTTTCTTCGAAAAGTGGCATATTAACAAGACGTTACAAGAGCACTGTGAACGGTGCCAAAGCTTGTCTGTGTGTGTCAGTGTGTCAGTGTGATTTATCCACCTATGAAGTTTCATAATGCTATCTCTTATAGTTTCTGATCGAGTCATGAGGAACATTGAAGTTTATGCAAGACGCAGATACCGTAGTGATCACAGTAGCTCGACTTTTTCTGTGACAACACACAAGCTAAAAAATGAGATTCCAGCCAGCTTCTAAAGGTGTGAAGTCAGGTTGACAAAATGACAGATTTTTAGGCCATGTCTTGTCAATGTAATAACATACTGTTAATTTTATCATCTTCAGTGTTGTAAGAGACACACATACTACTGAAATTCAAATTAAGGACAGAATAAAACACTTACCATTGTCTGTTATAGATCCTACTTTAGCGGAAATATTGACAAGAATACCACGATGTTGTTGGTCAGCTGTTTGTGAACCAATACTACCTGAGCCTTTCAATAACAGTTTACCAAAATGTTTCCCCATCAAAAGAGGACCAAAGGCATTTGTTGAACAAGTTTTCTGCAAACCCTGAAAAATAGATGTTCATAATTATAAAAGATAACATAATACATAGTTTATTGGCATAACATATCATGCACATATGTATAGCCAAACAAACAAACAAACAAACAAACAAACACATGTTCATAATTACAGAAGTGGTGATAAACATTTTTATGTTAAGAAAAATATAATGAAACATTGTTAATAAAAAAAAAAAATTATATATATATGTCTATGTTCTTTCTTAAGAAGCAGAAAATAAGTATTCCGCATTTTTCGAAGAAAAAGGGGAATAATTGCTTTGCACATGTCGGTCGGTCCATAACCAAACCTTGTCCGACCAAAAACTAGAGAACAATTTGGCCTAGGCTCTTCAGATTTGGTTGGGAAGTTGTTCATCACATGTAGATGACACCAATTGATTTTGAAGTTAGTATGTCAAAGTCAAGGTCACAAGGGGCCTCTGTGTTTCACAAACACTTCTTGTTAATTATGACTTTATAAGACTTTGAAAAAGTAAGTTTTTCAAAGTTTTGGATACTAGACCAGGCATAGAAATATGGTTTGAGGAATTTTAGTCTTAAATATCTTTATTTCAGACAAACAAGTGATATTAATTTTCTACCATGCCCATATTACAATGTACATAGTACACAAATTATATCTTCTATAAAAAGTAAAGTAACAGATAAATACGACAGATAAGCAGTACTCATGAATGACACCAAGGTCAGGTCTGGGAACCGGTTACAAACTAACCCCTTTTTCTGCAGACCGTTCACTTTATTTTGGTATCAGGTCGATTTTTTGTTGTCTTCATTTTCAAAATTAATGAATTCAAATAATGATTTAGAAAAGAGTTCTGCAGACTTAATGATCCTGTCTTTTCTTTTAGGAATGATATCAGACACCATGCCTTTATTTTTTTATCGAAATAATCCAAGATCACTTGTAATTTAAACTTCTTGTAACGTATATCAAACACAACCAGTACCTCCATTGTGACATCTTTAAGACTTGTTTCCCCTCTACCACTCGGATGTAAGATACCAGCACAGTTGACTAGAAGATCGAGCTGTCCAAAACGTTTCTCAACATAGTTTGAGGCAGCCTATATGAATATACCAACATTCAAATCTATACAACTGAATCTTTATACATATACAGTACAACATCTCCAAAGCAGCCCTCTCTTGATCAACAACCTCCCTGCAACAACAGCATGATTTTTTCTCACTGCACAATTTAATTATAAACTCAACCTCTCTAAAGCAACAACCTCTCAACAACAGCATAATTTTGCTACTCCGAAAGGGTGTTGCTTTGGGAGAAGTTGCTCTGTTCATGTGTCTATTAATTTTCTATTGAAAGCAGAGTAGTCAATAGTGCCACCATCATGAAAGTTCACTAGATCACAATACTAATTATATTCCTATGAATATGTTACACATAGACCATAGACTTTTGACCCCAATTCTTGTAACATAAGTTTATATGAGCAGCCAAGTGAGAACATACCTACAGTGCACTCAGAAAAAATGAAAATGTCAACCAATAAAACCAATCTTAATTATCCTTCAATAAATGTCTTTGAAGTTCATGACTCAATAAGGAAAAACAACAACATTATTGATAACCACAACTAATACAAGAAGAAACTGGGACCGATGAACCCTGTTAGAAATAATTCTGCTTTTTTATACAAAACTTTTATGGGTCATCCTATGCAATGTCATATTTATTGTCTGTAGTATTCAACATCAGTGATATATACAAGCAGTTCAAAGCAGTATCATTGTGATAATGGCATTTGTGATATTTAAAAAAAAAATCTTTTACTAATTTATCAATGGCATCTGTATTAATTACACAATAACATCATTTGTGATATCTTCTAATTGATGAATAACTCTGTGATTGTTGTAAAAGTATAAAATCATATTATGATGTCATGTTGCACAAATAAAATCTTATCTTGACTTGGGATTGAAGTCTTGGGGTCAAAATAAAGGGTCCGACACACATTATAAGTTTTTAAAACACATACAAACAAAATAAACTGATGTCAAATTCTCTGTAGATGATCAAACATACATCTTTATCGAGTATACATATGTACTTTAAAACTTTTTATATGACATTCACATTTTAAATGCGACACAGAAAATACATAATAATGCAAAAATCACCTTTATATCTGATTCGTTTTCCACATCAACACGCAGCACATTCAATCTACCAGATGAAGAATTCTCTAGGGTCTGTAGTTCATCAGCACCTCCTGGTGACCGACACGTTGCTATAACGTTAATAGAAGATTGTCGAGACAACAGGGACCGACAGAATTGAAGACCAACTCCTCGACTGCCTCCTTGAACTAGAGCGACAACTTGTGACATTTTACACTAAAACATAAAATTCAAACAGAACTAAAAAAATTCCTACTTGTAAATTGTATGCATACAAATCAAGACTGACAAGATCTCACACTAAGATTTTAAGTTATCAGTTTAAAGTACATGTCAACATATTTATTAATCTAAATTATCTATTGTTTAAAAGCCCATTCGACAGCTATGACTCATTTCAGGGCCTCAGAGATTAGATACAGGAGAACTAGGCATTTGTATCCCTAATCTAACTTAAAATAGTTTATCCTCGTTCTTTATCGTGCCCGGTGTAAAGCACCGATACACACATCACCCTCCTTCCTGTGATTTTCTAGACACAGTACTTGGTTCAGTAGTTTGATGAGGACACCGAAAAGGTTTCCTTGAGAAAGTAGAAAAGGCAGAGATTCAAACCAACAACCTTTCATTCAGTAGTCCAGTGTGTTACTACTGAACCATCGATCATACCTAAAAGCTGCCATATAACACAACATAATAATATGTAACACATTTATCAACTGTTAATTGACTGCATCTTTGTCACTCTTTTTCACTTTTAGTTTTACATGACATTAACAATATATGTTTCAAAAACACAATGCCCTTTAACTTGAAAATGCACAAAATAAACAAAGGGCCATAATTCCGTAAAAAAGGATCAATCACAAAACCCAGAATGTATGTGCGGGGGTTCTTGGTAACAACAAGTCTGTGAAAGTTTCGTCAAAATCCCATGAAAAATGTAGGAGTAGTATCCTAAAAGAAATGTAGGAATTGTTTAAAACACAATGACCCCCGTGACCTGAAAATGCACAGGTCCTGTAGAGGTTGTCATGAGGAAACTACATATGAAGTTTGATGAATGTAGGTGCAAACGTCTTGAAAACAGTTTGGTACAACCTGACGGACAAACAGAGAGACCAAAAACAATATGCCCCCGATCTATCGATACAGGGGCATAAAAACTTAATTCGTCAAATATTACAAATGAATCACAATAATTATGTCTTAATTTTTATCAATATGATTATTATCGCCAGGCAAATCCTTGGTTTTTGTGGTTATGTCAAGGTTTCGAAAACAAGACAATGTGGCTGTATGTCTTGATTCTCTTCATTACTTGATTTCACAGCTTCATTATTATTAATTCCTCATTCATTATATTAATAATTATTATTACAGACGATTTGGAATCTGACTTAACAATTCCTCCTACACACCAGGCAGTGGCTTATCTTGATCTAGCTGTTTGAGCACACCAATGATCAGTGAATTAACAGCAGCCTCTAGTCAGCTGAGGAATGGTCTACTTACTGTCAGAAAGGACTTATATACATGTATACATCATTACATGTATGTATATAAATCCTTGCAGTCAGCTAATCAGGACCAACGAAGATACTGAGGGAAAGCAAATTATTTATTTCTTATTCCCTCAGTTTTTACAAGCCCTTGTGCAATTACTGTGACATGCACAAAGTGAATTCAATCTTATGATCACTTTCATTGTTTCGGTATCATATTCATAAGCTAGGGCTTTAATAATTAATTTAAGGCACTACATTATATAGTATTAGTTAACCTGGTTACCTACTAAGTAGTCCAACCAATTACACTGTTTGTGATGACAAGATACGTTCTGACTTGGCCCCGTACCTCACTAGCTGAGAGGATGGCCCTTCCGAACTTGTTCAAGAAAATCGGCAAACCGGAAAGCCGAATTAGTAGGGCTATCTACTAAGGAGGTTAATGTTCGGATTCGCAAAGCAATTTCCAAAACCATGGACAAAGAATTTTTTCAATGTGGGATTTGTATGATGAGCATGAACTGAAGGCTGAGGAGTTGTTTTAGATAGGAGACATTTACCAGTGTTTACAGACTCAGGTGTTCACTGTTCAAACAATAAATAAATGATTTCTGGCAGTAGTAGCATGAACATTGAGTGTAATTGTGTGTGATAACGGTGATATTCTTGTTTATTGTACACTAAAAATAGTACATGTATGTAAAATATAAATGTTTTGACATTATTGCAACACTGTGTGTAAAATGTTTCTGTGTGATTCATCATGAAAATAAGGATGTGCTTAGCCTTTTCAAGTACAGACGTATTACCTGAATGCAGAAGCTACGTACCGCAGCGGTCAAGCGACTCTACTGTTTATATAATGCATCATTCCAAAACCGGAAACCGGAGATGTGTATAATATACAGGCACAAGTATAATACCGTAACAACACAGATTACGGGCACATCAGACTGGTTCCCGTTGAGTCTTTCTGTACTTAGCATCAACGTGGACTGCAACATGGCACGGGAACCAGTTTAATTTCGAAATATTCTGTCCAATCAGAAACATGTAAACAAATTAACCAATCAATTTGCTTATAACATAAATTTGATGGGTAGCGCAAATTTATAAACAATAATGATAAATCGGAAGCAAGAACAATGATGACACTGCTAGTTCGTACTCTTTGTTTTCTTTTTAACAACATGTCACCAAAAGTAATTCAACAGAAGTTATTATGGCCCTTTTTAGTTTGAATTAAAATAAGTGCTAATACTGTTTTTCATATCGCGGAATCATATGACATTTCTCTTGAAATAATTATTTTCTAGCTGACATTACCGTCCTTGTTATACTTGGACACAGCGGTACGAATTCGGCTATTCAGTTGGCAGATTTTCGTGAACGGATTTGGAAGGGCCATCCTCTCGCCCTGTGTTGAACGGGGCCAAGTCGAAAAAGTTTCTCGTTTTCAGAAACAGACTTATTTAATTAGTTTGACTACCTGGGACAGTGGTACCTATATGAGTGGATTTATTACTAAGTTTGAGGAATTAATTAATCGTACTTGATATAATGAATAATTATTATCATTATGTATTCAAATATAGTTATTCTTCAAGTTCAATGCCATCTTTTACGATCGCCTCAACAGGTTGATGCCAAAAGTTAAACTTAATGGTAAAACTTGACCCTAAGCAGTACAAAAGATTTGCAAAGTGCAAAAATATCTGCCGGACATTCGGTCTGCCAAGCTAGAAAATTCTGTCGAACCGAAAGGAAATCTCTCAAACCAAAAAAAGTAAACAAATAGACTCAGAAGCTTTATTTTACTAATTTCAAGAGTCAACTATCTCATAATGATAAAGTTATATCTCTTAGTACATTAGTAATGGTTTAACACTTGAGGTGTCAGTGGCTTTAGTTTTATTGTGTATTTTTGATGACTTCTCTGTATTGCAATATGGGTCGATGGGTAACGTGATATATCACAATAAAAGGTATACATGCCATATCCTTGTAGTTGTACCCCTAGACTATATTACAAATGTGTTATATTTTCAATTCAAACAGATTTGGCTTTAAGTTTAAGAAAGTAATTGAAGTTTGAACCAGCAATAATGAGGAAAGACGGAACAGTAAGAACATATGGTCGTCATAGAAACAGGGTCATTGTGGCTGATGTTTGGTTATCTGATGGAGACAAGAAAACAGGAAAGGGTGTATTTAGTACTTCTTCTGATGACTCGTCACGACAATGTAGTATTTTTCAGTCAAGTTGCAGTAGTGATTCCTTAGACTCTCCTGTGTAAGTTTGAAAATTCATATCGAGGAAAAATATTTTTCATGGAATATTCCGCTTAATAAATATTGTCTGATTGGAAGACACTGACTGTCAGTGTTACTTTCTTAGGCTAAAATTAAAAATATGTTTGTTTGCCCTTTACCGACCCTGAATTTTAGAAGATGGTTGGTAGGTAGGAAAAATATTTTATTTTATTTCTGAATTTGACCTTTACACTTCTATCTATTCATTTTATGTATTCTGCTACCATACAACCATTTATTGTGTGCTTTTAATCAACCATAAACATGTACTCAGTGCCTTTAGACACATTATTGTTTTCCTTCATTACTTCAAATGATACCTGCATTTGTACTTTCAATGTTTATCAAAAGCAGTGAGTACATGCATATTTTCCCAAGTATAAAAATAAAATTCTCCCAGATTTTGCAATAAAATCTTTTGAGTCGGCATGATTTTTTCGGGTCGGTCGGTAAAGGGCAAACAAAGTTAATTTTAATTTAAGCCTTAGTAAAAATTCTTGCTTATTACGATACCATCACTGCTTAAATGGTTTGAATTTCTTTTGAATACCTTGCATAAAAAATTATAAATAATCAAAATCTGATGTAAAATGAAAATATATGATGTTTCAGCTAGGTTGTCCAAAGAATGTTATTTCATTGATACATTTGAGCCGAAATTAAACAAACTTTGATGACATTACAATTTTGATGTTGTGTAGTACAGTACGCAAAAATGTGACATTGCTACGTTACAACATATATTTTGACGCCATTTTTGTATTATTGCCCTGATGAGTCGAAGAACAAAACCGGTTGGCGATTAAAATATATATATATATATGTAATGTTAATTATTTTTTATTAATATTATTGATAGTTGTTGTTATACATCTACATGTATCAAGATATTTGTGATTTCAGGCTTACAAGATCTACTAGGCAGTCTGAAAATAAAGAAAACGTAAAAGTTCCAAAAGGTAGAGGGAAAATAGGCAGGAACATTACCAAGGTATTCTACGCAAGGATGTATTATTTACATGTTACAGCAATATGTTTTGTTTGTTTGTTTGAGTTTTTTTATGCCCCTTTCCAGTGAATTTATTTCGCTATATTTACTGCCTTACATGGGCATGCAGTGTTCCCTAGCAAAATTTCTTACATTATCCCATTGAATTGATCAGAATTTTCCCTAACAAGAAGTGTTTTCCACATGATCATGTAAAAAGAAGAAAAATATATCATAGTTTTCACACCATTGTCACCAATTGCAGTGCAGTAATAGTTTTATTAATAATTTTAATAATTAAATTTTCCATAGAAAATAAATGTTATGATATATTTCCCATTCTGGAATTTGTTGTGCTGAATTTCCCTTTTGATGGGTAGTGAGAAAATTTTGGAAAAAAATCACTGCTTTTCAACAGTCTATTACTACTAGAGTCATATGATTATAAGGCAGATAGTTCATCTATGCATGGGTCCTGGGAAGAACCAGTACTAGACTCCCATCCTCTGTAAGCAACTGCCAACTTTCTCACATAAAGAGACATGGTTGGTAGCTTGGCTCAAACCCATGGCCCTCTATCAGTGAGAGGTTACAGTGAAATGAAGTCGGTGACCTTTGTCTTCTTTGATTCTTGCTGCTATATTCTTTGAATTTAACACTCATAGAATGATACACATATACATATGATAATGAATTACAATTGTGTGCTAAATATTTAATATTTCAGGCTGAAAGTGCATTTGATATAGACTCGTCTCTTGACACCAAAAAAACTGCTAAAACAAGAGCTTTGAGGGACAGAAATAAGAAAGTCGATTATAATAATTCTGCTAACGTTAAAAAACAATTGAGAGGTACCACAGCCAAACGAAAACGCCAGGTCAAAGTAACAAATGACACTGGGGTTAAAGAAGCTTCAATTAATTTCAGTGACTTTGACAATTACAGTTTAGTGGTCTCTGATTCACCTCCAGTTGATTGTGGAAAATCACATAAAGGGTTATTATCTGTTGAAACCAGCACACCAGTAGCTAAGAGAACTCGATGTAAACATACTCCAAGTTCTAAGCTTAAAGTTGGAGATCTCTCTCATATAGAAGTTATACCTAGTCCAAGTACTGATGGAGGATATTCATCTGTTGAAACACCAGAGAGTGCACACTCACAAAGTTTATTTAATTCTCCTTCAATGCTGTCTTCAGTTTACTCAGGAGATGCTTCCTCTAAGTGGTCCAAAAAACTTGGTGATTCATCTGAAGAACTTCAAAAGCTTCAGGAACGTTTGATGTTTGAAGCTCTGTCGGGGAGTGCAAAGTCCCTTTCTGCAGTAAGCAGGACAGGAAATGTACCTTTTAATAACTCAGACAGTCTTTTTAGTACACCAGACGGGGATTCCAGTAAAATATCGGCTCTTACAGAAAAACTTAAAAAAATGAAACGTGGTCAGCTGTATACAAGTTCATATATTGAAGGTGATAGTGTGGAATCATCAGATGGAGAAGAGGATGAGGATGAAGTGACTGAAGCAGAAGTGGGTGAGCTTAGTGATATTCATGAATCTGAAGAAGCTTCAGAAAGTGAAGATTCAGAAAGCGAGGAGGAGGAATATGGCATAGACAATGAAGAAGACAGCGCTGAGGTTGATAGTGTCCATGAATCAAGTCCTGATGCTGTAAATGGATGTAATGTTATGTTAGAAAGATTATCTCAAAGTTTACTATTAAATCATGTAAACAAGAGAGGTAGTCGAAGGGGAAACAGGAAACAAGATTCCGAAATTTTAGATCTTTCTGCTCGATTAGAAAATTTGCACACTGACTCAGATTCAAATGCTACATTATATATACTTGATGAAGATAAATCTAAAACTAGAAGCTCTATAGATACCTCATACAGTAATGATAAAATAGATGAATGTAGTGAAGATGAGAGTGAGTCCAAGTTGGACTTCCATTCTGCACATTCTTCAAGGGATAGTGACTACAAAACTGCTATAGATGACAATGATGAATCAGATGATCAGAGCGATAGTGCGGAAGTTGAAGAGGTAACAAATAAATTTAACACTACCTAAGGTTTTATTTATAATGAATATGATCATGTTCACATGAGCTTGGTTATGTCTTGTATAACTTAAGAGAAAATTTAATGATGAATTTTGGTAATGAATTTCTGAATGGAAGTTGACAAACATGGCAGCATCTGGCATAAGACTTGATAAGTTGGTATTTTTAATTCAAAGAATGCATGATATTCAGTAATGAATAATTCATTCAAAATTTGTTAGATGATCTCTTTCAGATTTGGTGTAATGTAATTTTTCAAAGCATTCCAGGTTTTTGCTGTTTTTATTCAACTGTTTTAAAAGTAGAGCTTTTTGATCACTGCATCATCTGGGTCTGTACACAAACTTGTAGCTCCTAACTCAGAACTCTAGAAGAGGTAACATGAAATTTCATTGGTGGATAGATGTCACTGAGGCGATGACCAGATGAGTTTTGGCGCTGTTGTTTATTTTATCATTGAATAATTTCCTGATTATTTCGACTTGAAACTAAAAGATATTCAGTCATTGATTGTTTTCTTGTTTTAGGTATCACATGCAACTCCAAAAAGGAAGTACAGTTTACGTGCGAAATTTCAGGATCTGCAGAATTCTTTCTCTGTAAGTTACATGTATAGTACAATACATCTCTATAGTGTTACGCTGTTAGTGTATAACATATATATCTATTGCAGGGCTTGAAAATTCCACTCGCCCGCTCGCATTGGCGAGTTGAAGTTGGCATCGGGCGAGTAGATTTTTGTGAATGCTAGTCCGACGGGGCGAGCACATAATCAGGCATTCAATCACCCTAAAATTAATTTGAAACTGGAAATATCTCTTTCCAAATCGATCCGAATCAATTTAGATTCACGTTTTGTTTGTGTTAAATCCGCGTTCGTGAAACGCTGGCACTAGACAATAATGACTAAAAATAGATTGTCGCCCTGTACCCGCCCTGCGGCATATATAAAACACCGCTACAAGTTTAACTGCGACAATGCCTCATTCGTCGGTTTTTCTACTTATTTCAAGAATGGGATTTCTTACTTGACAAATTAATTGGATGCATTGATTATTGTCAGTCTCGTATCAACTGACTCGAGTAAGTGTCAAATCCTGAATTATCTTACCATGCTACCAGTTTTCTGATAATAAACGGTGTCCATTTTCCGAAAATGAACAGACGACAGAAAGCGAAAGTAGAAGAAGCATTCACAAAAAAATATCAGTGTTGCTACGCGAATCATGGTGATCCTTAGTGATTAAAGATAAAAATGCCGATTATACAATCACCCGAACCGTTCTGTATCGTTCATGTATGTTGTAATCATTTATGTCAGCATCCGACGTAATTTTCTTAAGGACGAGTTGGTTTTTCTAAAGGGCGAGTAAGAATTTGCAGCTGCTAGTCCTACAGGACTAGTACCACATTGAAAAATTTTCAAGCCCTGTATTGAGGATACACCAACAGATGTAACAATATCGACGCTTTATCAGATGAAAATCCAAATTTAAAGAGGGCCATACTTAGTTTAGCAATATTAGGGTTTAACTGTTCAACAGCAACTTGTACACAATGCAAAGAACAGCGCAGTAACGTAATATTTGGGAAACCAGAATTTGTCTCTATTTTTGGACGTGACAACGCTACAACGCTTAATTAGTAATAGACAGTAATCTGCCGCAACAAACTTGAATACTACTTTTGTTTCGCCGACACATGATTTCATCTCATGTAGATGACCCCTATTCATTCTGAGGTGAGTATGTTAAAGGTCAAGGTCACAGGGTACCTCCATGTTTCACAAACACTTCTTGTTGTTGATTTGGACTTGCAGTATGACTTATAGAAAAAATCTATGTGTATGCTGCGGACACAAAGGAATGTCTTTCAATAAGTGTTTAATTAGAACAACTGGTTAAATCTAGTTCTAAGTGCATTTGGTCAGTCATTATATGTAGCGCTGACTTAGATGTATTATTATCAATATATAATGTAACACTAAACATGTGTAGTTACATGCAGACTAATAGAAAATAATCACAGTGTGATATGCTACCGACATAAATGAATAGATTCGCTTAAATTTTAAGGACAACTGGTATTATTTCCTATTTATTTATAATACGACATCTTAGTATGTGCTAAACTAATGACAAATGAATTATATTTAATCTATCTGTTTGTATCTTCTCAATATTACTCTTATATTGCTTTTATTTAACTTTATTTTTACAGGAGATTTTAACCCCATCACGACAGAAAAACATACCAGTTCCTCTCTCTGCTCAGGCTCGCGTTTTTGTTATGTGCGATCAGACTGAACCAGTTACATTCAAGACAGCATTGCCCAACAAGTAAGAATTTTGGTATCATGATCAGTAAAACCTGTGTTAGTGGCCACTCTGTGAATAAAGACACCCTGTGAATAAAGGCCATTTTTTTAAAAACCGATATATATATATTGATTACTTAGAACAAAATGACCTTTGAATAAAGGTCATCTGACAATAAAGGCAATATTTTGTCTTTCCTATGGGTGGTCTTTGTTCACAGGTTTGACTGTATGTACATATTTTTATTTTACATTTTGAGAACATTGACAAATGTAGATGATTTGAAGAAAAAAAAACATGTTTAATTAAAACCTTCATTGATACTTAGAAGTTAGAGGCCTCCATTAAACTAAGTAGTTAGGGTCTGTTATTAGTAATCAGTGGCCAAATTTTACATGGGAGGAAGGTTAGCTTACGGAAAGTTAATGGATCTTGCTTTTGTGTCCATCAGCGTCTGATGATTTAATGTCTGTCTTGTTGCTACATGTTTAATTGAAATTTAGGGTAAAATATGTCAGTAATTTTTGTTATGTATATATTACTAAGAAAGCTACATTTTTACATATAAATCACCTAATATAAAAATTATGCAATAGAATAAAAAGTAAGGTCTTTTATGTAGAACAATTGTGTCAATGTTGCTTGAAATAGTGCCAAATAATTTTTGTGCAGTATTGTGTTGGGTTTGGTATTGGCAGGGAAATCATATTGCAAGATATTGTGAAATGCAATACATGTATATTGAAAACATTCACTAATTATGAAGTAAGCAACCACTGTTTTTTCACTGGAATTTAATCTGCATCTATGTGTTATATATCTGTGATTTAGTTCATGTTAAAACTTTATGATTTTATCTTGAAACCTAAGGTTTAAGCTACTCGAACGATTGCACCAGAAGTGCACATGTGCAGAAAGTATTCAAGTTGCAAGACTGGAAATCCTATTTCTTATTTACTGACTTTACTGGCAATAATTTGTTGCATAGTAAATTGATCTGTACATACAATGATAAGCCAAATAAAGTGCAATCTCTCCAAAGCGGCCCTCTCTTGAGCAACAATCTCCCTTCGGCAACTGCATGATTTTCTCACCATAAGATAAATTAACTGTTAATTTAACCTCTCAGTCTCCGGAGCATTAACCTCTTAACAACAACATAATTTTGCTTCTTCATAAGGGTGGTGCTTTGGAGAGGTTGCACTGTACCAGTTCTAAATTTTTGACTAGGATGAAAATAAAATAAGAAATAAGTTTGTTTCTGTCTAGAATTTAAACACTGGGTTGGTCGGTAGGGATGTTATGCTATATAACAATAGTAAAAATAAGCCCTCCGCAAAAAAAGTGATTTTATTTACTTGCTTGGATTTTCGTTTGTAGGTAGATGCGCTCTAAACAAACTTATTATTATTTTCAGCCCAGATGCCATGAAAATTCATATTTATGATTAATATTGTACATTCCTGCTGTTCTCATTGACATTATGCCATTAAATTTCTGAATTTTGACCTGTTTCCTTTTCTGTAGAATGTTACGTCAGTGCAAGAAGATAGGGGACGGTGTGTATGGTGAAGTGTTCCGAAGTTATAACAGTTCTGGTGATGCTGTGGCTATCAAGGTATGGTATTAGATAATTTTGCCCCTTTCGAAGAAAAGAGAGTTCATTGCTTTGCACATGTCGGTAACCAAACCTTGGTCGGCCAATAACTAGAACACTGTTTTGGCCTAAGCTCCTCAGATTTGGTTGGGAGGTTGTTCGTCAAATGTTGATAACCTCTATTAGTATATTAACTCACAGTGGCCTTCAGCACAAAAACCACTTAAACCAGCCATCTATAGTATTTAGTTGATCAGACATTAGTTGTTCATGAAAAAGTATATGACTCAGTTGTTGAAATTTCACCATCATGTTATATTTCAGATCATACCCATTGAAGGAGACTTTGAAGTGAATGATGAACCACAGAAAAAGTTTGCTGAAATTTTACCAGAAATTGTTATTGCTAAGTATGTTATTTAGGCCTTTTTATGCCATTTTTGGGTCCCATGTTCTCCTCTGTTCCCCAAGTAAAAGCATATTTTTTTCCTCACTGAGAAAAATTTCCCCATTATAATTAGAAAAATATAAGTGTTTCGCAATGCAAATTTCCCCCATCAAAGGGACACGATACCTGATGGATTTCAAAATAACTTGGCATGATTGTTCACCTACAGTAGTCAGCGTGTAGCGCGCAAGATCCAGGCCTGTAACCGTCAAGGAATTTGCTTTGTCTGGACTGGTGTGTTGTGTACAAAACCCAGGGCAGTGACTTAAGGTCAAGGTCACATTTGAAGATCAAAGGACAAACATAGGGCAATGACATGAACATGCATGTCTGTGTCAAAGCGGCATGTATATGTCATGCCTGTGACAAGTTCTACTTCAGTATAGACTTACTGGAAGTGTGTATTCATTATCAGTCAAAATGTGTTACTTACAATGAAAGGAAAATAAATATTAATATGAAATGTGATTTTTATCATTATATATTTCAGAGAGTTAAGTCAGTTACGCGACCATAAAACAAGTACCACATCAAATTTCTGTGAAGTTAACAGTGTCTCATGTGTGAGGGGAAAGTATCCCGCTGAACTGATTAAACAATGGGATTTGTTCTACAAAAGTAGAGGATCTGAGAATGACCGACCAGGTAAATCATGATCCATAGTTTTCATACTTGTGCATATGTCTCAGAGAAATTACAGTCAATATTTTCTTATTTTTACTAATAATATATAAAAATGTGTTCTATTGGACTATAATTATATGATATTAAGTTGGTTCTTATACAGCTATTAGTACTACTTTGCAAATGATAATAATTGAAAGAATTCACCCATTTTAAAACTTAAATGGATAGCATTTAGTAAGTTTATTGTATAGTGCTTGTCACTTTTTGGTCCCAAAGTTAACAAATGGCATCTTTGAAAAATTATTGTTGAATATATGGATGATAATAAAGTTGTTTTTATTGTCATTTACACCTTTCCTTGTATTATAAACAACCGTGGCTTATAATCACTACCCACACTTAATTGAAATAGATTGTATTTGTTAAAAGTTATGCTGTTATTATTCTTATATTGGCTGTCATTACAAAGTGAACAGATGCACGACTGTTCTAACTATTGGTAGGTAAGCAATTAATAAAACAATATGCTTGTGTACATATTGGAATACACCAAAAAAAATTGGGGAAAATTTTGTTGAAAAAATTAGGGTAATGGATTTTGAAATGAATTGGTTTGATTACTGTTAACCAGCATTTTTTTAAACGCTAGCCTTATGTTTGTATTTTAGATATGTTCCCAGATAAACAATTGTATATTGTGTTTGAATTTGCTGATTGTGGAAGGGATCTTGAATCCTATCAGGTATGTGTGAATATATTACCTCTTTGTATATTGTCTTATTATCTTTGAAAGAAAAAGTCTGTTGGATTCATAATGTGACAAACTGCTGCTTTCTGAATCAATGGGACCTTAGTACCAGATAAATTAGCTAATAATAATATGAGAACGAAATACTTAACTGTAGACTACTAATATCTATCATAATGTAAGGACCTGGCCCCAGTTTACTAAAACTCAACTGATTGATTAAATCACTCATTTCACTGTTGAAAGCAATTCAGAATGTGATATTAAAAGATGGTACAAAGATGGTCTATTGGCAATTTCCCACAATTTTAACCTAGCTATAATCTCTAGGTTATTGTACAATTCAATGAAATTAATTTTAGTCTGTTATTGGGGATTTGATTTTTGACTCAAATGAAAAAGGAGTTTTGAGACTTGATTTGTCAGCAAGACCCGCAATATCTTGTGCTGGTATGTTTAACATGTTCTTAGTATATATAAGTATATAAGATTTCTGGATAAGACAGTATTTCTAGACCGAAAAAAAACTATAGACTATCTATTATTGAATTTCTACTCAATTGAGTTTGACTGGGGCCTGGCCTGAACAAAACTATGGACTTTAATCATGTTGCAAGTAGTTAAGTAATTGCTTTGATTTATCCTTGAAATTTACGTTTTGTGACAATGATATTGACCATTAGTAACCATCTTTGAGAATTATATGATACAATTATAATTAATATGATATATTTTTGTTTATATAAATGTTATATAAAGTTGGTATGAAATGTACAAGAATTTTATTAGAACTTTACTTTTTATACATATTCTGTCTGCTCAAGAACAGTATTATACATAGCTATAATTCAAATTCTATAGACTTAGATTTATACTGAAGACACTGAAGATAATAATTTTTTTCCGTATATTTCAAATTTAATTTGGATTTCCAAATTGTACCTTAAAACTTATTGAACATATTCACTATTTACTATTTTCTCACGATGTACACTGTTTCTATAGAAAGAGATATTTGTATACCATTGTATCATATTTATATGATCATGGTCCAATAAAGTTTTGAGTTTGTTGCATTCTCTTTCTATTACAGTTTGATTCCATCCAGCAAGCCAAGAGTGTGCTAACACAGGTTGCCTACTCCCTAGCTGTGGCTGAAGAATCTCTGCAGTTTGAACATCGAGATCTACACTGGGGAAATGTTCTTGTTAGACCAACTGAGGTGGAAGATATTTCTTTTAAAATGTTGGGGAAACATTTCTCAGTGCCGTCATTTGGTGTTGAAGCAAATATCATTGACTTTACTCTATCTCGGTTAACTAAAGGTAAATTGCAGTTTAATTGAGTTTAAAAACAAAATGGATGAAATTACAAATCTGTTATCACTGTATATGGTAGTCAAACCTGTGAACAATGGCCACCCTGTGGAAAAAACAAATATGGTCTTTATTAACAGGTGACCTTTATTTTAAGGACAGTGTGGTTATAAATACTCAATGACAGTTTTTAAAGAATGGCCCTTTTTAACTGAGTAGCCTTTATTTGTAGTAGGCGCTCACACAGGTTTCACTGTATATTGAATAAGTCAGTACCATTTATATCAATAAATGCTTTTCATGGAAATATTTTGAGACAAGGATTAATATGGAGGTTACAAAGCTTCTATACATTCATGGCATGCAGATATTTAAAGATACCTATTTGATTAAAAATCTCAATGATATTTTGTTTTAAATTATCAAATACATGTATAACAAGTTGTTCATGTAGTTAGTATCGGAAATAGGTACCTAATATCAAAACCTTTCAGCGTCAATTAATAATTCTTTGTTTAGAATAGGAAATCAATCATACAGTGTTTGCTTATCATTGCTAAACGGATCTTAAAGCATATTGAAAAAGTATAGTTTTGAGTGGAGGGCTCAGAGCTCTCCTTTGACTCTTGAAATGGCATTTTGACTCTTGAAAATTTGAAAAATAAGGTTTTTGACTCTTGAGATTTGGAACCAAAGGGTCAAATTTACTATTACATTAGTAGAAAATTATGTTGACTCTTTACATTTCTATCAGCTAAGGGTCATTTTGACCCCCAACTTTTGGAGTCTATGGAGCGCCCTGGGGCTGGAATGAGATGAGACTTAAAACGAGGCTTGCACATGCAAGTTATTCTCAAGTTCCTATCACTTAATTCTGATATGTTTCTTGTAGATGGGTGTACAGTATTTACAAACCTGGCTACAGATGATAGTTTATTTACCGGCAAGGGAGACTACCAGTTTGATGTTTATAGAGGAATGAAGACGGCTTTAAAGTATGAACATTGTTACCATTTCAGTTACCAGGATTTTCATTAAGTTTGTGGCCAATAGGCCCAAAAAAATTAGACTAACAGTCCGGCGAGGGGGGGGGATTCCAGGCATTTTTCCAGCAATATTAATTTAAACTTTGAGAGATTTTTAACAGGCCCAAACTGGTCTCTAAGCGGCTGAATTGGTCTGCGGCTGAGTTATTATGAAAAAACCCTGAGTTACCCTGTTGATTGTTGAATTAACCTCTAGATATGTTGAGATGCAGATTTTAGATTCTTAACTTATTATGATTTTTCTGTAGATTTCTTCTAATTGTATGACCTTGAGTATCCTTTTTTTCAAGGAATTTGATTTGTTTTATTTACCTTGATGTGCATTTTTTTACAAAATCTATATATTCGTCATTAATGTTTGCACTGAATGTTACAGAAATTGTGGCTTACTGGACAGAATTAATAATATTATATATATATATAATTTCTCTTTGTACTTTATGATGATGTGTATTTATTCTTATATTGCAGAAATAAATGGGATGGATTCTGTCCTCACACAAATGTGCTGTGGTTACATTACCTGTCAGATAAACTAGTCTACGCCAAAAAATACCCCTCGCAGTCTAGTAGAAAAGATCGAGATATTATCAGACATTTTAGACAATTTCTATCACAGATGCTGCAGTACAATAGCTCAGTAGAGTTAGCTTTAGAAGCAGACTTCTTAAACTCTTGATGTTTGTTAAATGTTTTTAATGCTTATCTCTGACTCCGATAACTGGTTCACCAGTGCAGGGTCTGTGTGTTAGATCTGAGAGTTGGTAATTATTAGATAATGAAAGAAATGTTTAGGGTTTAATATGAAACAAAAATAACCAGGGAAGAAAGAATGAAGTTCAAACTTTTTAAATATTTTTGTATATTTGATTTTCCTATTAGAAATTTAGTTGTACCTGGTACATACAAAAATAATATCAGCTGGGAAATCATTAAAATATTATTAAAACAATTCTTTTCTGGATTAACTATGTAGTACCAAAGAAAATTGAAACTCTGAGAAGTCTTCTTGAATACTTTCATGAAGTAACATTGATGACAATTGTACAATTACAAAGCATGTAAAAATGATTAAATTTGCATTTGTTTTGTGAAATTGTCTCAACCGTGGGGTTTCAAATTGATTACCTAGGCCATCCTTTATAAATTGTTGGTTTTTCACTTTCATGACCCAACTCATTTAAAACTCCCTTTCACAAAAGTTTTTAGCGATTTTGCTGATTTTTTTAAGAAATTGAATTAACTCAACGTACTCTAGTCGTCATGTACGCAATCAATTTCAACATTTTCTTTATACATGTACCAATTTTTGCTTTCAATACAAGTCTACCTACCCACTGTTAAAAGTTTAGGTTGCAGAACCATAAGCCATATTTTGGGATGACCTAGTATTACATTGTATATATATTATTACTGAGTCACACTTGCTATTAAGTCAATTTTTAGTTTTACAGGCAACTGAAATGTTGATGTTTTATATGCTGAACAATTTTACAAACCTCATGTGACTCATGTCCATAAATAAACTTGTTCTGTTAATGATGAATTGATCCATGGGCCAATTTAAACAGTTTATTTGGCTCTTTTATGTAAATATGTTTTGTCTGTGATATACATTAAGAATTTCTGATCACTATTTTTTTCTATCATTTCACAAACTTATTATTTATGATCACATTTATTTTAAAAACCTTTTTTGTGTTCATACTACTGTTTACTTGTATTATGTTTTAAGGCCATTTTCATCATTTTAAAGAAGTCAGAAGCAATGAGATTTGTAACTAAGAATTTGCTATATGCTTATGGAAATAAATCTATGTCAATCCATGGTTGAGTGTCAATTTAGTCTGCACTTGACTGTTGCATGTGAATGGGGACATATATACTTCTCACATGTTTTCTCCTTTGTTAATCTAGTTTCATTGATGTCATGACTAATGAATATTGACTTAAATTATGTCCCCTTTCGAGGAAAAGGGGTAACGGTATTTTGCTTTGCACATGTCTGTCATTCAGTCAGTCCAGACCTTTTCTGACTACTTACTAGAGAACTATTTAGCCTAAGTTCCTCTGTTGACCAAGTTCCTTGGTTTAGAGGTTGGTCATCACATGTAGATGACTCCTATTGATTTTGTGGTCAATGTCTTACTATCCAGTTGGCTTTTCTCAAACACTTCTTGTTATGTGCATGTAGGTATTATATATTCTTGATGCATCTTATTTTAGTTTTGTAAAACCATTCTGATCTTTGGATTGTGCATTCCAAAGATCTTAATTATGATGAATCTTAACTTCTATTTTTTCAGATGTTGTTATTTAACAAGCATTCCTAATCCTAATGTTTCTTCATTCTTAAAATCTTGTAATTTTATAGAGAATATAAAGTATTTATGATTTATTAAAACACTTAATTCAGTTAAATTTTTCTCATACCTGAATTAAATTTGTCCTATTAACACCCTGAGTTATTGAAAAATGACATCTAATTATGAGACTTTGTTAGCATTTAATAATTCATGAAAAGTAGGTCGTGTTTAACCTGAAGAAAGTGTTCTGTTTGTTGATTTTCCTGTAAAATAATGTTGAAGATTTATACTAACTTCAGTAATTTGCAAATATATTTTGTATGGCAGTTGGTTGTTTAGTATTAAATGAATGAGTTTTGATTTATTTCAATGTTTTTCTCTAATGTTGGTTCCTCATGACAACCTCTACAGGGCCTGTATATTTTAAGGTCAAAGGTCAGGGTCACCTATGTGGGGGCATTGTGTTTCGGAAACATTTTTTCTTGCTATAAAGTATTCACGGGAGGAAAACGCCCTGGATTCCTCTGTTATAGAAAAAATAGAAACTATTACGACCGATTAATTTGTATGCTTTAATATGGGACTTTAAATATTGATTGCATTATCATGATGACATTCGCATGTCTAGTCATTATAGACATTTTTAATCATGTTTTATTGTAGTAATTAGCTACTTTAAGAATTCATTGCCATATTTTGGGGGATATAGATCATAATATGCATTTGTAATTTGTGCATAAAATTTTGTCAAAACATTGAAATAAACTTATGCAATGAATACACACTGTTTTTGTTTTATTTGTTAATAGTTTCCTTGTAATGGTCTTCATTGTCATCTGTAACTGTCAGATGTTTTATTGAAACAGAAAACAATTGTTTATATGAAGATATCTCATGAACTTAAGAACTGTGATTTACTTTATTATGTCTTACTGATAATGCAGACAATAACCATGGTACTTAACTTACTGACCTTCAAACACAAAAAAATATCCAATGGACAACTGTCTTTTCTTGATTATATTAGTTGATATATTTGGTTGACATTTGTTTTCAATACATAGTTCCCACATCTACAATATTTACCTCTCTTGTTTGGAATTGGCGGCCATCTTGAAAGGCAAGTTTGTGTGTTTAATAGAAAAAACAACAGGAAAGTAGTTATTAAACAACCCAATTTATAAAATATAACTTAATCATGTAATTGGAAAAAAACATAAGCACATCAGGTTTAAGAAAATGTAGATGTCACATAAAATTATGAATATCCTATATTTAGCGAATTATCAAAACAAAAATTGTTATACAAATAAGGATATTTCTAATTTCAGCTGACATATTTGATGATTTATTCATGAATGTTATTTGAAACATCATTTGTTAGCCTTTCTAATCAGTTTATTACATTTTCCAATAATCAGTACACAATACGTGAATGAATGTACTGTCATTGTGAAGGGAGACCACTGCGTTTGTGATTACTTACATGGTCTTTTCGCTCTTCCGTGTACTTTTCGATGTTTTTTAATACTTGGGTTAATATTCACTTGTGGGTGGCTATTTCGGTAACCGAACCTTACAAAAACAAAACGAAAGTGATTCATTCGATGATGGAAGTGAGTTTAACGCAATTATTGTAACAATGGTTCGAACTATACAAAATATAGAAGTTGTGGATGTAGAGAAGCGGAAGTTACCTAGTAAACATTATGTAAGTGAGAATTATGGCTTGTTTGAGTTGACTGTCAACATTGTTTACATTTTACATTTTACATTCCTTACTTTTTGACGTGACAATAAATTCAAGTCTCAAGAATCATTTCAAGTTCGTTCACTGATTGGCGTCAGAAAGTTACAAGGCAAATTGGTGTTTTTGTCCCCTTGTAAACAAATCTGTTAGGTTTAATTTGTTCTATCTTGGCTGGTAACTTCATGCTATTGTCAATAATCTTCACCTGGATTTGTTGTAAAATTACTAAAAAGCACAAATATCTCAAACCATACAGGGCTTTTTTGACAGGTAGGGGAAGGGGCCTTTTCCTAAAATTTGGGGAAAATAACACATAACTTTTGCGAAAGGGAAGAAAAAACTTGATGTAACGGCCCCTGCTACAGAAGGAAAAGAAGCCCTACCATGCATGAAGATTTGGCTATTCAGAATCAGATGGGCCATCCTCTAGTATGACTATGTGTGAGAGGATGCCTAATAAAAGGGTATCTAGCCAACAGAAACGTCTTATTATTTTGACTACCATTTAACAATGTATGCTGCCTGGCACCTCATATTTCTGCGGTACTTAATAATCATCAAAAATAAAGAATTTGCCATTGAGGTATCTGGCTTGGATGTCAGGTCAAATCAAGTTTCACCAATTTATAGATCATAATTATATACTAAAATAAACCCACTGTACAAAGTGCATTGCAAGTAATTTGAAACGAAAAATACATTTGATTGGTCTTCTATAAACCAATATCACACATAATTTACAAATTTTTGAACAGTAATAACTACTCTGTATATAGGAATATATTACAACAAGTAGCTTTAAAATGACTATAAATGTATAAAGCAGGGAACCATGCCTCAGTTTTTTTATGAAGTACTCCGTTCATTAGATATTTGACTTTAAAGAAATTCCGTACACAGAACCCCGCTGTTTATTACGTAATACTCCATAGATAGAAAATGAAAACAAGTTTCAAAATTCTGAAGCACAGTTTCCTAGATTAACATTTCCGCTACATTACCGAAAACCGCTTTGAAATCAATCATCAAACAAGACGGCAATGTTAATTCGAAAATGACACCTTCTGTGGGTTAACCGTTAATAAGCGGAGCAATTAGCAATTGAAGTGTCGGATCATTATCGTCTCATGAAATCAATGAATTTGACGCACCCCATTAAATTTTGATAGCCAGTCAAAATCGCTTATATTTTCGATTCAATAGTTGAAACCACGCCCAGGTTTGATGTCTAGATTTTATAACAAATTTTTGTCATTAATGAATTAATAGTATCATATCGTACTAATACAATGCACATTACGTTAGAGATGTTTAACGCTGATAAGGAAATGTCGATAAAGGGGTGCAGTATTTATTGAAATAAAAGTTAAAACATCATTTTTGAGCATCGGTTAGAATTTTTTGTTGTTTGGTATTAAAGTATGATATTTAATTTTATGTTATTTTAGCGATTTGAACCTAGCCATATACGCTGAAAGACCTTACATCCCATTAATCAGTTGATATTCCTCTCCTTTAATTTAATATGGCATGTTTTGGAATAATTTTATTTTTCTTACAGAAGTGTGAATGTTCTAAAATACATTCTGAATCGTATGAAAGGTGGCAGCCAATTTTAACAGTAAATTCTCGTACAAACTGTATTTCTGATGTAACTACTTTATGACTAGCACCATAATAATTGCTAAAACAATTGCACAGGGCGCTCCCTAGACTTCAATAGTTGGGGGGTCAAAATGACCCTTAGCCGATAGAATTTAAAGCGTCGACAAAATTTTCTACTAAAGTAATAGTAGATTTGACCCTTAGGTTCCAATTCTCAAGAGTCAAATTCCTTATTTTTCAAACTTCAAGAGTCAAAATGCCATTTCAAGAGTTAAAGGAGAGCCCTGATTGCATAAGCTAAAGTACCTTTAGCTGAGTGTAGGCATGGGTATGTGTAAACAGAATATTTGTCATTCGTAAAAAAGACATAATGATGATGAATGAATATAAATGTAACAATATGCAGGAAACCATCTTTGGCGGGTGTGTATGATTGGATGAGCATTGAAAATAAGTTGCTATCTATATAATCTTTCAGAGTAAATCTATTGCCGAAATTGTAGGAACAAAATGAAAGTGGCCTCTATATGAAAGTAGGTAACCTACAGACCAGGACTCAGGGTTCTCAATAAAAGCAGGCTGCCTGCCAATTTAGCCGCTTAGAAATGTGTTTGGGCCTGTTAGGAATCTCAAAGTTCATAAAATATTGCTAGAAAATGCCCAGACCCCCTCTAGCAGGCCTGTTAGTCTAGCTTTTGGGCCTGTTGGCCACAAACTTATTGAGAACCCTGAGACCTGTGTCATATTAGTCTTCGAATTTAGGCCCGGACCTTCGAATGAGTCCACCTGTCCAGTCAATTTGAAAAGGTCAGTGGTCCAGTAAATTTTACTGCGACAATTTTACCATGTTTCAGAAAAAAAGAAATATTATAGTCACTCTCAATATAGTTTTTAGCCAAATTATATGAAATTTTGTATGTACTTTTTTGGTCCAATAAAGCTTGCATTTTCACTGGACCAAATGTCCGGTGCAAATGTTTTTCGTGAAAACTGGCGTATGATTTTCTTTATACCGGAAGTATGATATATAGCAGATAATTATATGGATACATGGTATACTGGTCTGAATACACAATTTTTGCTGAAAGTTCACTTGTCTAAATAGTAATAAATTATATAGTTAATAGCCACATGTATTGGGCTAATTGGTAAGCTAGAAGACTGTAGTAGTGCAGGTTAGTGACATTAGTCAAACTACCTTGTTATGTTCTGTAGGTATTTATTATATAAATATCACATTTCTGAGAGGAAGTTATTGAAATTGTGAGCACAAAAAAAAAAGGCAAAAGGCAGTGCTGAGGTCAACATTACTTCTTCGAGGGCTGGCAATTTTTATTATAACGCCCTCTCAGATATATGATATCTATTTTATTATTCCAAAGATTTCATTGAAATATAAAAAGAAAACTATGATGATTGTCACATCATTTTAATAACATTACATAGACTATCAAGCTTTTACTAGCGCTTTAAACTCAGTAAACAAACTTTTGGTCTAATTAAAAGTATTTTCAAGCAGAATGTACAATCTAGAACATATTTTATTATGAACAACTCGTCAAATAAATGGAAACTGATTTAATAACCGAAATTCTGTTTGAACTGTATGCGCACATTATTTCTGCACATGTGTTATTACCATGCGTTACAAAAAATTAATGCCCGCTGAGGTATAGGACACTTAACATCGGAAACGGGAGTGAGGTATTATAATATCTCATAATGCCAAGGTGAAAGTGTTCTGTCTCATGTAATCAACAAATTTCAATAAATTAATGCCTCACATTCAATTTTGATAGCCAGTTAAAATTGTTAATCGTTCAAGGTTCAATATTTGAAAGCACATTTTAATGTCTAGTAAGAGAATTAATGAAGAATAATTGTCAAAATGGTATCATATCATACCAACACAATGCACAACATGTAAAAGATGGTTTTTCGCTGATAAAGTTAAGTAACTTTATAGGGGTAGTGTTTATCGCGATATATCACTATTTTTGCGCATTCAGTTAGATTTTTTAGCTTGCTTGATATCAAAGTATGATATTTAATCTTTGTATAAAATACTTTATAATGTCCTGTCCATCATAATTTTTACTTCCTTGTAAAGAAATTTTATGACATGTGTAATCAGGAAACAAATGGTAAAAAATCGAGTCCTGCTTTGACTATCAAAATATTATATGGTCACTGATTCCAATATTTTGTTTGTGTGTTAGTGAAAAACCTTTTCCCTGTTTCTTTCTATTATTTGAGAAGTCACTTTGGCTTGTTTACATATATTCTGTCTTAATATATTTTGTATAATGATGTCTATCATCAACAACATTATGACGTATATAAACAATAATGAAGTTTTATCATAGATATTTCATATGTTGAAGATGTGTTTATACATTTGTAGTACTGTACTTAAAGTACATGGAAAATAGTGAAAAATATCATATACATGTAGTAATTTTATGATACTCAATTGCCAAAAATATCAATCTTGTTTAGAATAATGATTGATTTATTAAGGCCAAACTGTACTTAAAAATTATTACTTTGTACATAACCATAAGTCTATATGAAAAACGTCTTTGTAAATTATCCCTACACTCTACAAATATTGTAAAAAAAGTTTTTGAATGCAGTCTGACAATTTTTTTATAGGGTCTATTTTAGGCCTAATTTTTATATGTACTCAATCCTATACAGTATTTACTGAAATATCAGTGACTGTACATCAGCATAAGTAGTATTGTAAACATTCAAAGGCTTATGAGTAGGCTGAAAATAAAAATAAGTTTGTTTGGAGTGCTCCTATCTGCTCACGAAAATCCTATTTTTACTCGTAAAAAGAAATAAGATCCCTACCTACCTACCCAGTGCTAAAATCCTGGGTCAGAGCACTCCAAACTAACTTATTTTTATTTTCAGCCCTATTGAAAAAATATGTTTGCTTCTAAAGCCTGCCCGCGTTGAACCATAATTTGAAGTTCTTATGTAAGACCTTGTACTTATGGAATTTCTTATTTCTGAGATTGTACTCAGACTGGACTTGAAGTTGTTGAAAGTTTCAGTCTAGCCAATAAGTACTTTTTAGTTTTACTGACCAAAGGGTAGGTTAGAACAAAAGCCAAGAGTTTCTTTTCAAAACAAATTCTAAATATAGCTTTCGTCTATTACACATGTAGGGCTGTGGCGAGTATCCGAGTACTCGGGTAATCACGAATCTAAGTGAAAAATCGAGTATGAATAATCGTCATTACTAAGATTCACGGTTCGCGATCAAATTAAAGGTGTATTCTTTGTTCTTAAAAATCCCTTTTCTCTGAATATGATATTGTCTCATTGTGGTCTTCTTTGTTTGCCAAGAGGTCTAATCGGTTCTTTAAATAATGATGCTGGTTAATCAATTAATTGGAAGGGAGTACGTATAAATTAAATTTAGTCTTTTTAAGGTTTAGATGGGTTACTTGATAGCAAAAGATTCAGGATTCGATTTGCGGATCATAAGTGTTGAATCGTGGATTGGATCGGATCGCCACTCACCCAACGATCCACAGCCCTGGCGTCTATGAGTGACCACAAGCTATACTTTTCTAATTTCTTTTTATGGATAGGAACCTTAGGCTCAGCCTCCAACTAATACGGTTGTTAAGCACTGTTATTAATATTTTTTGTCTGGCCTAAAGTGTACGCAGTAATGAATGTCTGTACGGATGTTGGTATACTATATGTAGTAAATAAATGATATATTAAGACTTAAGTACTTACAAAGGAGTAGATTACTAAGCACTCTTACTTATATCATTGCAGCATGAGTCTGACTATACCAATCATTGTGATTGTTGTAAACCTTAGGCTATCCTTAAAGATTTGTTTGGGGTTACGCTACTTAGTTACTCATCAAAAAACGGCCCGACCCAATTTTCTTTCGATTTCTTGGATAAACCTTTTTTTTTCAATATATAAATAGCATTTTGACGGATATTTTGGGTTCATGCCATGTAAAAAAGAAATCCTACCTATATACCTACCCACTAAGAAACTTCTGGGCAAGGTTACATATTTTACATACATTTTTTAAGGGTGGCTGTTTATATACCGGTAGTAAGTATGTCTCACAATGTATTTGTCATTCTTCATACTTCAATATGTTTGCTAAATATTACTGGTATTGACTGTGAGATTTGACATTTGATGTCATAACAAAAATGGGAAAAAATCCAACCAGATGGAACTTTTAAGTACTGTTGTTTAATGATCGATGATAGAATATATTTTATGGAGTTTTATGTATACATTCCTTGTCTTACGCCTCTGAAAATAAATTATTTAATGTTACATACAATTCAGGCCTATTGATATGTAATGTTTTAATGTGGATGCATTTTTCAAGCTCTGTAAATCATTGGGGGGGGAATCTAATAACTAAAATCTTTCAAAACAAGACATCTTTCGCTGTAATAAGACTTGTAATGGTTGAAAGCTCCCATCATGGTCAGTGACTGAATGTGTTCATTTAAACATTGCAAAATTGTAGTGAGGCATATTTTCACAATTTTTAACGAAAACGGCAGAAATTCCCAATTCCAAGGGTATCATGATGATGGGTCATATTTCCAAAATGCTGAAAAAAGCTCTATCTGTATGTTCTCCGTACGAATTTGTTTTGAATTTCATGCAGGAAGATTTATTTTAATAAATTAATTAATTAATAATTGTGCAATTTGTATACCTTAATTTAATAGGTGCATTTTTTGCTTGATCATGGTAATCAAAAATAAAGAATTAGGCTTAAGTAATGAAGAAATGCTTCGGGGATGGAAACTGAATCATTATGCCCCGGCCCTCAAATATTTCTTGTTGTAGTGTTGTTCCAAATCCATATAGAAATGTCAACAAGATTAATTAAAATAATAAATTATTCATAATAATTAGTGTTGCAATTAAGTATTAATTTAAGTAACCTTCATGTACTTGGTTAAGAGAATACTGGTTATGATTAAAGCAACTTATACTCAGTTATTTGTGCTACTATCATACTGTAAGTCCACTCAGAAATTTTGTGCTATATGATTTATATTCCGGTATATATATATTATATAGGCTTTCCAATTATTGCTATTATTTGGTCATATTGGATGTACTATGTTTAAACAATTATTGAGAACATTTTGGGTGAATTTCTTTTTTTCTGTAAAGGGTTTGGGAATGTTAACAGGAGGGGGGGGGGGGGGCATTTATTTGGGAAATTCCCTTCAAATGGAATTCATGAAAACAGGAATTGTTCATGAACTATTCTGGCTATACTTCATGAATAGTTCATGAAATATGAAAATTTGAATAAATATTTGGCAGCGGTATTCGGTATATTAAATCTGGTTTATATAATGTCGACATTGTACTATATACCAGTACTGTATACTATGATCTTAATACTATGGAATTTGATATTGAATTTTGAGAAATCTCTGAAATTGATGTAGGAATCCTTGACTGTGGTCTTGACACCATTTAACTCTTTACTGATAATGATGTGTCATTGTCACTTAGTTATTAAATATGTTGTTAAATGTATTACTTGAACTCTGCAATAGACTTAACCTTTGTACAATTTTCAGTGAATTACATATTTGATAGTTAACCTAAATCAGTATTCTTGGATTCTGTACAAACCTGGTTCTCCACAAGATACTGCCTACTTCTCCACCTGATCGAGTGATCAGCATGTATGGCTTTGGGTAATATTATCTTCAAATGATCATCACTGGGCACAATCATGAGTTCAGCTCAGGATTTGAACTCAGGAATGCAACATCCTTCAACCTAAACCCTAAAATAATGTTACATTACACATCACATTTACCATTATCCGACCAACCCTACTTTTGGATACTGATCCTGAAGTTCCTGATATCTCAATCAAAAACATGAAAACATGAGGGGATGAATTACATGATTTTTCACACAAGGTATATATTAAGTAAACCAAGACTGCTTGTTTCAAAAGCTTATACTTATTACTTTATACTCCCTGTATCATTGGTTTGTATATTTCAGGTTTATATTGTCCATGTTGAATGGTCCGACCAGTGTATTAATGTCATCCATAGACGATACAGCCGATTCTTCGACTTTCAGGTAAATATCTTAAAACATATATCTTCGTGTATCTCCATGGTGATTGTAGTCATGGGCCACATACTAAAATCACCTTCTATTGAAGAGTATTTAAATGTACTGTAATTTTGGGACTGGTAAGACCCCTTTCAATGGCTTTTAAGGTATACAAAGAGAATAAGTATGTTTGTTCTCATTGTTCAGCTGCCATCCAACTTTATTCTAGCAATACATCATTATCCAAAAGAAAGGGGGAATATTCACTATAGTGCTTTACACATGTCGGTCGATCAATCTGTCTGTAACCAGTCCTTGTCCGAGCAATAACCACAGAACTATTTGGCCTAAGCTACTCATGCAGATTTGTTTGAGGGGTTGGTCATCACATGTAGATGACCCCTATTGATTTTTAGGTCAGTAGGTCAAAGGTCAAGGTCAGCTGTGTTTCACAAACACTTCTTGTTTAGACTGGTTTTTTTTTTTCATCTTACAGATTTATGTCAATTAGTACCAGTATATGACATATTGAATGTTGTAGACTCCAGGGTTCTCAATAACAGCAGGCTGCAGGCCAATTTAACTGCTTAGAAATGTGTTTGGGCTGGTTAGGAATCTCAAAAGTTAATAAAATATTGCTAAAAATGCCCATACCCCCCCCCAGCAGGCCTGTTAGTCTAGCTTTTGGGCCTGTTGGCTACAAACTTATTGAGAACTCTGAGACTCCCCTAGGTGGTCTTAATATTGAGTGCATATAATGCTTTCAATGCAACAGTGTAGTAACTCTTATTGAAATAAGAACAAGTTACGACAGTGTTGCGCTGAGCCCTCGATATTCACTAATCGAGGGTTCAACGCAACAGTGTCGTAACTCATATTGAAATAAGAACAAGTTACGACAGTGTTGCGCAGAGCCCTCGTCTTGAGAGATGATCAATGGTCTAGTAGTAATGTGCTTGAGTACGAAACAAAAGGTTACTGGGTTTGAATCTTGGCTCGGCCTAACGATATTTCAGGGACGCTTTTTCAGTGTCTTAATCCTAGCTACTGAGCCAAGTACTGTGTTTGAATGAAGAATCACAAGAAACGGGTGAGGCGTGTCGGTATTGGTGCTGTACACCAATCATGATAAATAACCAGGAAGAACTATTTGAAATTGGAGTAAGGATATAATATTATATTCTTGGTTCTCCTATATCCATTCTCCCCTCTCTCTGACCATAGCTTTCAAATGGGCAGTTAAACAACAGATAAACAGATTATATAGTTTCTATTTAGTTTTTCTTATTTACATTCAGAATTAATGAAATAATGTATTTTACCTTTAAACCTAGCTTATGTTAACTGTTGAATTAATATACAGTCAAGTATAAAGTCTATTTTAATCCTGTTAGAGTGTTATGAAAATTCAGCTCTGAAATCCATAAAATTAGTAATCATTCAAATACCAGAAGTTTATGATGACATGAGTTTAATGACCAATAGTACTGCTGTCATTTAAATCATTTAAGTACTAAGGCAAAAAAAAGAAAGGCCTTATTTTTTAGCTGAGCCTGAAGTAGCGTCTCACAGAAAAACAAGATGTGTTTCAAAAACACAATGCCCCCTCTGGGTGCCCTTTAACTCGAAAATGCACAAAATGAACAAAGGGCCATAATTCCGTAAAAAATGATTGAATCACAAAACCCAGAATATATGTGCGGGGGTTCTTGGTAACAGCAAGTCTGTGAACTTTTCGTCAAAATCCCATGAAAAATGAAGGAGTAGTATTCTAAAAGAAATGACCCTGTGACCTTAACCTTTGACCTACTTACCTGAAAATGACCAGGCCCTGTAGAGGTTGTCATGAGGAACCTACCTATGAAGTTTGATGAATGTAGGTACAAGCGTTTCGATTTTATAGCCTAATAGGTTAGGTTAAAGTTTGGTACAAACAGACAAATAGACAAACAGAGAAACCAAAAACAATATGCCCCCGTATCGATAGATCGGGGGCATATTGTTTTTGGTTTCTCTGTTTGTCTATTTCTAAAATGTATTTAGAGGATTATACCACAAAAGTATGAAAGATTCCGTACAATGTACAATTAAAAAAAAGAACAATTTTGCTATCTACCAAACCACTTTTCTTGGTCTAGTATAAAAATTTTGTAAACATAACTATTTATTTCTCTAGCCGTAAATGCTTTGTTCTAGAACCACTTCAGTTTGTTTACTGTATTTTGTTAGTGTATTGTATCATTATAAGTGCGACATTATACATGTCACGTTTACTAATTAGGAGTGTCAACATAATTGATGGTTGTGACAGCCTGTGTTATTTTCCTAGAAGCCACTGTACCTACATGTACATGCAATCTTAGTGATGTAATCTATGACATTTAAACTTGTGAAATAAGATGAGACCAAAATTTGATGTATGACTAAGATTTGGTCCTTTAATTTCACATTTCAAAATGTATAGACCAGAGAATATATAGCTACATGTACTGGATATATTGTCTTTGACCAAACCATCACAAGGAACTTGATTTGTTATGCCCAGAGTTTGAACTCAGGAATGCTACTAGTGTGTCCTTTTATGTTAGGCCTGAAAAATATAGTAGTGAATGTATCTGTAATAGTAGTTAATGTACTCAATGCGGGGCTTGAACCCGCGACCTCCTGCTTGCAAGTCAGATGCTCTACCAACTGAGCTAATCTGGATGGTGAATATCTCAGCCAATCTATAATACAATATACAACGCTGCTACAGTCATATCCATACCCAAACACCCCAATTTGTTATTGCCATCAGGGTTTTTTATCGGTAGTTTGGGAATATGACCCATACCCTTAGGATTGGGAATTTTCGCTGTGTTTTAATAAAAATTTGGAAAAAATGTATAACTACAATTTTTGCAATGTTCAACTTAATCTACTTATTCTCCCATAGAACAGTAGCAGAATAAGGTATTTACTACCAATAGTGATGTTAATGAAAAAAATTTAGGAATATTTGTCTGTGAATTTGGAAAAAAAGATATTATTTTACATTGGGAATATGACCGAATTTTGGCTATAAAATCGCCCCAAAAAATCCCTGGCCACCCACTAAAGTTTTAAATGGAGAAATCCTAGGATGAAGATTATTGGGGCCTATAACCATACTTAGTATTCTCTCAAAAACTATGTTAAGAAGAAAGAATAGAAAAGTTATTTTGACCTACTTTAAATTTTTTGCATAAGTAATCCTAAACTAAGAGTTTATTTTGGTCTGTTATATATCGAGGGTTCAACGCAAGAGTGTCGTTACTCATATTGAAATAAGAACAAGTTATGATAGTGTTGCGCTGAGCCCTCGATATAGATGTGTGCTAAATACTGACCTTAGTGTTCATAGTATGGTGTTAATTAGCTGTTGGCCAAAATTGCTCATGTTAGACTGTAGAACTGATGATGTTTTGTGATATATTAGCGTACATGTAGTGAAAAAGTTAATAAACGTGATGCTTTCTGACTGTAATTGTTTACTGTTTAACAAGTTAAGATATTTATTACTGCACTTACAGCTGACAATATTGAATAAATCTCTGATAATGGTCAGACCTACTGTGTAACAAACTAGATTTATTTCCTTTTTTCAATGCATGCCTTTAAGTTAAACATATGTTTGTTATGTAATATATATACATAGCATTTAAGTCCTGAAAGCTATTATAAGGTCTAGAACATTGAATTTTGTCCTAAACTTTTCTACTTAGACCAGAATTTTTAAGCCACTGCCATTGGAAATGGCGGAAGGGCATATAATGTTCCCCCTGTCTGTCTGTCAATTTTAATCTTGGTTTCTGAGCAATAACTCAAGAAATATTTAATTGATTGAGTTTGTATTTCACATGATAGGTGTATAATAATAAAGTACAGGTCAAACTCGAATTTCTCTCAGCAGCACCATTCATGCCCTCCGGACACATTTCTAGTGTGTCTTTTTTCCTCAGGAAATTCCTGTCCAGATCTCAACTAAGAGAAGGAAATAAATGCAACATTTAAAAATGTCCATTGAAATGAGCATAAAACTAAAAGTGTTAAAATCTTTTATGAGTATACAATTCAAAAAGTCAAGATTAATAACGGTACTAGAATCTAAATTAAAGTCTGTACATGTTTCTAGTGAAACTTTTTTCAAAGATCCTTATGGTATCTGTTATGCATTTAAATAAAACTTATTGTCTTAAGTATCCATGGCTATTTCACTATTACTTCAATGTCAATCTATCAACTAAACATATGAGATTGATATTAATCTATCAAATCTTGTATTTCTTCTCAAGTTATGAGATTGATCTTAATCTATCAAATCTTGTATTTGTTCTCAAGTTATGAGATTAATCTTAATCTATCAAATCTTGTATTTGTTCTCAACTTATGACATTGATCTTAATCTATCAAATCTTGTATTTGTTCTCAACTTATGACATTGATCTTAATCTATCAAATCTTGTATTTCTTCTCAACTTATGAGATTGATCTTAATCTATCAAGTCTTGTATTTCTTCTCAACTTATGAGATTGATCTTAATCTATCAAGTCTTGTATTTCTTCTCAACTTATGAGATTGATCTTAATCTATCAAGTCTTGTATTTCTTCTCAACTTATGAGATTGATCTTAATCTATCAAGTCATGTATTTCTTCTCAACTTATGAGATTGATCTTAATCTATCAAGTCTTGTATTTCTTCTTAACTTATGAGATTGATCTTAATCTATCAAATCTTGTATTTCTTCTCAACTTATGAGATTGATCTTTATATATAAAAATCTCGTATTTGCTCTCAACTTATATCAGACCAACATGATTGTGTGTACAGTAAGTGTTGACAAGATGTCTTCCAGCAAATAATTTGTATAGATCTGCATTAATTATGGGTGAAGTATCTGTTAAGAAATATTTTCATATTCCTATTGAAAAATAGTTGGATTTAGTAAAATATATAGTTTGTACAAAGTAAAGATCTCATTGATAATTCGAAACACTTCCTTAACTGGTTTGCAGTAAATATGTCAAGGTGATCCTGTGTTAATACTGTATTAACTAAATACCTGTTTAATGAGCTGATAGATTAGTCTTGCCTAATTTATCCCCTACTTTGATTGATATAACACACAGTTGATGAGGTAATTATTTATAATACATTGAATTATATGCATTATTTCTGTATATGTGATAAATTATCTTATCATACAAATAGTAGGCTGTCAGATGTGCTGAAAATTCAATAGTAAGGATTATTTATTTTGCTATGTATGCTTACATGCATACACCTCAAAAATGAAAATATAAATCTTGTTTGTTTGTTTGTTTGTTTGTTTGTTTCATGGGGTTTTAACGCCATTTTCAACATTATTTCAGTGATATCGTGGCGGGCAGTTATCCTAACCAGCTTTCCTGGACTTCATTTAGGCCTTAACCAGTACTAACCACATTCTATTTGTAAGCTTCTGCCAAGCTACCCCACATAATTCAGAGGTGGAGGACAATTTAACATAGGATGTATTATCTTTAGTCAAATTTGTCACCGACAGTGTGAGCCTTATCCGGGGTTCGAACTCACAACCTCTCGATCAGTAGGCAAATGCTCTAACCACTGAGCTAGCCGGGCGGGCTATATAAATCTAGAATGATCCATTTGCAAATATAATAAACCTAAATTGCTATTTCCTTGAATGACTCATTTGTTATTATATCTTATATCTTGTAATGTTTTCTGCACAATTATGATGCAAAGTTCTTACAATGACTAGTAACAAGTACTTGTAAATAAGCATTAAAAATGAACAATGATTTGTCTCAAGATGGTACTTAACCCCAAGTCCTAACCATTTCCAGTCATGAAATGTAGCAGCAATCTAGGAAATCACAAGAAACTTAACTGACTCATACCTTAATACTGCTATAACAATGTACTGGCACTCAGAATTTATCAACCCAACTGTCCAATTTAACCTAGATAGCTCTTATGAACTACATTTATGGTGGATTTCCTATTAGGCTTAGCTAGAAACAAAACAGTTTAATGTCTTGGTTTAAGTGACCAGAACAAAATTGTAGGGATATTAATGAATTATTCTTTTACTTTTGTTTGCCTAACATACCTTTTGTGCTTTGGAAGTATGATACTTCCTTAAATTCATAATTATGTACGTACTTTGAATTTTGATTTTTGTTAAAGGCCTTAGCCAAACAATTAGGGTCAGGAAATATTTTTTTCAAGCACTGGACATTAGGTAATGTGAAAGTGCAAACTTTACTTGACCAATTGAACCTTTAGTGGACCGAAGAAATTACGCACAAAATTTAATATTAAAAATTTGGCTAAAACTATATTTTCGAGAGGGATTAAAAATATTTCATTTTGTTTGTCTGAATTATGATTAATTATCACTGAAAACTTACTGGACCGACAGACCACTGACCTTTTCAAATTTACTGGACCGTCGGCCTTTGGTGCACATGGTTTCCTGTTCCTTGGTTCATAGAGAGTATGATATGTTGACTTACTTCCTGCATGTTATCATCTATTGTTGAATAATTCATGTACCATGTAAGTTCAGGACCCTCGAAACATGAAACCACATCCTACATCAAGGGAGATAATTAGGATTTGAACTTGTGATTAAAGTCATTGAAAGTTCAGCATTAGAATTAAGTTGTATTAAATATGTGTGCTGTATACATAAGATGGTAATTTAAATTCTATGCTGTGCATGATCTGTTTATTTTATGATAAATTTGGAATGTTTAAATTTACTTATTTATTCTAAATATTTTTGATAACTTCTATCTCAAATCTAGCCCTATGAAACACCCTGTGTGTACTCACATAGTACATCAGAGTCATATATGTATATAATATTCACTTACAGATAAAAATCCTGTCCGGTCTACAAAAAATGCAATATTTCTTGCTATCATACAGGAATAAAAAATGGTACCATTGGGAAAGGATGCTACAAGCCATTTATTTATACAATTTGTTAAAGTGGTTTCAATGAAAGACGATATAAAGTAAACCAAATTACAGAAACATCAGCTCAATGGTTTACAAAATAATCACGGAAACCCCGACTGGACAAGGCTTATGTCCTTGAGTATAAAACGTATATTGATCACATACTCGTACTGTTTTGGCCTTGCCATAAAAACGGTATGGCATGGCCGTGCATATAATATATAAATGACGTCATGAATGTGATGAAGCATAGACATTGATTGATACATGTTTTTCAAAATTATCACTCCACAAGTCAAACTAATATTGAATTGATTTTAACAATTTGAGTAAGCAAAGACACTGTTTATATCGTTAGATATGCATGTTCACACATTTATTATTTATGATGTTTCATAATGGAACTATTTTTGTGCTCCTGATTGAAAAACCTTATTACGCATGCGTCATTCTTTTGTTATTAATAATGATGATAAACAGGTGTGTTGGTTTTCTTCATATTTTCAGGGTATGTGATAAAAAGGATATTAAATTTGTGTAGATTCCATCTTGAATTTATTGAACTCGTTGAATAAATTCAATACGGAATCCATACAAATTTAATATTCTCTATATATACATAGAAAAAATCAGTATACAGGTATCAACATGCTCATTGGTTTATGTCGAAAAATGTATGCAATTCTTTTCAAGTGTCCTGTTTAAAATATAAAATGTGGAAATTAAAATGATAAATTAGCAGCACATTTGAAAATAAAAATCATATGTAACTTTTAGGTTTAAATTACAAATTAAGGATTTATAGTCAAACTTTTATACATGTTTAGCCTTGATGTTTAGCACTGGTTAAAATAAAGTGCAGGAAAACTAATTTGGTGAACAGGCCACTGTATTTAACTGAAATATGGTTAAAAATGGTTTAAACCAATTGAAACGAAAAATTAGCCTTGATGTCTTGAGGCAAGTGTTGTAGTGAATTTAATTGTTGTAAAAACAATTTCAATTGTGTTCGATGGCCAACTGACCATCCAAAATTAAAGCAATATATAGGGTCCTCTATGTTTAGTAATTTCACGGTATGTACACCAGTTTATTATATATTAAACTATACCAAACTATTAAAATATACTAGCAGATAACTCTGTCAATATTTTTCAGCTCAATGGCAAATAGTTGTCTCCCCTGGTCAAATTCTCCCTTGAATGTTAAAATGAAAATTTTCTTACATGTACAATTTGAAATAACTGCCTAGTTATGGAAAGAGAATTTGCATGTTTAAATCTAGTAAACCAGGGGATTTTTGTCCAAAAAATTGGAATTTGCCTTTCGTTTTGGAAAATTCAAGCATGAATTTTGGCCATATGTGGAGAAAGTTAGTCAACCAAGTTTGAATATGTTCTACAGTGTTTGGTTAAGAAAACTGTTTTCATCTATTCTAAGTTTTTATATGTAATAGATATTCAACATTTCTATTAATAATGCTAGATAATGTTAGTTTCATTCACAGAACGTAAGAAATAGATAGAGGGAGAATCATATTTCATCATACATGTATTGGGAATTCTAGCATAATGATCGTGTTTTTGAAAATTCTTTTATCAAATTGGGGAAAAAGAGGCTTTTTGCAATTGGAAAGTCACCGAATGTCGGCCTGTGTTATTGAAGGGAAGGCCCTGTATACGCGTGTAATATTCTTTTGGATTGGGCTTAAAATATTGCAATATATTGGGGTTCTGAACCAAATAAAAAAGGGTAGAGCAAAAAGCTTTCCTTCTTGATTTGTCTGGTAGGAGTTGAATCTCGACACACAGTATTGACTTACGGTAGTTTATGTTTTCTTATCTTTATAAGGAAATAGATCATACATAAATTACAAAATACGAGAAAACATGACTTATGGTTCAAATTGTAATATATTCAGGGAAATAGTCACTTTAGGTGACCACATGTCACCTTTACTCTGACCGTGTAGTAACCACATATCACCTCTTCCATAAATTATTGATTCATAATTATGATAGACTCATTACCAGCATAGTTTTCTTGTAACTTGTCATTAATTGTAATTTTGTACTAAGGCCTGATATTTTTATCTTGGATTCTCAGGACAAATGTCTGGTTTAAGTAATAAAAGACAGCAGAAATAATAAATACAAATAAAACAATAAAAACTAGAATTGAAATATTAAAATACAAATTGGAAATAGGTATGAAATAATAAAATACAAATAAAATAATAAAATTAAAATAATGAAGTAGAAAATTAATGAAGTAATGAAATAGAAATAAAATACAGTAAATTAACTTCCAAGTTAAAAGAAGCAGAGTATATTTCTTTATCTTTAAGGGAAAGAACAATAAGAACATACAAATGTAGTACACATTTTTGTGGTTTATATGGTTGAACACAGTTTTAAATAGAAATGCATCTATCAAATTGAAGCTGATCAATAGATTCTCGTGTAGAGCTGATAATGATTAAGAATTATTCATACCCTTTTGAGTATATAAATATAATATACATATACTATTTCTAATTATGCAACATACTTGATCAACTCAAACAAATACAGTGCAATCTCTCCAGCACAGCCCTCTCTTGAGCGACAACCTCCCTTCAACAACAGCATTATTGTTTTCACACAGGATGATTTAACTATCAATTTAACCTCTCTAGAGCAGCAACCTCTCAGCAGCAACATAATTTTGCTACTCCCAAAGGGTGTTGTTCTGGAGAGGTTGCACTGTATATATCAGTAAATAAGTTTTTGATTATGGAAAAATTGTAACAATTGCCACTACTGGTTAGTGAAACTTATAAACTATTTTGGCCTAATAATGTATAAATACCATACGGTGTTCATAAAGTCATTAATGAAAATGACTGGACCAATTATTGGTGTCTGACCAATTAACTTGTTGTTAGTTAATTAATGATGTCTGACCAGTGTGACTAGTAAACACTGCACGTCTTCCTGTTGTAGATCATTAGTAATCATGTATTAGTTCAGGTATCAGAATATATGTACACTTGATAAATGTAGACACTATTAATTGTTGTTTAAAAGGTTTAATATTATTTTATAAAATACATTTAAGTGAAACAATATTCGCTAATCAGATCTATGGATTAATTAATGCTGTCTACAAACTGGTAAAATTATTTTGTTTGTTTGCTAGTTGTTTGCCACTGTTACTTGCCAAACTTAAGTTGACCATTGTTAGTGCTCATGCACACTATTTTGGTGCTTTGAGATATAAGCCTGATGTATTATATTATTATACAGTTATTGACCAGTGAGACATTGAATATGATTTGATATTTATCAGCAGAATGTCATATTGACCTGATTCTCTTTAGACTGAGACATTCTGAAATTCCATTTAGTATCATGTTACACTGTTGAATTGGGGAATCTGGACAAAAGCTCCCCCGGACAAAAGCTCCCCCGTTCATTTTGATAGGGGCGGACAAAAGCTCTCCCATTGTTTTACTACCCCGGACAATCGCTCTCATGATATTTTTGCACCCGGACAAAAGCTCCCCCAGACAGAAACTCACCCGCTGATCATGTTATTCAGTCAATAAATATAAAATAAATGTATCCAGATTATTTCGGACTACTTAAGACCTGAATCAAGACTATACTCTAATTAATTTTGTTTGTTACACCTTAAATGAACGATAATTATATCACCATACTGATTGATATTTGTTATGCTTGTTATTAAATAAAATGTTAACAAGACAATCTGTATTTTCGTTGGTAAGAACATTTTTTATGCTTTGAAACTTTGACAGAATTTTTCTTGTCCAGGGGAGCTTTTGTCCGGGGTGCAAAAATAACGGGAGAGCTATTGTCCGGGATAGTAAAACAATGGGAGAGCTTTTGTCCACCCCTATCAAAATGAACGGGGGAGCTTTTGTCCTACATTCTTAAATTGGACATATATGTTATGTGATACATCAGGTTCTAACCCAATCAAAATGTGTTTATTATCTAATGCTTCCCACTATCACGATTTACATCATGATTGAAATTGTGGGCTTAATGGTGGACCAGTCTGATGTTGGTCCTATCAGAGCTTAACAGGTCTAGATGTCAGTTGTAGCAATCATGTTAATTGTAGCATCTTTTTTAACGTTTAAAAATGTCTACAATTAACACGATCTATTCAGTCGGGAATCTTCGTATCAGATCTTATTGGATCGTCACAAAACACGACAGATAGTATTCCATCAGACCGGATCACATAATAGCGCGACAAATCATATCTGAATGTATCAACCTGCATTACCTCATATCCAAACCTGTAATTTCAAAAACATTCCAAGATCAGATCCAAAACACCAGTCGTGGGGTTCATAGCAGATCGCACAATAGTGGGAACCTAGCATAAGATCAAATAATAAACCAAGTTATGTAATTTGGTGCCTATCCTGATCGTTCTTGAGAAAAATGTATAATTTAATAAATTTGTTATGTTCATGTAATGTTTTGCTTTATATTGATAAAATATTAAAAGATCCATTTGACATTGATGTATATACCTATGAAGTTATACACTAAAACAATAAACTGTCCATGTAATTATTATTCATGTTTACGTCACAAATGGACTGTATAACTCATCCAAAACCAATTGATAGGTTTATTGCCTACAATAGGTTGACTATATAATGCCTAATTTTATTATTATTGATAGCAATAATATTTTTATTACACAAGTTTTCTTATTTAGTGAGTTAATTTATATAGTCATTGTTGACATTGAAATAATACAGGGTTTCTTTGTCATGGAAATATTATTTTCTCAATAATTATTTTGAAAAAAAGTGAAATTTATGAATATTACATTGTTGCTTAGCGACATAATATTTGTACTTTTGTGACACTAATTTTGATGAAGCAACCGATGGATTTATAGATTAAATATCAGGTTTGGTGTAGATTTATATAAAATACTAATTAATTGATTTCATGCTGAAAGTTTTAACTCATCTTATTGTGAATGTTGCACTTATTTTAGTTTTGATTTGAAAATTCTAATTGATTTTATAGCCTTGGGCAGTATGCTAATGCAAATAGTTTGAATTTGTAATCAAAGTACTGAAAGTTCTCATGGAAACAGAACCTACATAGACTTGCGCTGCAACATAGGAGGGGAACTACGGTACAACCTCTGTAGAGCAACACCTTGTGGAAGCTGCAAATATTGACCGTTGTTTAGAGGTTGTTGCTCTACAGAGGTTAAATTTATAGTAAATACCAGTTTAGGGAAATTTTGAAGGTGTTGTTATAGAGAGGTTGTTGCTCTATACAGAGGGCCACTCTGGAGAGGTTTTACTGTAATTTAATAATTGCATGGCAGATGTAGAAAAACTTACTACCTTAGTCTGAATCAATAGTGAAACAATGTATAAAAAATTACCTAAATAATGCCTGTCTTTATGCTTGAACCATTTTATAAAAATCATGACTCGCTATACATGTCTCAATTCTCATCAAATCAGATTCAATAGTCGTTCAAGCATTAAATGGGTGACATGAAATAAATGGGTGCGTCTTTTTTCTATAGCCCACACTGTGGCTATAGTCCAAGGCATACACTACTAAACCCTAACCCTGAAATCACTCTCAAACTAAAACAAATTTAGTGGTGTATGCCTGGACTATAGCTGCCAGAACTATATAAAAGAGTCTTTTCCGAAATAAATATACAGTGCAAGTTCTCCAAAGCAACACTCTTTAGGAGTAGCAAAATTATAAATGAGTTGTTGAGATGTTGTTGTTGAGATGTGGTTGCCCTTGAGAGGTCAGATCAATAGTTAAGTTAAATTGCGCAATGGGAAATATTATCATGCTGTTGTTGAATGGAGGTTGTTGCTTAAAAGGCTCTGAGCTGTTCTGAAGAGGTTGTGCTGTAGTCTAACTGTGAAGAAAGGAAGTTGTTTTGTTAAAATTAATCAGTGGCGATTTTTAAAGTGAAGGTCTATCATAATTCAGGGGGTGGTCTCTATTCAGAGATGGCCACTAACACAGGTTTGACTGTAAGCAAAATGTAGGACATACAGACTGAGTGCTATATAATACTACACTGATGTATGTTCTCTTTTGAAGTTGGGTGTTAACGACCATTAGGTAGTCTTTATAATTAATATGTATTACAACATATTGACAGGTGAGGTGTCTATATGATTTATATATTTTTGACTGATCAGATAATTAAACCATCACACTTGTCAGGTGTTATGAAATATTAGATGGTTTAATTGATTTGTCTCCCTTTGAAATAATCAGCATTCCTCATCATTGAGTGTTGTAATATGTCTGGATTTCAGTTTAAATGATTAGTATATTAATTACTGATTTCAGGTCCTTTATTTTCAGTGACCTTTATAGTATATTCCTAAATATATGCCCCTGAGGCACTTAAAGTTTATAGAATTCTTTTTTCTACTTTTTAGCTCACATGTCACAAAGTGACAGGGTGAGCTTTTAGGATCAGTCTCCGTCCGGCGTCGTGCGTCATCAAACTTTATGTTGTGAACACAATAGGGGCCACATTTTTAGCTCAATTTTAGCAAAACTGGGTCAGAACGTTAATATCGACAAAATCTCGGACAAGAGTGATATTGGGCCATTTGGGGTCAAAAACTAGGTCACCAGGGACAAATAAGGGAAAACTTTGTGAACACTTTTGAAATCACTGTTTTGATTGGATCTTCATGAAACTTTCAGAATGTTTGTCTTCATAATATCTTGGACGAGTTTGAACATGGGTCATCTTGAGTAAAAAACTAGGTCGCTAGGTCAAATCTTATGAAAAACCATGTTAACACTATAGATTTCACATTTTTTTCTTGATGACTGGTACATAACCCCTGATACAAAACTCAGCATCTTAAGAAGGTTACACCTTATCATGAAGCCTCTGTAGTTTAACTGGTGATAAGGAGACATGGATTTCATGTCATAGACAATTTTAAGCCATGTTATTTGTTTCAGGGAAAAATCAGAGAATTTTCCTTTTGGATTTCTGTGGCCACCCTGTTTTAGCTAAAAAGTATATAAAAATCATGTTTAATATCATGATAATTAATTGTATGTATTTAAAGTATTTTCTTTAAACAGTTGCATGTAAATAACTGTAATGCGAAAATAACATTTTAGTCTTCACAAACTTTATCTATTGTTTAACCAAGGTCTGTTTGTTACAGAGTCAACTTATGGACATGTTTCCTGAAGAAGCTGGAGCAATGGATCCTGCCAAGAGGATTATACCATTCTTACCTGGGAAGAAATTCTTTGGTCGGAGTCATATCCGAGAAGTTGCTTTAAAAAGAATGGGACCTATAGCTGAATATTGTAGGGTATGTATATTTCATACAAGCTATTGTGCAATTTTATTAACCTGTCAAAGTTGCATCATTTCGATGTGTATGCTTGCATTTATTTTTAGCTTCAGAGATATTCCATTACTTTTGTAAGTCATATACGATAATATTTGTTGTATCAGCTGTCAAAAGTACATGTATTTGATGATGCTCTACATAATGTTATGACCGCCTCCGTGGTCGAGTGGTTAAGGTTACTGACTGCAAATCACTGTAACTTCTTACTGATAGAGGGTCGTGGGTACAAGCCGCGCTATCGACCATGTCTCTTTATGTGAGAAAGTAGGCAGTTGCTTACAGGGGATGGGAGTCTAGTACTGGTTCTAACCAGGAATGATGGTTAGGTGAACTGTCCGCCTCATATGACTCTGACTGTTGAAATGGGACGTAAAACTCGAAATTGACAAAAATGTGATCACATCCGTGGCTATTTCACCCTCTTTTTTTTGCAGGCAATTGTAAATTTACCACGAAAGATTTCCCAATGTCGAGAAGTTATAGAATTTTTTGAACTGGAACCAGATGATATTGATCCTCCAAAAGGGTGAGTTTTTTAATATGTTCAAAGAACCAGTCAACTTCCTGTCTTATAGACTAGTCTGTAGTTTTTTAATACCTTATATAGACTAGTCTGTAGATATTTTATACTGCAATCCAGTCTATCACTTTAACTATCAACCTATACATAGCAATTGACATCACTATGTGTGTTTAACCTCTATACTTGGGACTGATTACTAGCTGCATTTGGCTAATTATACATACGCTAAAATATAGTTACGCGGAAAGATTAAAAATGTCATAATAACCATATTGATTGTATATTATTAATAAAATATGTTTAGTTCTGTAAATTTAATAAGTACATTGTATCATTTTCTTCTTGTGCTTTTGTCAATAACACAAATTATTCATTGAAACGCAATGCTGACATATGCTTGGCTCTGCTTGTTTATAACTTCCATATTGAAAGTAGTTCCTCCAAAATACCCATAATGCCTTGAGTGATAGAACACAGGTCAGTGCGTAGTGCTCCCTTAGTGTTCACATTGCTTTATCTATCACTTCAGTCTACATCACCAGAAGGCATGTTACGCAATCATCCCTATTTTTGCTACAGAAGCTTAAGTTTTTTCCAGCAAAAGTATGAAAATATTCTGAATGAATTATACATATACCTAATGTTTTCACAAAAAATATGTTAAAAATAAGAAAGTTTTCCAACTTGTCTTCCCGGATGTATTAGTACAGTCCCTGAGGCCATCCGATGTGCAATGAAGGTCCGTGGATTTTTTTTATATCAAATCATTGTATTACGCTTAAATTTTTAAGAAACCGAAAAACCGTAGTATGAAATGTATATTTAGAATTCTTTTTTAGAAATGTAGTTTTCAACTTTTCTAGCTGTAAAAGAATGAATCATTATAGAAGTATGATTTGTAGACACTATGATTATGGTGTTTTTGGAAGCGCTGAATTTTTCTCAAATACTCATGCTAGTATGACTTAACATAAGACAGAATTATATGTTTTACCATATTTACTAGATGTCATCGAACCCTACATTTTGCATGGTTTTTGGTGGTACAGAGTACCGGTATACAAACTTTTCATCTGGTTGTAATGTTGTAGTGTAGACAAGTTGTCTCCATAATATTGTAAGGTACTAAGATAAAAGTTCAGTATTATGTTGATATTCATTGTCTTGTGTGAGTTTTTTGGTGATATATTTATTTGTATAAAGAGTGATGCGTCCACATTTTTATGTTTTTATCAACCTCGTCTGTTATACAAGGTTATTGCATGTTATACTTAGGTCAGAGGTCAATACTACCAAATTTTCATCTCATGATGCCCTACTTGTTAATTGATGCCTCAACCCCTGGATAATGACCTATCACCTTTTTGCTTCAATTAGTAGTTAAACAAGATTCAATACATAATGCTTTAACGATGCTTCAAGTAATTATGTTATTAGATATTTAATATAATATATAATTAAACATGTTGTTGGTGTAATATATCCTGGGGCATTTAATTGGAAGTACAGTCAAACCTGTGAACTAAATTTCATGGGATCAGCGCAACACAGTCGTAACTTGTTCGTATTTCAATATGAGTTACGACACTGTTGCGCTGAACCCTCGTAATGTCAATATTGGGAAAGGTAGAATGAGGCCTTTATTGACAGGACTGGTGGCACTTATTTGGAGGTTTTTGTTCTAAATAATAATTGAGGGTTTATAAAAGAATGGCCCCTAACACAGGTTGGCCTATATTTGATATCTTCTTTCTTCTGTTTTATGCTATGTATTTATGGGTGTTTCATTTTAAGTTTTAAAATACATTCTTCTTTACCACAATTTATAGAACTGATATTCTGGTATTTGTATGTATAGGTTTTATGAGACCAGAGAAATGTAAGATTTTTTTTCAAAATTTGGTGCGGAGAATTTTTTGTTGCGATTTTTTTTGTTAGAAGTAGATTGCTTATCATTTTATGCAGATGAAGAATTTCATTTATTTTTGCATATATACCTATATTTATACCTGTTTGTCTGTATAATTGGTAAGCTACGCCTTATAGGCAGTGCTTCTAACCTTTCGGTTTGCTAGATGTATGCATGTAAATTGGCATTGATTTTTTGTTATCAGATTTTTACAAAATTTATATCAAGAGTTTGGCTATTGTAGATATAGTTGTTGAAAATACTCAGAAAATTTATATCAAGAGCCAGCTATTGTAGATATAGGTGTTGAAAATACTCAGAAAATTTATATCAAGAGCCAGCTATTGTAGATATAGGTATTGAAAATACTGTAAGCTATTGTAGATGTTGAACTCTGAACCTTAGACATGGTAAGCTTGATCCCCACAAGCACCACCCTCCTGTCTCGTCATAAGTCACTGGTACAGGATTTTTTCTTGAAGCAGATTCGAAGGTGATTCTGATGCTTTTGCTACAATTATGCTAAAAATTTGAAAACTGAAAAAAAGTTTTACTTCAGCAAGTTAAAAGAATAGCCACCTATGATATAAGTTGATTATTTTTACTACCATTAGAATTTTATTCTTTACCCTTAGACTTTGGTGAGGGGTTGTGTAAGCTCTTTTGTATCAAAGAATGTTAAACGTCATTTGTGTTAATAGCTTCAAATGTTTTAAGATGAAATCCGAGAATAAAGAATATTTACATGAACATCAAGGGAATTAGACATATCTTTGAAATGATAGCAAAATAGAATATAACCATCATATTTACTAACCAGGGATGGCAAAATAAGCTGATTGAGATATGTTTATGAAATGAGTCAAAGAAGATTCATTTTGTCCTTTTCCCTTCTAATCCATTAAAGAGACATTTTCAGGTGTTACATTGATAAGGTACGAGGGTTGTCCGCAAAGTTAGTGGACGCTTACTGACACATTCAAATAAATGAAATATGAAAACTACCTCCAGCCACACTCCCATGTATTTAGAACTGAAATAATGAATATCTTTCATTTCGTGATGTACCAGTAAATAATAAATCTGTAGCATTTTTTGTACAGGGCTGTAAGTCGCAGCAGAGCACATCATGACGTTATGACGTGTGTAATACTTACAACAAATAACGTCGCCATTTAAGCTGCATTACTCTTTTTCGATGATAAGGACAAGTGGGCATTTATATTCCTACTCTTATTACAAATAGTTCTTCCTGGTTCTTTATTGTGCCCGGTGTAAAGCACCGATACACACCTCACTTGTTTCCTGTGATTTTATAAACACAGTACTTGGCTTGGTAGTTTAAATATCATACGGACACTGAAAAAGTATCCTTGTAATATTGGAAGATGTACCTGAGATTCGAACCCATGATCTTTCGTTCAGTAGTCCAGCATGTTACCACAGGACTACAGATCCATTAGTCCTCTTATTTAAATGAGAAGTAAAAAAATTTTTTTTTTTTCAAATCATTAAGACTGTTGGTATACTTCCTAGACGTAATTACTTGTGCTAATTTAAGTTTTTGGTTGATAAACTATGCACTCATACCTTTACATTTCTGTGATAAGAAAACAGATTAATTTATATCGACAATGTATTTGTATGTGTGTACATTTCTATGTATAAAAGTATATGTATATGCTTGTTTTCAGAGTGGCAATATAAGCAGAGCACATGTTTCATATGCTTGTTTGATTTTGTTTTATATGTGGAAACAGTTTATGCAATTAAGTACAGCTGCACCTCGTAGTTATTGCTCTGAACCCAACTTTTTGTTGATTGATACAGTAACTAGAAATATCCATTATACAGAAAAAATCAATCATTTGAATAAACTTTGATTAAACACATATTAAAGAATCAGTGTCAGATTTCTGGGGTATTTTTTCTAAAAGTCAAATTTTGTTGCTTTTTTTAAAAATATTTTTTTTAGAAATTAACAAAGGATCATATTGTTTTTCACAATCATTTCTAAGAATTAACGTTAAATTACCATTAACTATGTGATAAAAGAGCCATGATTCTTACTCAAAATGTTTCTGGGTATTTCGGCAATGTTTTGTTGAATAATAGAAGTTAAACTGTATTCATCTAAATGCACATATCAATTATCCAACATTTCTCCTGGTAAAACTAATGCAGTGTAGATAATATACTTAGATCAGTGTTAAATATCCTCTGGTTATGTTTACTTTCACATTTGAAATACAGCAGTTATATGATTTTGCATAAGAAATTAGTTATCATCGCTTACTTGTCAGCTGTTTTTTTGTGAAAATTGCATGAGTACTTGTTTGTTTATTTAGAGTTTTACGCCCCTTTACAACAATCAGAATCATATGAGGTGGACAGTTCACCTAACCATCATTCCTGGGAAGAACCAGTATTAGACTCCTATCCTCCGAAAGCCACTGCCTACTTTCTCACATAAAGGGACATGGTCGGTAGCTTGACTTGAACCCATGACCCTCTATCTGTGAGACGTTACAGTGAGTTGAAGTCAGCGACCTTAACCACTCGACCACAGAGGCGGGTCAAGAATAGTCAGCATGAACTGAAACAGAAATGTATTAACCGTATGAAATAAACCAAGAGTTAACTTAGTAATCTCCCTTTGATTTAAACAACATCAAAGATGCTTTTGGCCTGCAACCAGGTATATGTATTTTATATATATAGTCACAAACTGACAGTTAAATGATAGATATACATTAGATATGTTACGTTGAAAAAACTGTCTGATTGCTGTTGCTATATTTCTCTCAGTTTTCCTTTCCAATCAATTTCTTACAGTTGACTGAACTCACCAGTTTGAATCAACCGTACGTTAAACTAATGCAATCAGGATTTGTATGTTTATCCATGAAAACTTCCTGTTTAAGTATATGTTGAAGGAAATTATGTATGGATTTGTTTAAAGGAATAATCTTCTTTCTGTGATGATAGTATCTTATCAGTGTATGTGTGATAATTCGATCTTGTAAATTAGGAATTGTTTAAGGACGTTATGTCACAATTTAGACAAAATGTGAGGGCCTTGATACGTGTATTCCAGGAGAAAACAAAATTTAGTAATGATAGATCAAGCAGTAAAAGGTATAGTTTTATTTGGTCAGTGAAAACTTCAGAATTGCATGTCCTGAGTTAATTTTACCCGGTACATTTTACTCGTCTATCACAGGAGTCTTGTAGCTGTGAAAAAATATGTCTAAGTGTGAAGATATTTGACAGATTAAGATTATATTTAACTTAGTGTGGATGTATGAGGCTGGGTGGAGAGGTGTTTATCTGAGTGTGGGTGTTTGGGCTTAAGTGTGAAGATATGAGTCTAAGTGTGAAGTTATGAGTCTAAGTGTAAAGATATGAGTCTGAGTGTGAATATAAGAGTCTGAGTGTTAAGGTAAGAGTCTAAGTGTAAAGATATGAGTCTAGGTGTGAATATATCAGTCTAAGTGTGAAGATATGAGTCTAGGTGTGAAGATATTAGTCTAAGTGTGAAGATATGAGTCTGAGTGTGAAGATATTAGTCTAAGTGTGAAGATATTAGTCTAAGTATAAAGATATGAGTCTGAGTGTGAAGATATTAGTCTAAGTGTGAAGATATGAGTCTAGGTGTGAATATATCAGTATAAGTGTAAAGATATGAGTCTGAGTGTGAAGATATTAGTCTAAGTGTGAAGATATTAGTATAAGTGTGAAGATATTAGTCTAAGTGTGAAGATATCTGTCTAAGTGTAAAGATATGAGCCTGAGTGTAAAGATAAGAGACTGAGTGTGAAGATAAGAGTCTGAGTGTGAAGATATCCGTCTAAGTGTAAAGATATCTGTCTGAGTGTGAAAATATGAGTCTAAGTGTAAAGATATGAGCCTGAGTTTGAAGATATGAGTCTAAATGTTAAGATATCAGTTATAGTGTTAAGATATCTGTCTGAGTGTGAAGATAAGAGTCTGAGTGTAAAGATATCTGTCTGAGTGTGAAGATATCTGTCTGAGTGTGAAAATATGAGTCTAAGTGTAAAGATATGAGCCTGAGTGTGAAGATATGAGTCTAAATGTTAAGATATCAGTTATAGTGTTAAGATATCTGTCTGAGTGTGAAGATATCCATCTAAGTGTAAAGATATCTGTCTGAGTGTGAAAATATGAGTCTAAGTGTGAAGATATGAGCCTGAGTGTGAAGATATGAGTCTAAGTGTTAAGATATCAGTTATAGTGTTAAGATATCTGTCTGAGTGTGAAAATATGAGTCTAAGTGTAAAGATATGAGCCTGAGTGTGAAGATATGAGTCTAAATGTTAAGATAAGAGTCTAGGTGTGACATTGTGAGACTGAGTGTGAAGATATGAGTCTGAGTGTGAAGATATGAGTCTGAGTGTGAAGATATGAGTCTAAGTGTGAAGTTATGAGTCTAATTGTGAACTTCTGAGTCTGAGTGTGAAGATATGTGGTCTGAGTGTGAAGATAATTATGTGTCTGAGTGTAAATAAAGATATGTGTCTGAGTGTAAATAAAGATATGTGTCTAAATGTTAAGTTATCAGGCTGAGTGTTAAGATATGTTGAATTATTGTGATATTGTGAAAGGAAATAAATTAATTTATTCTCTCCCAGTTACAGGTGTGAGGTACTGTCATATATTTTTAATTTGAAATTCAGATGTTCATAAATGCTGTAATTTCTTTGACATACTGGTGATAACATGAGATTTATTTCAGAAATGAATTGAAAATACATTTCATTCTTTCATTGATTTGCATAATTTCTTTAGTATTTTTATTCCTATGTTTATGAAAACTAGTTATTTCTGTTTTTGAGGATAAGATTATTGTATCTATGGAGGTCTGAAGAAGGACATCCTGAATCGTTCATCTTACTGTCCTTATGCAAAGCCTTTGTTTTATAAACCAGCTAGAATACATGTATCATTTCAATTGATTGAATTGATTGTTGAATACAATTTCTGTTCATTTATCCCTCGTGTAGTTAATTGTGTGCAGCTTTACTTAAGACAACCGCCTCCATAGTCGAGTGGTTAAGATCGCTGATTTCAAATCACTGTAACCTCTCACTGATAGAGGGTCTTGTGATCGAGCCCAGCTACCGACCATGTTTCTTTATGTGAGAATGTAGGCAGTTGCTTACGGAGGATGGGAGTCTAGTACTGCTTCTTTTCAGGAATGATGGTTAGATGAGTAGTCCGCCTCATATGACTCCGACTGTTCAAAAGGGGCTTAAAACTCAAATAAACGAAACAAACAAACTTTACTTCAAATTAAGATCTTACCACATATTGCTAAGATTTCATTGTATTAATTCTGATATGGTTCTTTTCTGAATTTCTGAAATTCACTGAATTTTATTATATTTGTGGTTACTAAGGAAACCAAACTGATAGAGAAGTGGTTCATAACTTGAAATTGTTGGATAGAAACGAATTTGTTCATTTATATTGGGTGAGGCTGTGAAGGAAGTACTTGTCACCGAATTTGATTACTTCTGTTGTTAATTGAGCTATAAAATGTTGTACTACACAAGTTATTAAACTAGACTATAAATTCATGTTACTAATAGTATAGGTATGTCACTTTGATCAATAAAACTACTCATTATTATTGTATGTTTGTTTCATGCATAGTGGTCCGTCCTACAGTTAAACTCTACCTGAACATGTAGTGGTCATAATTGTCAGACTTTTCGTTACTCACTTAACACATTGTCCATTGTTTTATAGTTCATTTCACCATCCTGATCTACCTGGTTTAATTTAATGAACCTGTCCTTATAGTTTGGGGTTATTCTATTTTAGAACCTGGAGGGATGTTGTAATCTAAATGAGTTCATACTCAACGAATATTTAGATATATTAGCATTACATTCTGAATAATTTTTCATTTACAATTAATTAATACAACATAGAGACTATTCATTTATGAGTAAATTTAAATCAAACACAATGAACGATTATTTTCTTGAAATAAATGGTAGTATTATTAGCAAAGTATCGCTACTTTGATTCAACTGTTTATGTCATTATTGGTATGTAAATTATACAGATTTTGATCACTATTTTATCACTGTACTCATATACCTTAAGGCATTGTGTGTTTTATTCAATTACTGCAGTACGATCATTTTGTTTTAGGGCACTGTTCATTGATTATTTGGTTCTAAGACACGTAAATAGTAATTTTTGACAAAACCTAAAATATTGTAACTCAAATTTTGATTTTTCTTTTCTTTTTTTTCTGAAATTGTATTTTAGTTCAGTGTCATGAACTTCAATTAACCTGAGTATTTTTCTACAGTGCCACCTCTCCAGAATTATAGTGCACCCTTAAACAGTCACTATATTCATCAGCTCATCACCATTTTATTGTTTGGTTGTTTTACTTCCCTTATAAGTATGTATTCTGTGAATCCTGTGTTTATTTATTTTCTCAAAATGATGCCTCTGATATCTTTTTTTTCTCTCTTAGATTTTTACATGAATTAAAAAACATTCAGGGAAACACAAAATTTAAAAAGTGGCCATATTTTCAAATATTGTCAAATTTGTCATAAAAGCTACCAAATTTAATATAAGTCCTTCTTGCCTGGTTGGTTTTTGTTCATATATTTATTTGGTCTATTTTATGAATAAATATGCACTAAAGATATTGGTAAGATATTTATTTGTGTATTACCATTTTTGTGTGTCAGCTTTTAAAAGGAAATAAACAAGATGTTTGCATTAGTTATGATAATCCGATTAAAGATAACAAATAAAAAAAAACACTGGCCCCATTTTTTTTCCAAGATTTGTTGAGGATTCCATTTATTAATTATCTTTGGACTAAAATTAATAATATCCTTTTTTGAACATTTATCATCAACTACAGAGATTGATGCTATTAGTGTTGTTGTGGAAGTTAAACTGTTGACATATGACATTTTCATATGGTGTCACAATGTTCAGAGATTAAGAAACAAGTGCCATAAATTTCCTTGTACTTATCATGATTAATCATAGAAAAATTACGCAGCATGAAATATAGCTCATGTCTGACTCAGTGACTTTGTTTTTTTGTTGACTTGGATTTTGCCTCTTTTTCTATGCTGTGTGGACCTTTTTCTCAGTTACAAGTATGTTTATTTGTTTATATCTGGTTTTACGCCCCTTTTCAACAGTCAGAGTCATATGAGGCAGACAGTTCACCTAACCATCGCTCCTGGGAAGAACCGGTTTAGACTCCCATCCTCCGTAAGCAACTGCCTACTTTCTCAGATAAAGAGACATGGTTGGTTGCGTGGCTCAAACCCACAACCCTTCATTAGTGAGAGGTAACAGTGATTTGAAGTCAGCGACCTTTAATCCATGGAGGCAGGCTTTGTCAGCAGCATGGAGTTTTTGTGAAAAAAAAAATTCAAGACTTAAGTGAAAGAAAATCTACTAAATTAATGAATGAAATAACAAGTGTTAAGGTTGCAAGTTTCATACACTTGTAATCAGTTTTATGATCTTCAGATACTTCAGTTTTTGTTGCTGTCTGATATATGCATCTTTGGCCATCCTTAAAAAAAGTTTTTTTTCCATCACATGATAATTTATAGTAGTTTAAGAATAAAGTAAAATCTGTGTTAGCGGTCACCTCTCTAGAACGGTCATTATTTTGAAATCAGTCGATCATTATTTTTTTAGAATAGAATAACCTTTGAACAAAGGCCAACTGTCAATATTTTGTCTTTCCAAAGGGTGGCCTTTGTTTAAAGGTTTTACTGTAAATGCTTGCACTGAAATAAAAAAAAACTAGAACACTGAATGGAAATGTTTCTGGTCAGCAGATTTTTGAATGAGTAAGTCATATAACTGCAACCAACATTTTTCAGGATTGCCTTTCGGATGCAAATTATTTTCTATGTACTTTTTCCAAAACAGCATATAAATAAGACAATAAGGAACTTTATTCCAGTATAAATAAGTTTCTTATATGGTAATGATACTTATACTGTAGTACCAATGCATTGAGTATCTTTACCATTGCACATGTTTTTTTACCCAACATTCCCTATTAAATGCCCATCCTCTTATTATTTGACCTCCACTTTTAAAATGAATGCCTGGACTGAAGTGAACATCCCTCCATTAACATAAGCTCTTTCCTAATAAAGGCTCCACGACTGATATATGCCTTCAGCTAATAAAATGTTTCACCTGTAGTGAACATTTCTCCTCTAATAAAAGCCCTTTACATATAAAAGCCCCCGCCTGCAATAAATTCCCCACCACTAAAATATGCCCTCAACTTAGGAGTGGCTCACCTCTGATATATATCCTTCACTAGTAAATGCGCCCAACAATTTCATTTAAAAAATTAGTCTTATTTAACTGATTTGATGAATCCCAAGATGGTCAAATTCTTTCGAATAAAAGCTCAATGAATTGAAGAAGAATTTGGTAAAATTTGGGAAATGTTTGGTAATATAAGAATTGGCCATGATTTGGAAAATTTTTTTTATGATTTAGCCAGCTGATTATTCATCTGAATCTGAATTTGCATGCTTTACATGATATACATGTATGTGCATGTGAATGGAAGGTAATACAATGGTTATATATATGTGCATCATCTTTACTTGTGTCCTTGATTGTTGAGGACGTATTGTAGTTTTTCAAGATGATGATTCAAGCATCATGCTTTCTGTTGGAAAATAAAATTTATTTACAAGGAAGTTTTTTTAACTGAAGTTTTTTACCACCAGGGTTTCTGATGATCAACTGATTGTCTATGAGAAAAAAAGTATGAGGATGAAATAAGACTGAAATTGATGGAATTGAAATTTGAAATAATATCCTGGGATTCTCTGATAAGATTATATAATGTTATAATGTATAGTCTAATGGGACATTATTATGCTGCCTGTTGCAGGAGAAGGCAGTCAGTTAAAGCTAAGAAGATTTCTCAGCCGAAACCACTGGAAGTGTATGTTGCTGTAACAGAATACAAGAAACAGGAGAAAGGGGAGGTTACTCTAGTGATAGGAATGTTGGTTGAAGTTGTAGAGAAAACTGAGACAGGTAATGTGTTCTATTTTCCTACATTTTATATCAGTCTAGATGAGCGCTTTTTTTCACAGGTAGGGGCAAGGGCCTTTTCCTTAAATTTTGGGAAAATAACACCTAATTTTTAGGGGAAAACTGCATGATTCTAAAGGATTTTTATGAGGGGAAGATGCCTGTTAACAGGCCCCTGCTATAGAAGGAAGTCAAAACCATTTAGTTTAGGCCAGTCATAGAGAATTGTTCTATGATTCGGAATGCAAAATGTTTGCCTGATTTGTGTCAATATTTTCTAGGTCAAGGACAATATTGGGATGTTAGGGTAAAAAATTAGGTTACTAGGTCAACTAATAGAAACTGTTATTACCACTCAGATAGTTGTATTAGAAAATCAATATAGTTCAACTCTCTGGCAATAAAAACTCTGCAAAGATATGTGCAGACTTTAATTATTGTGTTTTAGTGCTCTGTAAGTGTCTAAATGAAAATTTTTTTTTGGTTACTTGGCCATAAGTCGAGTTGGATTTGACAGATAATTTCAGGACCCCTATGTGGTCGACTTATGGATGAGTATATAGGGTATTGTCCTAGAATTTAATGATTTGGCTCATAGCTTATATTGTTAGGTATGACAATGTAACAGCTGTATCTGTCTGAATGTTAATAAGCCTTTAAGTGATCTTGATAATTACTGTTCATCTGTTATTATATTTTTATCATTTCATTTTGATTGTATCCAGGATGGTGGTTTGTAAATGTTGAAGATGAGCAGGGTTGGGTACCAAGTACATGTCTAGAACGAGAAGATGGCGTGAAGGAAGACACAACAGTAAAGTTTTCACCTGGAGAAGGTGAGTTAAATAAGGCATCAGAAAATAATTTCTTTTTAGATTCTCGATTTTGCTTATACAGTGAAAACTCATTACAACAGCCAAAATTGTGAAGGATAAAAGTGACCATTGTAAGGAGGTGGCTGTTATGGAGAGAGTGAAAATAGAGTAAAATGTCAATTTGGATTGCTAGTATACCGGCTGTAACAGGGAGGTGGCTGTTGTTGAGAGAGTGAAAATAGAGTAAAACCTCAATTTAGGTAGCTAGTTTGCTGGCTGTAACAGAGAGGTGACTGTTGTTCCTAGATTTCCACAATGGAAATAAGGGTTCCTCTGAACCCTTTCTTGTGTTATCTTTGACATTTAATGTTGATTTGACATGGCTGTTTTATTAAATCATGCTTAAACATGTATCAATTTACTGTATTTGTATGTTTTAATATTATGATTGCCATGTAAATGTTCATTTTATGTCGAAATAAATCTATCTATATGACTGTTTATGGAGGTTACACTGTAGTTGATGAACTACGTTTTGTGTAATTTCATTATACAAAACAGTTTCATAATATTTCTACACTTTTTTGTCTGCAAGTTTTATATCTTTAGATTTTCCCCCCAATGTTACTGTTAGCTCTCTTGGTAAAAAGAAATTGATAAATTAACTGGTGTTAACAGCCTAAATCATATGAAAACTTCAAATTAGAATCTTGAGATTTATCATATGTTACAAACAAAAAATTAATGAAGTATTTTAATTTTGTCTGATGTTTGTTATATGACACAGGTGAAGGTAAAGGTAAACATTTTGTTTATTGTAATGTCTCCCCAATTGAAAGGGCCAGCCAAGTTGGCTTATCAGACACCAGTCCTATCTTTTGTGCGCACAGCACCTACTGAATCCCTTCTCTTTTTGCCAGGCGCCTGTCTGAGATGGGCCTACGGTAGCTAGTATTTAACTAGCTGGCAGCACACCAACTGATCGCATCAGTTTTAAGCCAGCCCATACTGGCGGTCAAACCTTCGATTACCCGCTCGAAAGGTAGACACCCTAACTACTAAGTCATTGCTGTGATACATGTATTACCTTTCCCTCTGTATTTCTCAAAAAGGCAAATATCTGTGTATTGAGACAATGGACAGTAAACTCTAGCATTGTTTATTTGATTGAATTGTATCTTTTTTACAAACAGAATCTGATGAATCTTTCTGAGCATAACTTACTATGATAAAAATGATAAAAAAATGAAAGAACTGTGTGAGGTTAAGTAGATTTTACTGTTTCGACTAGCACCAACACTGCTTTCTAGAACACTTGAATACTTGCACAGTTGTTGCTTATGATCATTCCTGGCTGTCAGCTATATTGGATCAAGATCCTATATTTTGATAAACCTTCTATGTTTCCTATATTTTCCTATAATATTATTATACTGGGTGCGTCAGAGTAAACTTTTCGCCAATAAATGAAGAGTAAATACTGCTTTGTTGCTGTTTTGGCTTCTTTATTTTACAACTAAGAGAATTCCTATGTCTTCAACAGCATCATCATCCTTCAGATAATGCTGTTGTGAATGGTTTTTATGGTAGATATTTTTAGGGTGGCCACTGACTCTGGAACACAAGGAAAGAAATGAAAGTAAATTCCCTGCAGGGAAATTTAAAATTTTGAAAAAAAATCAGTAAATAATCAGGAAATTTTACAAAAAGATTCTTGGGAAGTTATTGGCAAATTATGGTTTCTGTTCTCATGATTATGTGAACAACTTTTCTTTATTTTCATTGATATCAGTATTTCTTCATGCTATCTTTATATGTTTTAAATTGTGACGTAATAGTGATTGTTTCAATTTATAACAGTTATACACAACAATTTAGTACACAGAGGTGGAGCTAAACAACCATTGGCCCAGAGCTCAAACTTAGCTTTTTGTTTTCTAATTTTGATACATAAAGGCATATCAAGATATAGTGGAAATATTTTGATAATTACAAAAAAAAAACATTCTTCAGAATAAATTTAATCAGCATCTGAACTGCAGAAAAATACATCCTTAACAATACTGGTCTGTAAATTATCTGGCCTTAGAAAACTATTTGACTTGTATAAAACTGGTTTCAACTGACTGAGAATTTGACTCTGCCTGGTTCGCCTCAACGAGAACTAGTTCAGTATTTACATAGGCACTACGCTTTAACCGTAATCACTGTGACAACAGGGTTTGACATTAAGGCAGGTCCGAGCGACTGGTCCAGTCTTTTTGATCGAGTAGATGATCCCTTCACACATTCTGATAAAAATGTGAAATCGGCCACATTCTAGTATTCAATTGCCGGATGAAATTTTGCACCGTACTATCAATTAACTTGTTTCTTCTAGTATGTATTATTTTTCAATGATACTGTTAATTTTATACCCAAGTCTTTGTTATTAAATTTACCTTAAATGGGTAGCAAGATGTAGGTAAAGATATTTTACTATTCTGTGTTTAAACATGTACTTTATCTTTTAAGGGCCAGACTTTTATACATCCATTCTTCACCAAATAGGTTTAACATATTTTAGGAAATTCAAAGCTCAAGTTAAGCTGCATATTTGCATTTTTACCCAATTGAAAAAGGCCAAAAACCCAATTAAATTCAAGGTATGCATTTACCAAAACACAAATAAAATTTCTAATACCCAATTCATCTGCATATCCTTTTTTCCGGATAATAGAATGGGTACGATATTTTAGCCATGCATCTTAAGACTGGTTAAATTTTATAGCAGAATAGGTTTACATTTATTGGCAAAGTGTTAGAGCCAGTTGATTCAAATCTGTGTTAAGAGTATGTAAAACTTTACAGTATAGTATTACTAGGAAAATCCAAATCTATTGTGAAATTTGAAAAAAATAGCAAGTACTCAGTTACTTCTGAAATGGAGGGATAACATTTCTAGGTTTATCCAGTTGAAATTTTAAAAAAATATTTAATGGAAAAATTTTGAGTAAATACCCAATCACATGTACACCATAAGCTCACCTGGAGCTCTGGGCATATTTGCATTCTTGTCCCTAGATTTCTTATGAAGAATTACAAAAGAATGGGGTCGTTAATAATCGCTTAAGTACATTGTACATTGTTGTCTGAATCATATTTCTTCATTTTCTTTTCAGAGGAGCAATATCTGTGTACTGAAGAATTTAAAGGGGACACACAGGATGAGTTATCCATGGAAAAAGGGGCTGTTGTTGATGTGATAGAGAAGAATTTGGAGGGCTGGTGGCGTGTCAGGTAATGTGACATTACTGTTTTTGAGGCACAGTAGTACCTGCATGAATGAACCTCCTTTTAGAGAGAATAAATCAACCTTTATAAGAGGTGATATGATATTTTGAGGATAGTCTGTATAAAGTGGTCTGACATATTAAGTGGTCTGTTTTTAGGGTGGTCTATGTATGGGGTGGTTACTGAATATTTTTACTTTTGATGTGGGAAATGGAAAAAAAGACAAATTGATCATAGTATTGGATCGCTTAATGTATTTTTTAGTTTGGTCCTTCTTATGCCCCTGTATTGATAGATGGTGGCAAATTGTTTTTGGTTTGTCTATCTGTCTGTTTGTACCAAACTTAACCTTGCCTATAAAATTAAAACGCTTCCATCTACAATCATCAAACTTCATATGTGGTTTCCTCATGACTACCTCTACAGGACCTGTGTATTTTAAGGTCAGTAGGTCAGAGGTCAAGGTCACCTTAGATGGGGAATTGTGTTTTAAAAACATTGTTTTGCTTTCATAGCACTTGCATTACATTGTTTGTTTATAATTATGTTAATGGATATGTTTTTTTTGTAGATATAATGGAAGAGAAGGATTTGTACCAGCAACTTATTTGATAAAAACTAACAATGTAAGGATTAGGAAAAATAATGCCACAAGTAGTGCTGGTGAAGCAGCTGGTCGCAGAGGTCCTGTCATAGTAAAAACACTGGTGGATGTTAGTGATTTACTTAAGGTACAAACATATTCATCTTATTCTTGACTAAAAAATGAAATTTTGTATGTACAGTACAACCTCCACAGAGCGACCCTGTCTTGAGCAACAACCATCAATCAACAAAAGCTTGATTTTTTTCTCTTTGCACGATTTAACCATTAACTTAACCTCTCTATAGCAACAACCTCTTGACAACAACATACTTTTGCTACTCCCAGAGGTAGTTGCTTTGGACAGGTTGCACTGTACTTTTTTGGTCCTCTAAAAGTTCCTTTGGTCCAGTAATGTTTGCATTCTCACTGAAACTAATGTCTAGCGATTAAAGACTTGAATGTCTCATATATCTACCAGACATGAAGAAAGTATCATACATTGTTTAATTGTTCATGAAATTAAGAGTGTATATGTAGAACAATATTTTATTAATGCACAGCTGACAGTTAATGTAAACATTTTTTTTGTACCTGACTAACCTTCCCTATATAGAATCAAAGCGCTTCAACCTTCAGTCATCAAACTTCATTATGTTGGTTCCTCATGACAACCTTTACATGCTTGTGCATTTTCAGATCAGTAGGTCAAAGGTTAAGGTCACCTGGAGGGGGCATGCTGTTTTAAAAACATATCTTGTTTCTTTTAGGATGACGCTGAATCTGATGAAAGAAAGCCGACTGTGCCAGCTGATAAACTTTCATCATATGACACTGTAGATATTGAGGATGATGAAGAATTCTTTGATGAAGACGATTATGATATGCCTGAGGATAAGATCTACTCTATCCAAGAAGTTAGTAAAATATTGAAGGAAGATAAACAAGAATCTAAAGAGACACAGAAGGTTTATGAGAGTTTACTGTCAATGAAATCACGATCACTCAAGAGAAATGGATCAACCAGACCTCCGCCTAGACCCCCTGTCAAGGTAGCTTCAATGTTATATTTATCGTGTAAATTTGATATATATGGTAGTTAGGATTTAGTCCTTTTATCATGACAGAATATGTAAACAATATTGATTTGCTGAAAGTCTTAACATTTTTTTTTTGAAAACTTGATTTCTTTAGATGTGCCTGTTTAAGGATCATAAATTAAGGATAGCCTTACAACTCTGTACACTCACATATTTGTAAAGTCTGAAGTAATTTATGTATGTACAGTGGTACCAGTATAAATGGCTACCTCTGAATAAAGACCTGGATGTGAAAAAGGCCATTCTTTTGAAAACTGGCATTGATACTTCAGTATAAAATAACCTCCGAATATAGGTCTCCTTGTCATTGTTCACAGACATTACTGTCATTTCCATGACCTACTAGATATTTTTTGTTCACCAGATATTTCTATTGGCATATTTGGTGACAGTTTTGTGCTCAGCAGAGCACAAAGTGCTCAAGGTGAGCTATTGTGATCACGTTTTGTTCGTCGTTCGTGCGTGCATCCGTCTGTCAACACTTGCTTTAAACAACATCTCCTTCTTTAGTGGTTGACCAATTTCAACAAAACTTCTCAGGGATTTTCCTTGTTATTTTTCTCACTGTTTATTAAGACTGACAGTACAATTTATATTTCAGCCTGGTAAAGCTACAACTTCAGTTAAGTCCAAGCCTCCATTGATTCAAGCTGTATCGGTATCCAAGGAGTATGTAACCATGGCTGCATTCTCTGATGCTGTTGGGGATGGGATTAGTTTTGAAGCTGGTGAATCTGTTAAGGTTTGTACAAATTGTCTGGATGAGTTCTTTAACCTGCAGCTTGTCTTTTATAATTACTGGATTTGATTGTTTGTTGGTTTGAACTATACGCCCCTTTTAACCAGTTACAGTCATATGAGGTGGAAAGTTCTCCTAACCATCTTTCCTGGCAAGAACCAATACTAGACTTCCATCCTCTGTAACCAACTGCCTACTTTCTTACATAAAGAGACACAGTCAGTGGCTGGGCTTGAACCCACAACCCTCTATCTGTAAGAAGCTACAGTGATTTGAAGTCAGTGACCTTAACCACTCGACCACAGAGGAGGGTCACAATTATTGGAAGCTATCTGGTACCTACAATAAGATGATGGGTTCAAGCATGTCTGTGTGACTTTCTTTTTTGTTTTGTTTTGAAAAATGAGGACCAACCTCAATGTTTGCCTCATTTTTTTCTGAATATTTGTAAGGAAGTCAAAATTGTCCATTTTTGTACTTTTTATAATACAAATGAACTTGAGTAATGACTGCTACATAATGTTACATAAGATAAATGTTTGTTCTCTTTTTTTGTTGCCTTTGTTGATAAGTTTGACGGGCGTAGCAGGTTATACCCTTCTACTTGCAATTGGTAAACCAGTTATTTTCACTGGGACAAAAATGATTTTGAGGTCAAACATTTTGTTTCAATTTCAAAGCTTTTTAAAGAACATGATTCTGTCCTCCAATTAAAATTAGGAGTCATATGTGAAACATTGTGTTGTCATGTTGTTTGTCAGTTTTTATTACAGTGAAATAATTTAAATATGCAGAATTTTTATGTTTGTTTTCTTCAGTGATAGGTTTTTATTTCTTATATTATCAGGTATTGGAAAAAAGTGAGACTGGATGGTGGTATATTGATATTGGTGGAAAAGAGGGCTGGGCCCCTGCTACTTATATAGAGTCAACAACATCTGTAGCGGATAGACCACGTGCACCTTCACCCACACGCGCGCCATCACCAGTCCGATCTTCATCACCGGCGTCATTGTCTACAGTCAAGGTAGGTATTTAACTGGCCTTCAGTAACCTTATGAAATAATTTGTTGTTCATTCGCCTGTGACGATGTTTGAGAGGGGGTATATTGGAGTCACTCTGTTGGTCGGGCGGTCGGTCCATCCGCATCCATGCAATGTCACAAGTTTGTGGAGCAAACTACTTCCACATTCAGTAAGCGATTGCTATGAACCTTGACATATCTTATCACCATGAAGTGTAGATGTGCAAGACACAATTCCCATGCTCAGTGATTCGCACATTCCAGAGTCATGTACCCTTGAACTTGGCCATATAGTGTAGTATCGCATTCTTAGTCTCATAGTGGCGGCGGGGTATACGAGGGACGTTCGAAAAGTAATGTGTATTGTGTAATATCTTAAAAAGAACTGACTTTAATGGTCAAAATAACTTTCCATCCTCTCAAAGTATTTCCGTGGTTAGAAATACAAAACTTCAGTCCGTGAATACATTTCTGAAATGCATCACGGATGGCTGATTTGGATGTACCTCAAAAACACTGACAAACAGATGAGCCAAGGGCTTGTCTGGAGTGATAACGACGACCAGATAAGAACTTTTTCAGTTTTTGAAAACGGAAAAAGTCACAGGGAGCAAGATCTGGTGAGTACGGTGTGTGCGACAAGCCGGTTACCCTCTCCGACTTCAGAAACTGGTTTACAATGCCAGATGAATGTGCTGGAGCATTATCATGGAGTATGCAAACATATTGAAAGCCGTCAACTGCACGTCGGTTTGATAATATATCTTGAGCTTTCTAAATACAACATCATGGTAATACCAACATGTGCCACGTTTGCCATTAGGCATAGAAATTTGTTTGGCTATTCCTTCGCATGAGAAGAATATGGTATAGATGGCCTTCTTTGCTCATTGCCCTTTTGACAACTACAGGACGTTTTCTGCGTTTGATAAGCCATATCTTGTTTCCAGTTTTCATAACTGTCTTGATACAATGAACCCAAGTCGCATTACCAGTATTGATGTTTGTAAATTGTCTATTGTTGAAATTTGGAAACTTTTTGAGCAATTGTTTTGCCGTTTGTATGCGTACCCTTTTTGACCATGTGTCAATAGAGGGGGTATCCATATGACATTAATATTTCGTACTTCATAAATACTCTTCAGAATGAAATTTACTCTCGATAGTGAAATGCCAAGAGCTTTGGCAACATCGCGAATCGTATATCTGCTATCCCTTTCAATTATTGTCCTGGATTTGGAGACATTAGTTCATCCTGTTGCAGTCACCGGTCGTCCTGAGATTGCAGAATCTTTAACTGTCCCTGTGCAAGTAACAAAACTCTTTTTCCAACTACCACCTGTCACATAAGATACCTTAAGGGACCCATAAACTTACCCCAATAAGTTAAAAATTTGCCTCAATGAATGACCGAGTTTTCTACGAAGTTTTATGTAAGCTCAAATTTCTTTAAAAAATCCCAACATGCTTTCCAACCATTTTTTCGACAGTGGTCAACGAATGGCTCTCTTCAAATAAAGATTTTTGACTATTTTGTGTTGAACTTAATATTCATTTATATACCATTGTAAAGGTATTGAATAGAGCTATCCAGACGTATCAATATTAGTGAAATCGTGCATACAGTTTTCGTGTTATAGTACAATACACAATACATATCGAACATCCCTCGTATGTCACTTCTGTGACAAAGTTCTAGTTCAGATTTAACAGATGAATAAATAAATAACAGAATGTATAATGTGTTTCACTATTTCTGACTTAGTGTCTTGGTTAATGTCCTACATATTAAAGCTTCTGAATTTGTCACAGTATCTTGGTTTGTTTTGTCCATGTATGAATATAAAAATGGTAAGGAGTCAATGATTTTGTATTTTATAGAAGACAAGCTCACCTGCTAGAAGTCGTGAGGACCTGACTGAGGATTCAGAGCTGTCTAATAGACGCAATTCATCATTTGGAAATCTTACTAATGCTCTAAAAGCTAAATTCAAGACCAAGTCACCACCTACACTCCCTAAAAAGGATTTTCTAGATGACCATGAGGATGAGAATGAAATGCCACATAGTCCCAAGACTCCAAAAAGTCCCTTTAGTCCAATGCATCCAGTTGGGAATGTTCATCAAAGTTCTCCAGGTGCCGTTACATCTGTCCAGGCAGCTATACACGCTTTGAAGACACCAGCTGACAGAAATATGCAACCACCGCCACCAGCACCACCTGTGGTATCGTCCAATGAAAAGAAAGCTCACAGTTCTGAAACAGCCAGTAAGCCATTACCTCTTATACCACCTGGGAAAGGTGGTTTGAAACCTTCACCCGTTGAGGCTAAACCCAAACCTCCTGCTAAGACTGTTGTTGATACAACATCTGATGATAACAAACCCTCTCCTTTTAATGTAGTGCTAAAACATAATGCAGGACATCATAAAGTTGACACAAAACCTGAAAACAGACCTAAACCCAAACCTCTTGTACCCAAGAAGAAAGATACAAAATCTGTTAATGATATAGTGAAACCATCTGAGCCAGTTAAACATGATACAAAACCTGTGGACTTCAAACCAAAGCCTCCAGTGAAAACCAAGCCACCAGATATGACAGGAGATTCTGTTGGAAAGGTTGATGTTGCTGGATTAGCTGGTGCACTGAAGGCAAAATTTGAAGCTGGTAATGCTAGACATTCTACTAGTGAAACAGAAAAACCAAATACTGGATTTGGAATGTCCAACAGTTCTCCAAAACCTTTTGCCATAAAGCCTAATAAACCAGAGGCACAATCAAAACCTTCACTTGTTCCAAAACCAGGTCATGATACACCAGGTAAGCCATCATGGGTAAAGAACACTGAACCTGCTCCTCCACAACCTTTTGCTAAGCCTTCAGGTGTAAAAATTACAAAGGAAGCATCTACACATGATTCAAAAGAGCAGCCTGGTGAAGTACATAAAGTCAGTGCACTTGCTGATATGCTTAAATCAAAGTTAGAAAACAAACCTCAGACTCAGCCAGCATTTGACAATATTAGTAGAGCAAGTCACCCAAGTGCTTCATTTGAAAAATCACCCATTAAAAAGTTTGATAAACCAATGCGACCAAGCACTCCACCTACAAAGAGACCTTCACGCTCTCAATATGTTCCTCCAAATGTTAACCAGAGAAGTCCAAGGAAAAAATCTGACTCTATAGTGTCAGTGGACTCAAGTCTTGATCCAAAGAAATATTCATCAAGACCATTACCACAAGCACCAGGAAAAGCACCAAATAGTCGAAACAATTCAAGTAAACCATTACCTAATGTGCCTGCTAAATCTAAATCTAATTCTAACAGTTCTGATTCTGATAATGATGCTAGACCAGTAGGTGTGTCTAATCTGGCTAATGTTCTTAAATCAAGACTTAATACTGCTCAGAACAGAGAAGATACTAAGCATAATTCTCCATCAGTTGCTATGAAACCAAGGATAAATGCTAAACCTGAAGTAAATGTTAAGACTGAGACATCACATTCAGATATTGAAAATAACAATACAAACAGTGAGGACTTCAAAGATGATGGTATGTATTGTGCTGTTGCAGATTTTGATGGGAATAATGATGGTGAGATTGAACTAGTGGCAGGCCAGTATTACAATCTCTTAGAAACAGCTGATGGTTGGTGGTATGTTAGTTCAGGCAGTGAAGAAGGCTGGGCACCATCCACATACTTGGAGGAGGCGGGTTCAAGCAGCGAACCTGATAGAAATTCTGAATTTAAGACAAATCCATCACAGCAGCCTGCGTTAATGGTAACATCGGATTTTGATGCTGAAAATGAAGGTGAACTTTGTGTGAAAAAAGGTGAGATGGCTGAAGTGATCGATTCACCTGAAGGTGGATGGTGGTATGTTAAAGTTGGTCATAATGAAGGTTGGATCCCGGCTTCATTCCTATCTGATGATAGTTGACAAAACTTTCTTTAATATAAAGGGAAACACATTGTTATATTATATTTTGATTATATTGATTTTTAAAATTCTTATTAAGGGTTCATGATTTGCACATGCAATTGTTCATATAATATTATATTTTTTAGACAATTATTCAAATGTTGCAATAATTCAAAGGAGAACTTTAAGAAGAAACTCAAGAAAATAAATTTCTATAAAATGAAATAATTATTCCTGATGGTACAATATTAATCTTAAAGTTTTCCTCACTGATAGATCTGATTCTATAGCAACCATTATAAAATAATTTATTTCGTATTGAGTGTCCATTCAATTGATAATGAGTACTTTTTGTAATTAGTATAAAATTTCATGTATCAAATGTCTTGTATCTAGTTGGGTCACATATTCCATAAAATTTCTTTCTATGATCAATTAACTTCTTTGAATTCTAATTGAGACAATTTGGACTTGCCCACTGTTTATCTGTATGCATGTTTTCTTTGAATGAAATATTTTAAACTCCAAGTGATTCTCAGGTTTTTGTGTCTTATGTAATATCCAGATAACTTGTCAATCTACCACTACATGGTGAAGAAATCCAGTAAAACACACTGTGTTCAAACTACTTTTAAAACCATTCATTTGTGCATCATAAAAAATCTTTACATTTATATTGTTGACCCTCCTCGGTGGTTGAGTGGTTAAGGTCGCTGACTTCAAATCACTGTAACCTTTCACTGATAGAGGGTCGTGGGTTCAAGCCTTGTTACCGACCATTTCTCTTTATGTGAGAATGTAGGCAGTTGCTGATGGAGGATGGGAGTCTAGTACTGGCTCTTCCCAGGAACGATGGTTAGATGAAATGTCTGCCTCATATGCCTGATTGTTGAAAAGGGGCATAAAACTCAAATAAACAAATTTAATTTAATAAACAGATTTACATTGTTGCTAGATTATTCATATTCAATTAGGTTTGAAAAAAAAGATAATAGCTGAGTTGCAAATTTTCTTTTTTGTTCTTTTTTATGGGAATAAATGATATGGGTCTTTCCCAAATATTTACATTCTTTAGAATTGTTGTTATAAATTTTAGGGTCAGCTTAAATCCCACCTGTTATGTATACTTGAACATTTAGCAAAAATAATCAAAATGACAATGAAGGTAAAGATATATTCCCCCAATCTTGACATGTTTAATTAACTGTATACAGTACTTGATTATACATTATTTTTTTGATTGGATGATTTTAGTTAAGTTTGATTCTACCTTTGTTTGGAATCATTTTGTCTTAAAGTTTTGACACCCAGACTCTGCAGACCTTGGCATCCTTTATCTTACCTACAAATTCATTCTATCATCTGATATAAAATATATTGATACTGTTAAGGTTGTAGAAAATGAATAATAAATATATGAATGTAGTTTAAATGTGATAAGTTATATTATATGTGCTAGTAGCAGTTGGTTACTTTATTATACCATTCGAAGAAAAGAGGGTATATTGCTTTGCACATGTCGGTCAGACGGTCCTTCAGTAACCAAACCTTGTCCGACCAGTAACTAGAGAATGATTTGGTCTAAGCTCTTCAGATTTGGTTTGGTGGTTAGTCATCATATGTAGATGACCCCTAACGATTTTGAGGTCAGTTTGTCAAAGGTCAAGGTCACAGGGGGCATCCGTGTTTCGCAAACACTTCTTGTTTTGATGTATAATCTGTTTGGAAGAGTATCAAGGTATGACATTAAATTTTAGAAGTTTGGTTCATTATAATAATTATTTTTTTATTTCAAATTGGTTGCCATGACAATGTGTATTTATTTATACATGTAATCATCTGATCATTGTATTAATGTATATCTGAACCTGTCAATTAGCATGTGTGCTGAAAAGACATTCTGTTATAATCATAAAGTTTGCATTATGTAGATAAGGCATATCTTGGACAAATTGTCATTTGTATGTGAAAATTAGGCACTTGCTGTAACGAAATATATCATTATTTTATTGGCAGTTTATGTGAAGTTATTTTCTTACCAACAAAGATGATCATGCAATCTAAAAAACATTCTTTAAGGCTTACAGTATTATTCTTCATGTGGTTTTGTCTTAAGAAAGATTATTTTCACCTTTTTTGGTGGGTGTTCAAATTCCCATTAATTTGCTACAATAGTTGAAGCTGTTTTTTCAAACAAAATTTTCAATTATATTTGCATGAAGTTGTTAGCATTGATTTGATCATCTTAAGTAGATGTTGTGTTTTTATGATGTTAAAAGGTTATTTTTGTATTAGATAAAATTGTTGTTACATAGAATCAACTTCATATGCTACACCAAAATCGACTATTTTTATGTGATTTGTATAAATATAATGTATTCGTTCAATATTCCGAGTTCAGGGACCAAACTTGTGTATGATCATTGCCAACAATTGTATTGTTAATGTCACCATGTTGTACTGTGCTGGGTTGATTTTGGGGTTGAGAGATGTTAAACTTCTGTCCTTATTTTTTTATATTCTACAATTTGAGTTTTTTACTTATTCAATAATGGTGCTTTGACCATTTGTGTGGTAGATATTTTGTCTGGTCAGATATAACTATTTTTTTTATACAAATGCCTTTCATTCATTTAGGTGTATTATTGATCCACATTTTCTTACTTTACAATCAGTTTCCATAGCTACCATTCTTTCTCTCATATTTTGTTTCTAGACCATGCGAAAGACAGTCAGCTTTTACCTGCCCAAAGGACCAATTCCATTTATGTTCATACTTGTGATTTTTAGCTTGTCTGTTTTAGAATGAAGGTCTAGCTATTGTGATCACTCTCCCGTCTGCGTTGTGCAGAAGAATTAATGTAGCACATAAGTCAGAAACTATAAGAGGTAGCAACATGAAACTTCATAGGTGGATAGATCTCAATGAGGTGGTGAACTGATGAGCATTGGCATCTCTCGTGGGGCTCTTGTTTACCTGCCAGGACATGTAGAAAAGTTTGTTTTTGCATATTTAAAGATGACTTCTTTTAAAGATTACCATAGATATAAATTCTTATAACACATATTAATATATAAAAAACAAAATAAACTCAGACTGAGAGAGAATTTCAATGATTATAGAAAATCTATATCTTTCCTGTTATTTCCTTTGGAAAACTCAGTCACATTTTTAATAATTTTGAATCCTGGCAATGTATCAAGAAAGACAACTCTTGATAGAGTGTGCTCAGTTTTGTATCTTAAATAATCCTATTTGAAATTTGCGTTTGTCAGTGATGTCTATATACCATAGATATACAGACCAAAAATGATAACTGTTTGTGCCTTTAAAATTTTTACCAGTACTCTGTTCTCTGTTTGTATATTATTTTATACCTTACATGATAGGGAGATTAGATATTCTTCATTGTATTAAGTTAGGGCGATCTTTAAAGCTTCCAGATTAATTCAAATAGATTAGATTTGAACATGTATTGCTCACAATGTTATTTACCTGTGATTATGATGATGGAGCTCAATGATTGATCGAGGTGTATGTTACGTAAGCTCAATCTTTGTAAACAGTTTGTCATCTTATTCTTTAACTGTCGTCTCTAAATCAGTGTTTGTAGTCTAGATTTTCACTCGCTGTTAGTCACATTAATTGTTAAATAATCAGACGTGATTTTCTCTGTTTTAGAACTGAATTCCACTTTTCCTTTATTATGTCATTTTCTGATATCTTATGTTTTTTTTTACTATATCAATTCTGTGTTTCCTGGTATCAGGCTTTGTTCTTGTCCGTAAAAATATTTTTATTCGTATTTCAATGTTATGGACAATTTGATTGGCTGTAATTGATATTGTCCAATGAATGCCCATTGTACATAACTAGCTTTTAGTATCAAATTCACATGGCTTCCAGAGTAGTAGACTGTGAATTTGATGCCCCCGTATCAATTTAATAGATCGGGGGCATATTGATTTTGGTCTGTCTGTTTGTTTGTACTATACTATAACCTTGCATATAAAATCAAAACACTTCCACTTGCATTCATCAAACATCATTATGTTGGTTCCTCGTGGCAACCTCTACAGGACCCATGTATTTTCAGGTCAGTAGATCAAAGGTTAAAGTCAACTTGAGGGGGCCATTGTTTTGTCATTTTCTGAAATCATGTCTGAAAAAGATGAAGCAATTAAGTTGTTCTGCTGTATTATGAACACTTTAAATGAATGGATAATTTCTTGTTGTTTAAAGGGGCATACTCTATAAATTGGTGCATCTAGAATCAAGGCAAAATGATGATAAATTAGAAGCTTGTAAAGAAAAAAGCTGACGAAGAAAGTTTAAGCCAAAAATTCATCCAATTAAAAATAAAATCACAAAAAATATTAGTTTCCATAAAAGATCGGAAACTCTTAGGAATGTGTTGTACAATTTTTGGGTGGAAGTGATTTATTATTCATAGCTATGAATTTTGCGGCTAGTACCTAAACTAGTCATTCTATGACCCAAGTTCTTCTTGCAATTATCCATTATATATTGTTTTACATATAAATCTAACACATTTTTACACTTTCACAGAATGTTTGTCAGTTGTAGGGTATGCCCCTTTAAAGCTTGCATTTATAATGTTGCTTCGTATACCTTTATGCATGATTTTGCATTATTCCACCACTTTGTTGTGATTTTGTATATTTTTGTTATAAATTTATGAATGTGTTTATATGCAAGGGCAATATAATATTTACATTATTGTTTCTTTGTTGCTTCTGTGAAATTATGACTTTCTAGGTTTTAAAAGCCTCTCGTTTATAGCCGTCTTTTACTGCTGAGCTATCCAGACTTGTATACACTACTTACATATATTCTGTTTATAAAACATTACCTCTTGATTAATTGTTCTTTCTTTCTTCCTTGTTGGCTAAATGACTCGAGGTTACTTGACTATCAAAGTTTGGGTTGAAGGTTTGATAAATGTTTTTGTTTTTTGGGGGGAATATTAGGTATGTTCCATCCTAAATATTTTCTTTAGGTCAAGGTGTTAGAACCTTTATGGTTGATGCCAAAATAAGGGGAGGTCAGCATAAACGTTAACAAATTTCTGGCCGTATAATGTTGTTTTGGGTCAAATAAGCATACCTGAATTCCTCATTGTGTGTATGCTGCTTGTGTAATATGTACAAGCTTACAATATTTGTGATTTATAAAACATAAAAATACCACATTCTACAGTTATAGCCAAGATTGAAAGAGTTTAAACACAAATACATGTATTAAGCCAAATGTGCTTATTTCAATCATATAACTTATACAGCTAGCTAGCAAGTACAATGTAGTTGCCTACACAGATAACATGATTAAATAATTTTCTGAACATAAGATAATGACACCCAGTCCTTTTATCATAATCTTACATCTTAAAATTGGTACTGTCAAATCTGAGTTTGTAGCCATCTGCAAATAAAGGCCAGTCTTCGAGAAACGACAATGATTTATTTATAACATACTGGCCTCCAAATAAAGGCCACATTTTGGATTTCCCGAGGGTGGCCTTTGTCTACAGGTTTGTCTGTATTTGTGAAGTTTGACTATAGACCAAACTGGACATAGTGGTGAAGAGTTATCTGCCCCCTGTATGATAACAAGAAGACCTGAATTCATAATTACATTTTATTTTTTCTACAAATATGATTCTATGGATTGAACAATGAAATATTATGAGCTATTTACAATGTACAAACTCAGTTAAAAGTTCATACTTGACAAATCAAAACATCTCACAAGAGTAAAGTCACAGACTTGCCACTATTTTGAGTAGGAAATAGAAAACTGGTATACATTCAATGAAGTATTTTTTATATTAAAGCAAAAAAAATCAAATCCTTCAATGGTGAGGAATTGTATTTTTCATGAGTTATTTCCCTTTGATTTACAAATTCTGAATGGCCCTTGTACATCTGTGAAATCCATGACTTAGTAATTAACAAGAAACAAAGATGACCAACATATATTTTAAATAATAACTACATAAAAATATTGAGACAGAAATATACGAAAACGTTTTAAAAATAATGAAAAATGTACCACTATCAAGTAATATCACAATTCTTGTGATGTGAATTTTTGTGACATTTTAAGCCATAAATTAGCTGATTTTTTTGCGTATTCAAATGTTCTTTAATGAAGATCAATATATTATAATTATCTTTTCCTTCAGATAGTAGAAATGACAAAATAAATTTGACATAAAATGTGAGTCACTTTATACAAAAGCCAATTTTGGAACTATGTAAAGATGAAAGCTGTTGTATCGAATGACTTAATGAATATAAATAAGAGATGGCACAATCCTATCTACAGTTATTAATATCTACCTGTTACCTGTTAATGATAAATAAAGAATATATATATATACATCTATCACAGGTATACTGTTAGTTTACAAATTTGAAAAAAAATGCCGTTTTAATTGTCAAATATTGTCTATTAACAAAAGACATAAATCAGTAACTTATAAAAACCATTTAAACTTAAACACTGGCTATAACCAGGAATTAACAACATTATTAAAGTATAAGAAATAAAACAAAACAAGGGCCATGTATCAAGTACATGTAAAAGATCTCAAGACAGGTCCATCATTCTTCTATATATCAAGTTATCATGGTACCTCAAAGGTCCCTGGGCCTGATAGACTCAAACAGGGGCAACTTTTCTTAGAATTTATAAAGGTTAAGTCAGACCCAGATGATTTTGATAGAATATAACTGACATTATTTCACAATTAAATGGCATGGCATAAAATATCTGGTTACAAAATAAACATGGAATACACAATAAGAACATACGTATACAAACCATAAGCTGAGGAAATACACTAAAATAAATATGAACTAGGTTTTAATCGGAGGCTGGATGTACTGATGAGCTATGGCTAAACTTGAAAAATCAAAAAATCTGGTCTGGTTCTGTAATGATACTTAAAACAACTTACTGTAAAGTTAAACATAACATAAAAAATGTTGTAATGCGATATAATTTCATGAACTAGAATGTTTCTAATTAACACAGCGTCACTCAACACTTAGCTATCACAGGACACAATGTGGCATATTTTGTGCAACAGCAAAGAAGTTCATTATTTGCAAGATACATTGAACAGCAAGCTTCAACGTACATGAGGTGCACTCAGTGAAAATTGAGAAAAGAAAACAGTTCAGCCTGTAACAACAGCCTTCAAAAGGAAATACAAATCAGTTTTATTTTTTGAAAAACTTGTGTTATGCGGAGGAGTGGGTAGCACACAAAAAGTATAAACAAATAGATGGATCAGCACATACATTTTGAATCAAATAGAATTTCATATAAAACATTTATTGATATTTATTTGAAAAATAAAATAAATAATAAAAGTAAATCCACCCTTATAATATTATGAAGCATTATGTGTTCAATATCAACAATGCAATCACATTAAGGATTTTTTTTCAATTTTAGACAAACATTAAGACTTTATAACAAAAAAGAATATTTAAAAGTTTTTAAAAATGAAGTTTTTTTTTATAAAAACGTATAATTGAAATGTTTTTTAAAAATCAACTCACCTTATCTCTAACATAGTGGATTATCATGCATTTGGCAAGATCAGACTAAAATTATGGACAAATTATTGAAACAAGTTTTCGGAATGTTATTTACAAATTTATGTGCAACAAAAGTTATAGTGACCATATAATTATAACAAGTTTGTTAATATTTGCATACATAAATGTGAGCCAATACATAACATACAGACTTTACATAGATTATTGCAATAGACCATAAGCGGCATTGTTGAACGGGGGCAACATTATTTGTCACAGACAATAATTGTTGCCAGAAAAAAGTCATGTATCAGGTTACCCGACTGACTGACCAGTCCTAGATTTGGGCCTTGACCCCATTTTCAAATGGTTAAATCCAAAAGTATAAAAATCGATTTTAATCTGAGAAAAATTGTACCCTGCTGCTCTCTAACAAAACATGAGAAATCTTTTCTGGAACCCCAATTTTTTAGGTTGTAATAATAATAAATTCTTTCTGGCCTGATATGTAAATATAAAGCATCTTACAATTTCTTTAGATGCAGTATTTATAAATACTTATACTAGTATTACATTCAGATATTTGTCCAGTCTGATGAGTACGGGACGTGACGGGACGGAAGTTAAATTCATCAGTATATTGTCCCTGTGTACAAAACTTAAATGACAGACATTGAATAAATAAGGGCCAATATTAATGTATGCATCCATTTCATCGTCCTGATGACAGAATACAGGAAGCTTGTAACACGCGAGACTAACGTTTATTGTACACTCTGTAATTGTAGTTATTGTTCGTGGGGCCCGTGTAACCATAGACGTCCCCTGCAAGTTCAGCTATACGCATGTCCTTTAAGTGCAACAAATGTTCCAGTTTTACAATCTTTGAGTTCAAAATCTGAAAAATAGTGAAACCAAATATAGTTTGATTAAAGTCCCATTAGCTTTTTGCTATAAAAATATATACGCAAAAAACAATTGCTGATATTATCCCAAGATAATAATTACCCACGAAACAAGCCTTTTTTATTCTAAAAACACTCACTACGCTGTGAATTTTGCTTTTGTAAACTTGAAATATATAGAACGTGTGAGGTCACTTTACGCCGTGTGCATAATATGACTGCGGGAAAACACAGCTGTTCTAAAAATAGTCTTTTTTTTCAATGATACTGAAAAAAATATGATAGTGGATTTGGAATTATTTTTTCTCGTTATAAGAATGCACACAATGAATTCCTCTGTTATAGAACAAACAGAAACTATTCCGACTGACACATTTATATGCTTATGGGACTTTAAGGAGCAGAATTGCATAATGAAGTAACCAAGTCACAGTCTAGACTACATGTACACAGAATGCAATACCTATAAACATTCATTTATACTGCATACTCTGTATGGTTTGTCCGTACAGAACAATAAAATTAATACAATTTTTGTAAAGGCATACTTTTTAAGAAGGGAATTCATACAAATCATTGCGGCATATCTAAAAAGAAAATTTGAGGCCCTCTTGTTTGATTATTCAGGAGAAACAGAATAGATTAACTGAGGACATCCCATAAAGCTATTAAGTTCACCATTAAATGCCTATATTTTAATTTCATTCACTGCCTTTTAACATCTGACAAATGGCCTCCTGGTCACTTGTTGTAACAGTAGATGGAGACCCCAGGCATACTCCTGGATAGAAGCATCGATATTCCCAAAGCATCCTTACATGTGAAATTTGGTTCTGGGAGGGATTCCAACACGTACATTCAGTGAAGGGCTTAAAGATTACTGGTCAGGGACCATAACCACTCGACAACCGAGACTCCTCCTACATTTTGGACTCCTCCTACATTTTGGGACTCCTACATTTTGACATTTTAGCACATGGAATATGGCAGATAACGGACATAAGGGAAATGTAGATATAATGGTTTACACACCACATGTTATTGTATAAAGGGGACAAAACTACATGGAGAGAGTTAACGTAATACAAGTTAACAGAATATATAAAGTGCAAGAAGTTAGTTTAGACTATGAAAAAAAGAATTAATTGTCTACATATTACACCATTATGCCCGTTCTACATTATCTCATTTATAACAAGTCTTGTAGGATACGGTTTAGCTACACAAGTATTGATACGTATACTTCATTGACAAACCTTAATATTTGCTTGAAAAAAAAGATGATTAATCATTAATTCCTATAATGTCGGTCGGGCTGTCCGTAACCAAACCTTGTCCAATCAATTTGGAACGATTTAGCCTAAGCTACTCAGATTTGACTGGAAGGTTGTTCATCACATGCAGATGACCCATATTGATTTTGAGGTCAGTAGGTCAAAAGTCAAGGTCACAGTGACCTTCAGCACAAAAACCTTGTACGACCAATCACTAGAGAATGATTTGGCCTTAGGTCCTCAGTTTTGATTGGGAGGTTGGCCATCACTTGTGGAAGACCCCTATTGATTTTACGTTCAATAGGCTAAAGGTCAAGGTAATACTATCCAGTTGGCCTTTAGCTGGCATCCGTGTTTCAAAAACACCTCTTGTTAATTATTAACTGACATTGTTTTGAATTTGTCCAATGTGTAAGCAGTCTGTGACCAAACAACTATTCCATTACTTACTTAAATATCAACAAACATACAACCAGTCCAGAAGCCAAGAATCAGTAAATAAATAAAGGTTAAAAAAACACGCACATTAAAAACCTAAGTGTTATCAAAGACATGACTGGCTGTATCATCAAGGAACAAAAGTTAGTATCGAACCTTTTTTCAAAATAAGAAGAAGTCTCGAGTATTAATATAATCATTTCTTGATTCCAGTGGGTCTCATGGACTCTACCCGACCCTGTAGATCATCAATTCTCATGTCTTTTAAATGTAGTAAGTGCTCTAAGCGGGATATTTTTGCTTGTAATATCTAGAAATAAAAAGCATTAGGTGAAATAAGTAGGATATAAGATTAGTTCTCTAACTAACAATAACTGGACAAGTAATGCATGTAGGTTGCTGACTATAAGGACCCAAGGATTGTTTATCTTTCATTCAAAGAAAAAGTTAGTAATTCCGTTTATAAACAAACAAATAACGGGGATGGGATAATAAGTTCTGAGTATTAACTCAGAATGTTAGAGGGTAAATGAATATTGGTACATGCATATACAGTACACCTCTCCAGAACAGCCCTCTGTAGAGTAACAACCTCTCTATAACAACACCTTCAAAATTTCCCTAAGGCGATATTTACTATGAATTTAACCTCAGTAGAGCAACAACCTCTCGAAAAAAACACATTCAAAATTTCCCTAAGCTGATATTTACTATAAATTTAACCTCTGTAGAGCAACAACCTCTAAACAAATGCCAATATTTGCAGCTCCCACAGGATGTTGCTCTGCAGAGGTTGTACTGTACACACAAAATTACTTCATACAAATTAAAAGACAATTTGTTTTCATAAACCACAGTTCTTACAAAAATATAATATTTGTTAGTCTCAGAAATGGCTGCAGGCTCATCTGAGCAGTAGAAATTAAGGGCTCAGCACAACACTGTCGTAAGTTGTTCTTATTTCAATATGAGTTACGACACTGTTGCGTTGAACCCTCGAAATTTATTTTAATTTAATGCATTCAAACTGGATAAAAACATGAAAGTTAACACTAGAACAAGCAATAAATGCAATCTTAATCATTGGTTTAAAATATCAATTCAAACACTGGACTATTCTTCATCAATGTATAGTAAAAGCACTGAAGTCTCATCAAAGACTTAGATACTGTGTTCTTATGTGTTTTTGTTCACACAATGTCCTACATCTACAGGGGGCATTAAACTCAGATCTAGGTGTACTCTATATAAGAATTAATACATAAAATAGTATCAAATGACACAATTTTAGGGTTATGTTTACCAATGGTTAAAATTCTGAAATTTTACTTCAGCCAAAAAATTTAATGGATCTTTTTTATCATAGTCTAGTTTGAAGTACATAAACAATACAAGGGTCTTAGTCAATACAACCATACATTTACCTTGACTATAGAAAGAATTGTAAAAAATGAGTTTATTATAAACTAAAGTCTTGTAAGTAAATATATATAAATAATTAAAAATAAAGTGAATTATTCATAAATAAAGAATCACTATAAATCTGGAATGTTATCACCAAAATTGAGTAGAAAAGAGTGAAGAGCAATAAAAATGCACCTATACTGTGAGTATTGTGTGATCGACTAAGGTTTACATAAATCTATGCAGATTTCCATCACCTAAATTTGTACTATAAATGATTTTTATACGACCAAATTATGCTAAAATAATAAGAGACTGTAGGAGAAATCTATAAAACATCAGAATACTAAAATGTTAATTTTTTTAAATACAGTCAAAGCTGTGCTAGTGGCCATCTCCGAAAAAAGGCCACCCTGTAAATCAAGTCATTCTTTTCAAATCATCATTGAAATTTACAGCTAGCTTTATCTGTGGAGGAAGACTACAGACATACACTAGGGTACAACCTTCTGTAAGCTAGCAGGACAACTTCCTCATATAGGAAAATTATCAGGTTCTCAGTGGGATTTTAAACTTACAGGAGTGAGGGACTAGTGAACTCTAGTCAGACACCATTGTCACTAGGCAACGGAGACCCCAAAGTCTTAAATCAATCCTAATCTATTAATTTGATCTACTTAGTATTTGGGTAAAACACCATTTTTCAACAATTTTTCAGTTAGAAGATTCACTGAACCAGTTGTCCTGGATTGTTTTCTAACCAGTACTTACTCACCCTTCCACTAGGAACTGGCAACTTTGCCACGTCAAGTGGAAGAAAATCAACATTGTTGTCAAATTTTCATTGCAGGGTATGACCTGCCGTAACCTGGCATCAAACCCCGATCATTGGGATACAAATCAAGCACACTAAACACCGGACCAGGGCCGCATGCAGCTTTAAATCCCGACCTATAGTAAGTTTGTCATGCAGAAGAGATAAAACAAACAAATTAAAATTTATTTGTACATTAACTTAAAATTCATAAAATACTGGTAAGATTTATATATAATCAGGAATGGCACTAAACTCTTGTGTAACTCTCAAGTGACATTTTGTAGGTTTTCCTCATTATAATTTTCTGATATTAATCAGACTATTCATAGTATTAGTCCCTTTAAATGTGAGCAAAAGACTACAAGATGTTAAAAGTGATTGAAACTTGTTTTGTGAAACAGTGGATATTTATATATAATCAATGTAAATTTTTAGTACAGAAAGGTCAAAATCAGTATACAACATTTTATACAAAAAGTTTGGACATTAAAGCCCCATCAGCTTTTTGCTGTAGAAAAATATATGCAAAAACATTTAATTGCTGATATTATCCCAAGATAATTATCACTGACGAAACAAGACCTTTTTCGTCTGAAAACACTCATTTCACTGAGATTTTTTGCTTTTGTAAACTTGAAATATGTAGAGCCCGTGACGTCACTTTACTACATGTGCATAGCATGACTGCGGGAAAACACAGGTGTTCTATAAATAGTATTTATTTCAATGATATTGAAAAAAAATACAATAGTGGTTTCAGAAACATTTTTTCTTGCTATAAAGTATGCATGGGAGGAAAACACACCGGGTTCCTCTGTTATAGAACAAACAGAAACTATTACAACCGATACATTTATAAGCTTATGGGACTTTAATTAATTAATACCAAGTTTGTTTCATATTCTATAGAAGTTCTCCTCTTTGATACAACAAGGCTGTGCATATAATACATGTACATAGTTCAAGAACCTACTTTGCTTTTCTGAATGGACTTAATCTATCAACACAACAACATACAAAATCCTTCCTAACATTAAGGAATAAACAACAACAAAAATAACAAACAAATAAAACTGCAGACTACAACCAATGATCTGAACACGCATGTATAAAAATCTGTGGTTTAATGGTTACAAAATCCACTCAATCATAGTAACTTATTAATATCTTTCTTTAGTTGGCAACAATTAAGCATTCAAAACTAAAAAAATAAGTATTTATACCAGTCCATGAATGCAAGCATGCCATTGGTTAGATTTAAACCTGATGAAATAAACAACCAATCAGAGTGCTCAAGTTTGTGACTGGTCTTCAAGCTCAAATTCTTAAGCTAATTAAATAACAAAAGCCTTAAAAGAGAGACGTTTCTAAGGTGCAAGCAATTACAGCAATATAACATGACAAAAAAAGAAATATAATAATCTAGACTGTGGAAAAACTTCACCATCCTAGCCAATGTCTTTGCCAATTTTGCAAAACTTGACTTAAAATAAAGTATTTGAATAGCTTAATAATATATTCAATTATTTTTGATAAATTAAGTCAGTAACAATATCAAAGGCACTGAGAAAGAAATGTATCAAAAGTATTCTTAAACATCTTTCATTTGGACTTTGTTTGGCAATTTGGCAATTATGATGACCATTATTCTCATTCATTTAAGAGGCTCCTCAGTGCTAAACTACACTAAAGCTATAGTAGCATAATTCTTGTTTATGTATATAAGTATCATCAATAAACTAGCAGATTACAGTATATGCAACAATTTTGATGGACATTCTATACATCAACATACATGGGACTATTGATGCTAAAATTTCTTTGCTAAAAATATCTAACCTATGATTTGGGCTAAAGAAGTCAGTTTCTAACAAAAGGATGCAATGTATGCAAAAGAGTTTAATGTAACCAATAATTTAGAACTTATAGGAAGAGTAACTATAACCTCAACTTTTATAGGACACTTTACTTTCTATGGTGCAGAAGCTAAGCTGGATGATACAGGATATTGGGCAGTCCCTGAAGAGAGGAGGCGGGGCTATTTTGCATGATCGTAACCTCCATACATGTGTTGCCTCACGTTCCATTCAAGATTTAACTGTTTGTTTAATCGAGTTTTACGCCCCTTTTCAACAGTTAGAGTCAAATGAGGCAGACAGTTCACCTTACCGTTGTTCCTGGGAAGAACAAGTACTACACTCCCATCATCCATAAGCATTTGCCTACTTTCTTACATAAAGAGACATGGTCGGTAGCTTATATTGGCTTGAACCAACGACCCTCTATCAGTGAGAGTTTACAGTGAATTGAAGTAAGCGACCTTAATCACTCAACCACAGGGGGGGTCACAAGATTTAACTGTCTTTTGGGGCAGTTTATGTTTGTTGATCGAGTGACAGATTTTTAAGTTTACTCAGTTATTGCAAAAATGTCACAGTCGTTAAAAAGATTACAGTTCAAATGAGGACAATGCAGAGATTAATGCAGCATACGTGTTTAGCCAAGTGTACAAGTATGATACTATCAACCACCAAAATGTGCTACAGAACTGAAAAACACAAGAGTACATCATTTCACTAGCACACAGCTACACAACACACAATCAAAGTTGTCATATAGTGACCACTCTGCTGTTCCATGATGACACCAAGTGCTGTGTCATCTTGCTAACAAACTGACCTTGGCCATTTCATCTTTAGCAAGGACCTCTTGTTCTCGTTCCTCGAGAATTATACGAGGCACCACATCAGTGTCCATCTGCGACCTTTTACTACGCTGCTTCTGTGGCAGATGTTCCACTCTGTAAATATCAAAACCAGGAAGACAATGTTATTAAAACTTTTAAGAATACCTGACTTACACTTATAGTTTCATCTCTTGACAACACTTCCTGCTCCTTCTCTTCAACAACATATCTCGGTACCATGTCTGGCTCCGTCAGTTGTCCGATTCGCTTCTTTTGTACACCTTGCTTACCAGCTGGTTTTACCGGTGATTTCTTATCCTGTTCTCTAAAATACAGCAAAATTCTTAATGACATCATGAATAAACTAAATGTTAATATTTTTGGAAAAAGTAAAAAAACTAAGGCATGTGAAAAAGTTGATTTTACAGACAGATATATCAGCGAAAATCTTTAAGATATCATCAGCACCTGCATTTTGATAACAAAAAGTTCATTACATTGTACTTGTATTTCGTTTAATTGAATATGATTTTTTTTAAATAAGTGTAGTATTATAAATATATGTATTGAATTATGGTCATTAATACAGAATAACCCAAAATTTGCAAAACATTCTGTAAACTAAACAAGAATTCTTTAATATAAATAATCAATTAACATAATATAATGATCAGTCCTATCTGGTACTGTATCAATGCTATCGTAACAGTCTGCAGAGGTTACTCCCCTTTGTTAAAATCTACTTTGACTTTAAACATTTGCCTGTAGATCAATCTAATTTTGCTATGAGTACAAATTTGGTCATGTAAGGCTTGGATCTCAGCTGTTACACCCCTTGACTTATGAGCAAAGCTGATATATACTTGGGTACATATGATATTTAAAGATTAGTTTCAATAATAAACAATCGAACACACAAGCACATAATTGTATTTAATAAATGGTTAGTTTCGCTAATTTTGAATATTTTCGCATTCTTTATTAATTTTCTGTAATACAATTGAAGCTGGCATATATAAAATCCCAGCTGTAATTTTATCCTGATTTTACAATAATTCTACCAGAAATTAATAAATCTGAAAATCAAGAAAGTATGCATCAAGTCAAACAAAACAAAAATAGTACATACAGAAGATGTAATTTTTATGAAATGATGTTATAAAAGAAACAGAAAGCCATGAACTGAAAGATGAAAACTTCACAATTAATGACAATAGGGTACGGTACCTGCAATTAATATATATGATAGAATCGTGCATACTCTAAGGAAGAAATTTTATTGATTGGAATTAAATACCGAAATTCTTTTATGGATCTGATCCAGTAAATTTTAATTTATCAGACATTTCCAGTATAAATGTTTTGTACAATTCTGTTAGAAACATGATTTTCTGAAATGTATTGAAGAAATTACTGTATTGTTATCACAAAGCCTAATTTTGGAGAAATGCAGACTTATATGATTGTACAAAAGTCTTTTGAAAATTATGATTTCTTGTTCAGTATCAGAATGTAGACAATTTTTAAGCAGTCAAAATTCATCGTCGGATACCCAGGGTTGCTGACTGCACTCTGCTACATACTTTACCCGTGGGTTTTTCACTATCGATTTGCTGTTTTGATTAATAACCAATGTCGTATTCTGATTGGACGCAGTACAATCTTGTAATGTGTTTGACACCAATCAGACCACTTGTAGTTACGGTAGATAAAAATGGCGATCACATCTCAGCGTATCGAAAATGTAATGTAATTTCGATTGGTTGATGCATATTCTATCCTGTTGTATCAAAACAGCGAATCGATAGTGAAAAATCCCATGGGTGATGTATGTAGCGGAGTGGAGTCAACAACTGTGGGCATCCGACAATGTTAAAATCAAGCCATTAGTCAAGAAGAGAATTTAGTTCTGCAATTTCATCATTTTACCAAAACTTCAGGGATGAACATTATGAAAACAATTTCTAATTAATAGGAGAAAATGTACTGGTATATACAGAAGAAGCATTATGTTTATTTCACCAGATTAACATCAAATTACAAGAACGAGGCCTTTCTTAAAATGTTGACTTGCAGTTTCACAACCCAAACTATTTATCAGTCAGTGGGTAGGTAGGTAGACTACAATTATTTATTGTTAAAATTAAAATTTTATGTCAGAACTTAAACTAAAAACTGGAGTAAAGATCAAATAAGTAATTGTCAAAATTGCAAAAAAATGGGGTTAGGGGATATTTAATGAGTATGTCATCTAACTGCATAGAAACATTTTTTTTAAATGGCCTATGTGAACAAATGTTTAACTATCAATCAATATAAAACTTGTAACTATCTGATATCTATAGAGATCATGTGACAGTCTAGAATAACCTAACTAGTAAATCATGTGACACCTTATATGCAGAAAAGCACAGCATGAATTATTGCGCATGTTTTATTCAAAATATGAATAAATTTCCACTTGCAGAATGAACACCACAAAGTTGAGGCAAAATTAATAAAAACACCACAGTGACATTTTTTCTCTAGCTTATCCTAAACCACACAAAAAGAATTCATTTGGCGATGCTGTCACCTAAACAAAAGGGCCAAGTGGCCCTGCGATGCTCACCTGAGAAATGAGTAATAGCAATATCACTTACAAATTTGAATTAAAACCAGTCAACACAATGAACAAACATGCAATAATATTTGTACATCAATCCTGTAACCAAAAACGCTTATCAAATTTTTATATGAAACATGGACTCCATTAAATGGACAAATTCGGCTGAACTTTTACAAGGTATCAGGACTTAATAAAAGTAAGAAGGAAGCATTTACAATTTATCAGACAAATGTTCTAAAAAAAATTTTTTTTTTAAATTGGACAGTTTTTAGAAAGTTAAAGAAGAATTACATTTGATAATTGTCAGTTGGTCAATAACAATTATTTGCTTATAATTTACAAAATAAAAGACATTGTTTCAATAAGTGTAATAAATCTCATTGTCCAAGAAGTCAATGAATCATGTTATTTAAACAGCACTTGTGTCAAATAGTACCCAGAGTTCCATCCTTTGTTGTCTAGGTAACGTTGATCAACGATATATCCGTAATCATCCTTCCTGAAAATTTCCATCAATACAAATTTTTACCAAGAATTCATTATTTAATTTCACAAATCTATAGTATAATATAATAAGTCAGCAAATCAAAGTACTGATAGTAATTAAGCTAATCAAAGTACTGATGGTAATCAAGCTAATCAAAGCACAAAAAGTACCGAAACTTATCAAAGTACTGAAAGTACCGAAATTAATAAAAGTACTGATAGTAATCAAGCTAATCAAAGTACAAAAAGTACCGAAACTTATCAAAGTACTGAAAGTACTGAAATTAATAAAAGTACTGATAGTAATCAAGGTAATGAAAGTACTGATAGTAATCAAGCTAATCAAAGTACTGATAGAAGTCAAGCTAATCAAAGTACTGATAGACAGTAATCATCAAAGTACTGAAAGTACAGATTCTAATCTAAGACTGGAACCTTATCAGATTCAAAATAATCAAATCGTTTCCTTATATCATTGGCAAGATCTTTAAAATTTGAAAATTTAATTTACAAGTGGTCAGATATGAGTGTAAATATGCAAATGGTTTAAGTAAGGTCTGAATGCTTTTTGCAGTAATTAAAAAAGAACAATGTATCTGATTATTAATGAACTCAGTGTGACCTCGCTGGGCTTTGGAATTTAATGAGGTATTCATTGATAAGTGTCATAAGAGTGAATCTATGACCAAGATAGATCAATAATTAATAACCACAGAATGAGTCTCCCATGAAAGAAGAATTACAAGTGAAGCACCCCATAGTACATATATGTATAAACAAGTAAGAAAAATTAGTGCTTTAAGAAGTCAGTGTAATTGAAACTAAAGGTTGGTTAAAAAATCCGAAAATAGAACAATTCTAACAAACAAGAGTGTTGAAAGCAGAGCCGATGCTCATCAGTTCGATCATCGCCTCATTGAGATTGATCCAACTATGAAGTTTCATGTTGCTTACTAAGCTCTTATAGTTTCTGAGTTATGAGCTACATTAAATTTTCTATGCAGACATAGACGATGCAGTGATCATAATAACTGGAAACAGCCAAGCTAAAAATAACCATTATTTTGTCTAAGTCAGTAAGTCTAAACTAAATGAAAAAAAAAATTCTGACATAAATATGAGAAAAAAATATCAGGAAAAAATGAAAAAAATATTTAATATTGTTAAAATTTATTACATGATATAAGTAAGAAATGGTTTGAAACAGAAGAGGCACACATTGAATGCAGCCACACAGCCGTAGAAAGTACTTACTCTTGGGACCAACGACGGCGGCTAAAAATTAACAAAATGAAGAACATTTCTTGTGTCATGGTTTTGCTAACATCCAGTCAGTGTTTTAACCATAGAAAAGGCCATCAAAAGGCAGTTTATTTATACAAATAAGTGACTTAAGTAAAAAAATTCATGTGAAAAAAAAGAAACAACAATGAGAAAACAATATGCATAAAAATAAAAAATAAAAATTCTAAAACTTTCAAAATGATATCATATTCATTTACCGAATCATAGAGACAAGATACAACACTGCATTAAAAGTAATTAAGGTTTTATACCCATAAAGTCCGAAATTATTATCTCAAAATGGAGCGGAAAGATTTTGGGAACCTTCATAATTTTTAAAGGTTTCTATGATAGAAAATAATTTACCCGAGATTTTTCTGAAACAATGATAATTGTTAGAGTTATTGGCTCTTTAAATTTGCATTGAAGTCTATGTGAGTAAAGAATAAGGAGATTCACCTTAATGACAACTCATGGAAGACAAATGCAAAATTAAGACATCAATCTTATTTAATAAAGAAAAATGTAAGTCACCGTGCAATATCTTCAGAAATGAACATTTTTCTAATTTTCAACAAGGGCAACAACTCCTACATAATTTTCAAAATGTGTTGTACAATTAATCTAAGTATCTAGGGTAACTATCAAACAAATAAAGATGATAGGGTAATACTATTCTTGAAATATTAACATTTTAACAGCATTGAGAAGGAATGTCAAAATACAGACGAAACTCATTATATTGAAATCGCTTATATCGAAATCCCGCTTATATCGAAGTAAAGATAAAATCCCGATTTTTATCCTTCTTATTACATATTAAAAAAACGCCTGTATATCGAATTCATGGTTCTCGATATTTTTATATATCGAAGTAGATTTTCGGTCCGAACCAAACATTTTCAACTATAAAGTGACCATCTATGTCGAACCAATTATGTCGCCAACTTACAAAAGAAATGTTCGCACCTTTTCCGCAAACAAACACCATTTAAAATCGATATTTAATTATTGACATCTGTATAAACATGTTAGTGTCCATTCTCACGATTATAAAACTGATACAAACTTTTCGTTGATGAAACAAATTATTATTAATGCTGCTATACGCTCATTTAAAACTATCTTATGCATATTGGAAATGTATATAGCAAAATAGATATATCGAAAGTACCCGTATAAGTACCGGTATAAATGCCGTATTCTTATAAGCCGTTACAATCCCGTATACCAAATAACACGATTACGTTATTATTACGACACACTGACTTTAGCTCTAAAATGTAAGACACGGGTATCGAAATTCCTATATCGAAGTTCGTTTATATCAAAGTGTTTTGGCAAGTCCCACGAACTTCGATATAACGAGTTTTGACTGTAGTACACTGTTAAGGATATACATGTATTACCTTAAGACAAAGAGGAAATTAATGACAACACTCATTAGCTTTGGGACAAGTTCCGACTTCAGATGACAGAATCAGTAAAATGTATTGGTATGACTTAAATCAGAAACTGGACATCCTTCACAAGTGTAAATAAATACAAGTTATATTATAGGAAAATAAATTTAATTCAAATTCACTTTCGTGGATTCAAGGAGTTCAATTTTAGGGTAAGAAGGTCATGTTCAACAGAAATAAGATCCATGGTTTGGATGAGTCAGATGATGTTCATACTAAGAAGTACAACAAATATACAAGACAAGTCGTGACATAGTTCTAGCCAACATTCTAATGAATAATGCGATTTTTAAGGTTTTGTTACATCAATGTTCAAATATGACAAAAACTTTTGCCATATGCAATCGTTTTTGCTAGCACAAAACAATGCAACAAACATGGCAATGATTTTAAGTTTATCTAACTATAGACATAAGTCTACAGTATTAAATGCAGCTTTGCCATTGGTCAAATTTGAAAACTGTGATCTTAACCAACCAATCAGAATATCAGATTCTCAGACTGGTTTTCAAGATTAGATTTATGATGTCAGATGTAGCTATTTTTTCTATAGAATGTGACAGAAATGATGATATAAAATATTGACTTAGTGCACATCTCTAGATTGACATTAAACAATATATAAAATACCTATCCTGAATTTTTGCATCCAAACTACCATTAAATTCTACTTTAGCATTCAGGTTATTACGAATGGCTTCCTTTACACTGTGAAAAATTCATACTACAAGATTTATTGGGGAATAATATCATTATAATGATGTTGATAAGTGTATTTCCTCAGATGCTCATCCAGATGTTTCATGACAACTAGAACAAGCCAAAAATGGAAAAAAGCTAGATTGTAAGAAAACTTTATTTATACTGGATCATTAAATGATATATTGGACTACTTTTGCACAGTACCATTGAAATATAAAAGTACAGGTACCAGTAGTATTAAACAGCTAATGATAAAGTTTGAAATATTTATAAATTATCGTAGAACATCAATGTATTATAACGTTTGAATATACGTACAATACTTTAAAACTTACTTTTTTTTCAAACTTCTACAAATATTATTTAATGTAAAAAAAAATTATGTACAGCCTTTATGCAAATATAAGGCTATGTAAGATACTACAGTATTAAAAAACAAACATGTCTACCAAACACTGTAAATACATCATATTCTAAATGCAATATACCAAAAGACTTAATTAGGGGCGTTTTACTGACTTCAATTATACAATCAACATATAGCCTAAGAATGGACTGATCACATTAACCGAACTACAGTCTAAGTATAGACTGGTTTTTCAGATTTGTTCACAAATAAAAAAGCAACTGTACATGTAACAACTTGGGCATTTCTATAACAGAGGTATACGCCTCGTACATAAGTGTAGGGCTACAAATTTTTGTAATGCGGTTTCTGGTAACTACTTTTTCAACACTAGGTACCGTACTTGTTTTCAAGAATAATTCTCAGAATTACGGACTTGCATCAAATGTGTTTATATCATTTGCGATTGATAAAATGGGCATCAAGTTCCCATTGAAAGAGAAGCCAGCTGTTTCTATCGTTGGATTCCCAGGGCCAGTTATGATGGAAAGTAAGTAGCCTGTGAACAGCAACAACAAAATTGGTGGCCTGCCTGTTATGTCCAAGGCACTTTTCTTTAGAAATTATGCCGAGGTGTTCCAGTTGATAAAAAAGAGCACAATTGTCTAGACTGGTTCTGAGAAAATGATTAATGTCTTTATCTAGACTGGTTTCACTACTTAGATTGAAGTCTAAGACTACAGTCTTACAAGTGCACATTGGTTTCAATATCTGAAGTACAGACTGGTTCACCCAATCAAAGATTAGCTCATGTCTACAATGGTTTCAATGAATATAATTGTTTTCCTAATCCAAAACTGGTTACAAGTCTAGAACCAGACTGGCTTTACTCATTAAACTACAGTCTAATTTCACACCATGACATGATAGTAGCTACGCACATCGAGAAATAATAATTATGAAAACTCATCATATTGTCAAAGTTAATGAATTCTAGCCAAGAAGGCTTTACATGTTCTATACTTACATTGATCTTTTTAACGGACCACACACTTCAAGTGTGGACTGGGTAATAGTCCTGTGTGTTCTATTGTACATATATACAATTCATTTATTGAGAAGAAAAATAAACTCAATAAAATAAACTCTTTAAGTATCAGTTTTCTATCTTTTTTTAAAATAAAAGCCCCCCCCCCCCCCAAAAAAAAACTATATGAAAAATAAATAAGAATCAAGTAAAACAATTCCTTATACCATGTGTTGAATGTATTTTATCTATACTGAGTGTTAAGTATGTACATCATTTATAAATTATTGTGTACTGTGTAAAATTTTGATATACTTCATTGATAGATTATTGTGTACTGTGTGTAAAATATACTTTATTAATAAATTATTGTGTACTGTGTAAATATACTACATTTATATTTTGTATTGTGTGTAAAATATACTTATTCTATAAATTATTTTGTACTGTGTGTAAAATATACTGATCCTATAATTTTTTTGCACTGTGTGTAAAATATACTTCTTCTATAAATTATTGTGTACTGTGTAAATATACTACATTTATATTTTGTATTGTGTGTAAAATATACTTCTTCTATAAATTATTGTGTACTGTGTGTAAAATATACTTTATTCATAACAGAAAGTCTGAATATATAGGACTATCCAACTACAACATTATTTTGACTGAAGGACCTGAATATTGGAATTAAAATGAAAAATAATGCAAAGACAAATATGAATAAAATATCAATAACTGTTTGAAAACACACTAGAAGTCCATAACATACAATGTACATACGTAACAGAACATTTTATACAACAGCTAGATTATTATATTGACAAGAAGAGTATTAACATTTATTGAAACACCCCAAAGTCAGCAAACCTACAATAAAATACTTACGTAGCTTCAGAATACATTTGGTATCTAATAAGTAATAATACTATAAATTTAAATCTTATCATTGTTTTAAGTAAACAACCATAGCTGTGTGATTTCCAAAATTATTACAGGTATTTAATAACCCCCCCCCCCATAAAAAGTATGAAAACAGTAAAAATACAATTATAAAATAGAAAATATAGAAAACTGGCCTAAACGTGAAACCGGTACATGTAATAGATCATTATCAGAATTTGACATGCATTTCCTGAGGGCAATAAAAATCTTTAAGGCAAGTGATCATAACACAGTAACACTAAATAAACTAGAATTCTGCTCAACTGGTGTGAATTGAAAAAATAGTCCCAAGTTATTTGGTTTGGCATGAGCATTTGCAATTCCATACATTGAATACAAAAATGATTAAATGAAAAATATTGATCAAATCAGACTCTATCAAAGAAAACTTATTCATAAAAGTATAAACAGGTCATTGATTCTATCAAAGAAACATTACATCCTGTCATACAGAAACAAAGTTAACCATCTGGGAGTTCAATGAGGGAAATGAATCATCAAAGGACTAAATGTACTCATGGAAACTGAACTTACATAGACTTGCACTGCAACATGAAACGGGAAGTAGTTTAACAATTACATGGTGGATGTAGAAAAAAGTAGTACTTCAGCCCTCATAAAAATGTACGCATCCTGAGCGAATGACGGCCATGGATAGCTGAACTATCAATCAATTGTTTTTTTCAAACAATTTTGAAGTAAATGAAGTAAAACTTACGACAATGTTACACAGTGTGATACATTTGTACATACAAACTTACAGATTTTCAATTTCTCTGTTGAAAGAGTTAAAGCAAAATGTAATTGGATTTAAATATGGCAAGTTTACAAAATATAGCGCAATTTATTAACTAAAATATAACAGCCAGGTTAAAATTAACAATGCACAATATTTGAGGGCCTGGATCACAATAAACTTTCATAATAGCCAACAGTCAACAGAACTTATAAAAATATTAAGTAAAAATAAAATGTCCCCAAATTTATTCCTCACCTAAAATATAACTTACTGATTTTTCAATATTACATATATGGATAAAAAATAAGTATATCACATTGAATTTTTAGTCGGTGACCTTGACCTATGACCTTTAATAATACATTGTATTCATGGTTATACCATCCTCAAAGAAAGGTATGTTCTTTGAATCACTCTTGTTTTTTTCCTTAACAATATACTCATCAAAATGTATAAACATTTTGATCGTTAAGATATACTGTAGAATCATTATTTTTTGTTGGGAATTTAATTTCGTGGATTTCATAGGTCGGCTTATCCATGAAATCAAATCCCCATCAATTCAAATGCAGAGATAAAGCAAAAATCAACTCCACGAATTTATGTCCCCACGAAACAGCCATTTTAGTAAAAACCACGAAAATTGAGCCCTATGAAAATAAATGAAAATACAGTATATAATCTCCAACTTTACATTATCTTTGACTAAAGCCAAAAGAAGAAAATCTTCACCACATTACAAGGTAAATACCAGTAACTTGTAACTTGCATATATAGAAACATAGAACAAAAACATCCTCATGCATACCTAACATAGAATAGTATACATCATATAAGAATGATACTGGGAAAGGGGTAGGGGAACTTAGACACAGGGGTTCCTTTTCATAGATATACCACAATAAAGGTAGCAGTTTCTAGGAACAAAGTTTCTTTAGGTAAACACCTCATTTTGTTTTAACAAAAAAGTGACACCTCTCATCCGCCTTGAAAAATAGTATCATTTGTCGTATAAGTATACATTTCAGACTTTACAGTTTTGATTAAACTTGCTACCCCTAAGAATGTTTGCATATAAAAAGTGTCTTACATTATTGATCATTTTGAGGTATCCAGTATCAACTGTTATAGTAAATATTTGTGATGTACTACATAATAAATAAGATTTTGAAGTTCAAAAACTGCTTCTTTACTAAGATATGTCCATGAAACAGGGCCTAAGTTTCTACATACACTGTAAGTTTCAGTATTAAGTGCAGTCAAACCTGTGAACAAAGGCCACCAATGAAGAGTAAAACTCTGCTCTACCTTGAAGCATAAATAGTGTTTATTCAAAGGCTTATTTTGGCTTATTCTATCTATAAGTGAGAGCTGGATAGTGGCTGTTGTTTACAGGTGACTGTATTCCTAGGTGATCATTAACCCAGGTTTGACTGTAATAAAGGTACTTACTGCCTTCCTCCTCTTGCTGGTACCCTTCTATGATCCTCCAATCCAACTTTGATTGTTTGCCCATCTTTACGACCAGGTGAGGCTGAAAATTTGAACCATAATATTATACAGTTATTCTAACATTAATTAGATTCATATTAAATTACTAGTATAAATATGCATTATACTCTTTAATATTACTAGAAATTAAACATAAATCAGTTAACAAGGTTATCAAATTGACTATAGTTTAGTTATTCCTTAATCTCAGCACAGGTGCCACCACCATGGTACAAACATTGATGAAATTAAGCCATCAAGTTTCATTTAATTTGGCCTTATAACAGGAGTTTGCATGATTTTCTTTGTAAAACGTTTTTTTTTTAAATAACCATGAAATATCAGAAAAATTCCATGGATTATCATCAAACAAATTTTGTAAGTCAACATTTTTTGTCGTTTCAGCAGTGTGGAGACATAAATTAGAAAGTGGCTCGTTTGTATAGAAATATTTAGTATTGTTGTTTAAAAGACAAATATTTTTCACCAGGGTTTAGCATTGTGCTAACAGCCAGGGTCATTTAGCTATACTTACTGTTTATTATGTTTTTTGTTTCATTAAAATGTATGCCCCTTTTCAACAGTCAGAGTCCAATGAGGTAAACAGTTCAACTAACCATCTTTCCTGGGAAGAACCAGTACTAGACTCCCAACCTCCGTAAGCAAATGCCTACTTTCTCACATAAAGAGACATGGTCGGTAGCTGGGCTGGAACCCCCAACCCTCCAGCAGTGAGAGGTTTTAATGGTTGAGGTAAACCTAGGTTTACACCGTAGTAGAACCACAGACCTTTCATAAGCTAGGCTAGCTGGACAACTTCCTTGCACATGAAATTAATCAAGTCCTAGAGAGGGGCTAGCAATAGTAAGTCAGAAACTATAACAACAGAGAGGTCCTGAATAAATAACTCATAAGCTATGTTATACTTACGCTGATGTTGATCAACTTCTGGTTTGTCACTTTGGCGTTTTTTAACATAGTTTATATTTTCAATTTTTGATCGTAACATCACTAAAACTTTCTCGATCATTCCAGGTTTACAGCAGACCAGGTCATCAATAACATCCTCGGCTAACTCAAAATTCATTTTTTTAAACACTTTTCTGAAATTCAGAATGAATCAATTTAAAATACCAAACGATGTTAAATATTACATGTACATGAGTTTGTTAACTATTGTGATTGGATAAACAGCAAGTGCTCTATTAACAAAAGTCGCTCATGGGAAAGACATGTAAAAAACAATAAATATTTAGCCTTTATCTTATTTTCAACCTTTGAAAAAATGTTGGTTGGCGGTTACACAAACAAAAGTTTTTAAAGTGGGTAGGTATGTAAGGTAGGTATATTTGTTATTGTTGTTAACATAACATGCCTGTATTGACAAAAAAGTGTTTGGTAATTGAATGATTAAATTGTCAATGAATTTATAAGTCAAAGAACAAATTTTGTTCGTACAGTTGCCTTTGTAGGTCAATTGATGTTTACTTAATACTATACAAGTGAAAAAATCTTTCAAAAAAACGAATATCACCAATTCACAATAGTCAACATAAAACAGTTATAAACAAATTTATTCATTTCTGGTAAACATAACTATATTCATCAATATCTAGAAAAATTCATTGACTCTTCGATATAATGATTTTTTATTCAATCTTTTTTCACTGTGAGTTAATTTCATTGGTTCAAACAAACACTAGATAAATTATTAGAACTCAATGAGACATTAATTAATAACAAAATGAAATATTTACCAGTACTAGTTTATCAACCCCTAAAATATTATAAATATGTCACTTGCATTATAGAGAGACTAATTGATTTAGTCTGACAATTCTTATAATTTCTGTTCATTCCTGTCAGTTATATTAAAACATTATTTTTTTAAAAGTGCATCAGATATTAATAAAGTATGATAATAACTTCAAAAAGCAGTAAATTATAAAACTGTTAACATCTTCACACATGTAATGAAGTCGAGGGTTCATCAGTGTTGCGCTGAGCCCTCGAAGTGTATTAAATGCATCAATAGTTTGTTCATATACCGGTACTTGTAAAAAGGTGGGCTCATCAGAAAATACATGAGTCGTTCAAAAAAAAATATAATTAGATCAGCTAGCTTTAACATATACTTCTTTAAAAATGTCAGTGATAATTAACCATGATAATTTTAACAATCCTTTACATTTAAGTAAGTAAGTCAGGAAATAACAGAATAATTAATATAAAAGAAAATTTTGAAATATAAACTGCTCGATACCCATCATTAAGAGAGATTGCATTATAAGCCAAACCCAAGGTCAAAGTTCAAGCTAGTAATAAAAACAGTGTAGTTCATTTTAAATACAACATTAATTGATATGAGACCCGTAACCATGGTTAGTAGATATAAAACAGTTAATAAAAGTTGCAGTAAAAGAGAAAAGGTTCAGGAAATCTCATGGTTATCAACTGTTAAATGAGTGTAACTAAGTTTTGAGATACAAAAAGCAAAGATGATTTCATAGGTAAATGTAATCAGTCAAAATTCTTATAATACAACAGAGACCCGATTTTTTTGGTACATTGGGTTATCCGAAAATCAGGTGTAGTCCGAAATGAAATTTAAATCCAAAATTTTTCAGTCATGATGAATTGATACATATCTGGATTTACTGTATCAAGAATTATCTGAACCACAGATTTAAGGAAATGATATTTCAGACCCACCAATTTTGGATAAGAGACGTTTGACTATCTTGGAACTAGCATTAATGTTTCAATTCTATAACTTGAACTAGGTTCAACTGGCATTAGAGTATGAAAATACTTTGCCTACAGAAGTTCTTATTGTTTTATATGAAATTGTGAATAGCACAACAAATCCACACAGTTTCTATTCTGGCAGCAACCACACGACTAAGTGTAACCAATATTGATCTTATTCTAGCTTGCAAAAAGCAAAAAAATCATGCACTAAATCTAACTTTCAGACAATTTTTTTCAACACAGAAAAAAACAATGTTTAAAAGATATGTGTTCGATCTAAGTATAACATACCAGCCTCAGTATGCATGGAGACGAGTTCGGGTCAGTTTATTACCTGTTCAAATAATACCAGTTCTTCTTCTTTTGTTTTGTTCCACATGCAGGAGTGTAGTTGTGCATTTGAACAAAGTCATTATCATGGTAAAAGTGACCCAAAAGCTCAGCTACAAGAACTGAAAAATTCAGTGACCCAACTTTTATAGTCAGTCATACCCTCAGTTCTTGTTTCATAAAAAGTCTAATAATAGAACAAAACTCAGTAACTCCAATGCACTGCAGCCCAATCCAATGGATCACAACCCTAATAGAAGAAAACTCAGTAACTCCAATGCACTGCAGCCCAATCCTATGGACAACAGCCCCTATAGACCCTCACGACCCACAGCGATTTCCATTTCTTAAATAAAATGCTTTGGATTTGAATAAAAAAGTTGAATAAGACACCAATTAACAACAGCAGCAGCAGCAGCAACAACCAAATTCAACATATCAGTTCATGCTGTAACTCTAGTAGTATTATGATAGGATTAGTACACAAAGCATGCAAGCAAGGAAAAAACTATTATAACAGAATCATGTGATACATCAAAGCAACCAAAAATGTGAATTCAAAACAGGGAATATTGCTTTTGTACATGTAGTTGCATAATGATTAGTGTGTTAAACTAGTGCTATGAAAATAAAAATCTGTTTGAAAATAGAAAACACAAAAGCATCCAAATCAAGAAGTGCATCTTGGCCACAAAATGTTTATCTCATTTATGTAATTATGTAACATGAAAGTTGTCGGATTATTATACACAACCCTCAGGCCATCTAAACAAAAATATGTGTGACCTAGTCATATATACAACATTATATGTGTCCTAGTCATATATACAACATTATATGTGACCTAGTCATTCATACAACATTATATTTAACCTAGTCATATATACATGTACAACATTATGTGTCGCAAACATATATGCAACATTATATGTGACCTAGTCATATATACAACATTATTTGACCTAGTCATATATATACAACATTATATGTGTCCCAGTCATATAAACAACATTATATGTGACCTAGTCATTCATACAACATTATATTTAACCTAGTCATATACACATGTACAACATTATGTGTCGCAAACATATATGCAACATTATATGTGACATCAGACAATGTAGTGATGTCAGTTGGCGGCAATATCAAATGTACCATCCTAAGAGGCTTTTATAAAAGCAAAAGTCACAACCAGATGTTGAACAGATGGAATTTACATAACTTTAGCATTTTATTGATTATGATTAATTTTGCTACAAAACTACCTCTGATAAATGCCACACTTTCACAAAATGTTACATCACTGTGGGCACTTAATAAGGTGTTTATGAGATAATCATAAGATCAAACCCTGTCATATATTATATATATATATAACATGGGATGTAACCTGGTCAGTTGCACTTTTGACAAGATAAATTACTAACGTAACGAGAAAAAAATAACTGCTAGTAACTTTAGAGAAAAAGAAATAATGAAAAAAGCCACTAATCTTAAATACAGATTAATAACAGCACAATGGAATAGTGAATAAAAAACCCCAAACTTAATGAACCACAGAACAGGAGGCAAACACAGGTTGAACTTGAAGTATTCCTGTAGGCCGGAAATAGCCACAAATTCCGCCAATTAAATACTATACCTGTTCAGAGTCATCCAGTTTTCAACCTTTTTTTTTGCAGCATTTGCACCCGTATAATTATGCATTTCTACGAGCAATGGATAGAAGTGATGCACAATTTCTGCTACAAGAACTGAAAATATATGTTGTATGCATGCAATCAATGAGTCTTGTTCAGAAAGATCAGCTTCATTTAAAATATCTGTAGTAATTGAATTGCATGCAATCTTATTCAAGCACTTTTTTACATTACAATCACAAGTATCTTAAACTACTAAGATAATGTTATGCATCTTCAATGTCCTGTGTCCCATGACAGGACAAGCTGTAGTCAATGTGTTATGGTAAAACTGGGCCCCTTTTGGGTCTATCGATCAGCTTTCTTCAGGGCAGTGAGTGTAAAAAAAGGGAGTGTCACAATCACCCAGACACAACGGGTCAGCAAGAACAGGATCCCTACCATCAAAACAGTGCTAGAATAAGTTATGACATAAAAAGCTGTTATAATTAAATGATGCAAAGGCATTAGTATCGCTTATTACTAGTAAGCCATTACTGAATAAAGTAAAAGACAAAACAAGCACTAAAATAGAGAAATTGAATTAAGTATTATTTAGTTCTCTAGAGAACAGCTCTTAGTTATTCAAATCCAAAGCATGTTTAAACAAACATATGTCAAACTTGTTCAGATTTTCCCCCAGTAAGTAACCAAATAAAAACACTAGGTACACCAAATTTCAAAAAATAGTTTTAAATCCAAAAACCATTTGAAAGGTGTGTTTATTAGATTCAATCCAGTACCTTGGGCTACATGCTTAACAGTTAACGAAAATCTAACAAAAAATCTGGGATACTGGAAGGAATATTATCCAATGTGGCAGCATCCGCCTATAGCCAATCAAAGCACTGAATAATGTGCTGAAAAATCAGTAAATTATAATTCAATGGTTGATGAAAGGTTTCACTTGCATACACACAAAAGACAGAAACACAGCCAAAAGTTAGCCAACTAACATACTAATCTACAAAAAGAAAACAAACATTTTTAGATGAATAATTGAAAGAAAATTTATATGATACATACACACAGATCTAAACTGCACAAAGTCTTATTCGATATAAAGTAGCATTCAGTTTAATGAACTGACAGTTAGCAAGCCAGCACTGGAAATAAATATGACTGGCAAAGATTTCAAAGAAAATTCATTGAAATGAACAATAATTGGTTATCTAAGTCAGTTGGCGTAACCTCAAAATGAAGTAAAACCTTTCACAACACGTAACTATAGGAATAGAAGTAATGCATAGTTTAAGAAACTTTAGTCCTTCTATACTCAGTTCTGGTACAGTAAATAAAAGTCTTAAATTTTGATGTCACACATGACAATAATCCTTTGGAATCATAACCACTTCTCTGTCAAAATGTTTTGTATGATACCAATATTTTAATAATCAAAATTTTTCTTAAACATGTCGTCGGCAGAATTTTGAAATTTAAATCACTTTCAGAGATATTTAGCACAGTGAGATAATATTTGCAAAGTAAAGTAAAGTAACTATGCATCACCTTGTTTACTATAACCCATGCATTACAAATATAAGAAAAATAACCTGAGTTTATGGATTTAACTTTTTATCTGATCTGATTTAACACAAATGTTTAGTAATTAACAGACACAAAAAATAGACAAAAAGTCAGTGAGACTTTATTTTTGTTAAATTATATATTCAAATTTTGTAATCAATATCATTCACTCAGATTGCTTTTCTTCACATTTTGAAATATTGTTTATTGAGCGTTTATCTTATCTCAAAAACTCAAGCAATTATGGTTCATTCCAATGAAAGAGCTGGTTTATATCAGTCATGTTCTAGAAAAGAAAGTCACTTATTATCAAAACACATGTTTTGTGTCACTAAATATTTTATTATGAATTTTTGTAAATATCTTTATAAAAATCATATTATAATTAATAAGATACGAGGCTATCAAGAAGCAATTTCAAGGCAAATTCATGAAGAAATCTATTTCACTTTACATAAAGTGTGTGTCAATAAATGAGTGACTCTCAGACTACCGGGTAGTCATTGCATTTTGGATTGGTATCAGGCAGAACTATACCTGTTTATCTGTACCCAGTTATCTTTTTTCTGTTTGAAATTATTGGCTGGTGGTACCAATATACCTGTATACCTTCCCTTGAAGCGATACTTTATAATTTCCAAAATGAGATCTATATTTTGCGAGTAAATAATAGATAATTTTGTTGTCTTCATAAATACTGGTGAAACACATAAAACATTAACACAGTTTAAGTTACAAAATACAGGAAAGTGTGATACTTCTTAACTTAGGCCATCCATAGAAAGTTGTTTGTGTTAATATGTTCCAATCTTTTAATGGTTGGTAGGTATAAATGAGTTCATTTTTATGAACATTACATCATTAAACAGAAAACTTAGATATTTTATTTTTTGGCCTGGAGGATTTTTAAAAAAGTCAGACTCATTATAAATTAACTGCAAACCAAATCTTTTTAAGAATGGCCTTAGCATAATAGTAATAGAAAAATATACTCCAATGTTTCCTTAAATTATCTGCCAATTTAAGCCACCATGATAGTGTTAAAATAGATTTAATATGAACACAGTTACAAATAATTAATCCAAAAACTGTTTCCCCTGTAAGTAAATAAAATATTCAACCTTGCCAACATAATTATAGAACTTTACAAATCTAACAATTAAATTACAATGTTAGATTAATTGCATAACATCAGTCTACAAAGTTTATCATTTCAACCCTAGTTAATTTATAAACCTGTAAGTTTGTGTCAGGGCCTTTTTCCAAATATTGGGAGGGGGCATTAGCTTTTCATTTCAAATGGGAAATTCAAACACGATATTTGGCCAAATTGGGAGGTTATAGTAACTTATCTATAGACTTGTGACCAAGTTAGAATATGCTCTACTGTGTAGTGTGTTCAGTTAATTATATAAACACATTTTATCAATTGTAAGTTTTTTTATAAGAAATAATTCTGCAACAATGTAATAAATAATGCTAAATAGTGAAGGTTTCCTTGGAAACAGAACATGAGAAATTGATTTTGGGAGAATAAAATTTCCTTGTATTTGTGGGAATTTTTTCCACCTGAGTGGGAAATGGGTCTTTTTGCAATTGGGACGTCATAGACTTTCGGCATCCATCATAGAAGGAAAAAAGGCCCCGACTATGTGTTCATAAAACATTATCATTACACACAAAATAGTGTTCAGAATTGTAAAGTGTCTGGATATTTAATTATTTATTTCAAAATTGAAACAGTCACAACTTCGTCACAAGCATGGAATACATTAATTAGTTTAAACTGTGCATTATTAAGTATACTTAATAGAATTTTATAGATTAATATATAATAATTATGATGATGATCATGATCTTGAACAATGGGAAAGTTCTTAAACAGGACCAGATTAAAACCAGAAATACGAAACATTGGTTGAAATTAAAGGTTGTCCCAATTATCAAAAAACAGATCCAACGTCACCCAGATTCAAATTTTTTACAAAACGCCTTCCATGTTTATTAATTAAATCACATGTCAACATAATTAATTGAGTTCATGATGATTTTCAAATTGGCTACATATATGGCTTTCATGACATGATTTTTCTTTCAGAAAGAGTAATGCTAGGAGGAATGAATATGAAAGAACACACAAACTTACAGGGATATAATTTTTATGATACGAACTTAACCAAGTGACAAACAAATAATTATGTCAGTGTAAAAAGGGTCAATTAATTTTTTTTATGCATGTATCATAAATAAATGATCTCTTACTTCCATCAGAGAAATCTCTGGATATATTTCGTTTTGGTCTAGAGAATGGAATCGTATCAACCCATGCATATAACGCCTCTAATTCTTCGTCCCCCACGCGATCTTCCATTTTGGCATATTCATCGTCCGTATCCCTCTGTTGTGTCATACCCTTAGTTCTGGACGCCATTTTGATAAATAAGTTAACTAAAGTAAAAACGTCCACAAGCCCCTCGAACTATTCAATAATTTTTAAAACATGAACTAGCAATAAATTAAATTAGTTTCAGTCGTCGATAAGTTTTTCCGACATTTGTTTATCACGGTAACGAGGCTTCCCACAATTCCCTGTGAAGTGCGTGTACTAAATATGTACATACAAAATTGTTTAGTGGAACACCAACTGAATCTTCCGTCCCAAATGCATCAATCTCTAAATGGATAATACCAGGGATGCTATATTACATTTAGCATCCCTGATAATACCAAGGACTTATATACATATATGTTGTATATTGATAATACAGGGATCATTAATAACAATTAATGCGCGCACACGGTGTTTGTAACAATTAAAACTGGATGTAAGGACAAAATTATATTGCAATTTACAATAATGTAATGCAGAAACCAAGGGCAATACATAAAACAAGGGGGCCATGATGATCCTATAAGATAAGATTTATTTAAAGTCGGTAAGCCAATAATAGGATAGCATAAGTCATCTAACAGCTTTTGAGCCGACTATAAATATTTATAAACGCTCACCAGAAAAAGACTTGAAGAGAACATTTCATTTAAATTATTCCCTGCATGAGCCTATGCAGGTATGCTATAATATAGCATCACTGGCCTATGTAAAATCAAGCAAACCAATTAATTCTTACCCCAGGATCATACTTTGAACAAGCATTTGACGATTTTTGCTACACACAAAATGACATTCAGAATATATAGTTTCTGACTTAATTTCCCCGCTATATAAGCCTATCAAGGAAGCACTGGGGCGGAGCCAAATTTTTCCCAAGGGCCATACTTTGAAAAAAATGGCAGAGGTCCACTAGACAATGCTACCTGGGACAATTATACAAATGTGTATAATGGTTCCAGATGCTGCAAATCTAACGAGTCTAAAAAAAGTTTTTCCTGTTTGTTGCCATGGTGACAAGAGTTTTTAATGAAATTTATTTATTTTAACAAATTTGAATGGGAACCACCCAATGATCATTTCAGCAAAGTTTGGTTGCCATAGATGCAGTGTTTTTATAGATGGTGTCGTTTGAAGGAAAATGTGAACGGGCATATACGCATGCCGCCGGTACTTTCATAAATTCATAAACAAGGCCCATAAGTACCATACACATGTAGTTTTCTATCTTACTGTCGCCGTTGTTTTTGTTGTCGTTGTTGTTGTTTTCTTTTGTATAAAATAATGTCTTTTTTACTGTTTCTACAATTATATTGAGCAGAAATAAATTTTATGTATTTGTAACAAGATACATCCTATGCTTCTAGTGTATGGTACTTAGAACATTTTACTGTTTACATCTTTACTGAATACTATTTTTCAAAACAATTTGTATTACCTTCTAAATGCCTTTTTGTCATATCATTGGATATAGTCTATTCATAGTATTACTCTCTAAATGTTATTTGCATATGTAACGGGGTTGGTTTTGACAAATCCTAAGGTCTAAGGGAAATAACCTGTTTTGTTATAACCTGTTGTTCATGTTTTTAAGGGAGGCAACTCTTTTAGGCTTAGCCTGGCTTGTTTTAGGATTAATTAAATTACCTTTCATATGTTGTTTTTTATGCTTGGCCGGTTTTCAGTCATGTGACTTCTTAGTTTGAAAAAAGTGCACACTGGCAGTCAGACACTTTGCATTGAGTTGTAAGGATGAATATTTTTGGTTGAAGTTTGGTTGATTGTCCAGTGGTTGGTATTTGCTTATTTATCCGTATTTAGTACAAGGCATATTATCTTTACTATATTTGTAATTGATTCAGTTTTGATGTACTTACTGTAATTATTGCAATTTGAGTAATTATATAAGTGAGTTTCAGAATGGCACTTGAATTCTTTCAGTCACTCTTTATCGATATGTTATTCACAATTAATACTTAACATTGCAGTTACAGTAACAGTCACGAGTGAGAGTTTCAGTGTACCAGTGTGAGCCTCTGTCAAGGCATTCAACCCTTAGTTGGTAAGTCTTGTGTAATGTATTGTTGTTATGTGCTGTATATTGTTTTGTACTTTATGTGTTTGAGAGCAAATAAGTTAGTCACGTTTTAATAGGCCACTAGACGCGTTTGTTAATATATTCTGTATTTGAGTATACGGTGCTTATGAGAATATGTGTGTTTTTGTAGTATGTATTGCTCATTCATGTATATTATATAACTGTATACTTAATATCTGTTATCCTTGTTTTCAGAGTGTGAGATAGTGAGATAGAGATATAGATAGAGATATAGAGATTGAGATATAGAACTGTATAGATATATAGATGGATACAGATTGGTAACATAAATAAATAGTGATCAAATTATATACAATCGCTTTCTTCTGTTGAGACAACCCACGTGTACAGGTGACAACAACCTTTACCCACGAACCCTACGGGTTATCGGGGACTACAGATAACTAAGGAACCGATACCACCCGGCCACAAATGGCGCCCAACGTTTTTCATCACGTGTTTGCTACACAGAGGATCGATTATTGATACAGGTACTTATAGCTGGACTTAAATGTGTTTAAGTCTATACATCGGAAGATAGTGTGAGGTGTTAAACCCTAGATTTAATGTTCTTGGGTATCAGTTCAGGAAGGGCTGATCATACCAGACTTTAAGCTTTTGGCAGGATTTTCGGTAGTGATCAAAATACTGGGGACAGTCGTTTTGGAGGAGGAGAAGACACTAGGACAGTGCGATAGTGAATAAGTTTAATGGACAGTGTTTGTAACTGTGAATAAGTGAACATAGAGAAGATTACGACTTCTTTTTTAGTGAATTGTATTGTGTTAAACTAGGATATATAGTGCTAGTGGCCATTCAGTTATTGTCAACAGATCGTGTGAGTAAACATATTTTTTGATAAATACTCATAGATTGCAGTTATCTGAAAAAACGTAAGGCATTTTCATTACATGTATCAGATATTTACAGCTATAAATATATTTTATGGATCTGTTTAAATAACTGCAGTATGTGATATTTATACATGATGAATAGTATGACATTGTAAGATGTAAGAAAGAGTCACTTTTGCATGATAATCATTAGTTAAGTGGTGACGGTATTCTCTTTACTCTACTCTACTTTTACTGATCAATATTCTTGTCTGCATCATTAAACCATATATAATCTTACAGGTTAGGAAGTGCTATTTTGAAACTCATTGCTACACGTTTTAGTAACAGTTAAGTTTAACGATTCAAGTTTAACAGTGTGTAAACTACTTTCGGTTTGATGTAAACAAATTACCTTGTACACTTATTTGATTGTTACTGTGGATAACTAATGTAATATTTTCAAATTTTCGTGGATTCTAGTTCAGTATATACAGGAATAAGGTGTTTGATTGGTTTAAAGTGTTGTTTTGGGTTGTATTTGAGCTCCTAAACGTATTGTGACTGCATTATTCCTTTTACACTATTGGGATTTCCCTGTAACGTAAGACGACCACGTGAATCTGTCAGCTGACTAGAACTCCGTATTTCATTGGTTTATAATCATAATAGTGTAACATAGTAGTCATATGACAAGTCATGTGATGGTTAAATTTAGCATTTGTAGCTATTTGTAGATTAATCTTGTCTAATAATAGAACTATATTGGCCTGTAATACACACATTGTAGTATACAGGTATATATTATCTGGGTCATCATTGTATAGACAGAACATTGACAACAGGTAAATAAATACACTTATACTTAGTGTATTGACAAGTTGTATAAATCAGCAACAGTTTAATTACAAAAAAAAATCTCCCATATGACTTTATACTTAATTTGAGTTGATATTTACTATATATGATAAACCAGGGATTTACTAGTTTTTTATAAATAATTCCAGTGTCAAGGTTGAAAAAAAAAAAAAAAAAAAATACATATTAATAATACATATAAATAATTCCAGTGTCAAGGTTGAAAAAAAAAAAAAAAAAAAAAAAAAAAAAAAATTTACAGATTTTTATATACATACCGGTAACTGATATTTCAGTTATCTGTATTAAATATATATATATACAAGTTACAGTTCAAGTTACTTAATTATTAAAGTCACTTGAAACTTTAACAATTACTTAATTAATTCATAATTAAATATACTGCTGAGTTGCTTAATAAGAGTGAATTTAAGTTAAGGGTACTTTCTCAAGTCACTTAACTTAAATAGTTTCTCCTCCAGTAATATTTGAGTTAAGGTTACTTATTCAAGTTACTTAACTTAAATAGTTTTTTCATCCAGTTATATTTGAGTTAAGGTTACTTATTCAAGTTACTTAACTTAAATAGTTTTTTCATCCAGTTATATTTGAGTTGAGGTTACTTATTCAAGTTACTTAACTTAAATAGTTTTTTCATCCAGTTATATTTGAGTTAAGGTTACTTATTCAAGTTACTTAACTTAGATAGTTTATCAGTCAGTTATATTTGAGCTAAGGTCACTTACTGAAGTCACCTATAACTTAAATAGTTTAATATCGTTGAGTTCCGAGTTGCTTAATTACACAAGTTGCTTGAAACATAAAATAGTTTATAACAGAGTTATTTAGCGACTGTAATTATGTTACCGTTTAATTGCTCCATGTATATAAGTGATTATTGATGGGTATGCGGGTTAGAAAAGTCTGAGACTTTAGTAAACAGAATTTCGTGATCAACTTATTGTGAATTTGTTGAAGTGAATTTTTTCGCGCATCTTAGTCTTTGAATATTGTGTTGTGAAATACAGCATTGAGTAAAATTGATGTTGACATTCACTGCGGTGAACCAGATAAGTGTGTTAATATAAGTGTCAGAGTCTTTGTAGAATTTAGTGTGAACTGAAGGTTGGGAATTAATATTGTGAAACAGACATTCTTTTGGTCTTTGACCTTTGGTGAATCATAAATATTGACACTGTGAAAGTGCTTTTGGCCTTTCACCTGATATGAAGTGCATAGCTCACTTACATAAGAGAGTGTTAATAAAGTGAATAATACTGTAGTATAGTGATTTAAAGTGAAGAGTGATACAGTGATTTGAAGTGAAGAGTGATATAGTGATTTGAAGTGAAGAGTGATATAGTGATGTGAAGTGAAAGTGATCAAGTGAATTGAAGTGACAAGTGACATGATATCGGACTACGATCGATTTAAGATAGAACTAAGGAAGATAGAAGCTGAACTTAAAGAAACAAACAAAGAAACCACAAAAATTTAATGCAGCAGTAAACATGGAAAAGAAAGATAATGTTGACATGGCAGAAGTAAAAGAGTTATTAATGAAATTGAAGACTAGAATAGAACAGTTAGAGAAAGAAGAGAGAAACATACAGCCAACAAATTACCACAATGACTCTCCACCACCTTGGTATTATGAGTATAACAATAGAAGATACAGAGGAAGAGGTAGATATGAACAAAGAGGAAGAGGTAGCGGAACATACCGACAAAGAAGACCATTAGGATCAACTACCATGACACCAAGAGAATGCTATAACTGTCATGAGGAAGGCCATTTAGCTAGAAACTGTCCAAAAAAATGCATAAGTGCTCCTGTTATGGGCACCACCAAAGATCCCAAGCTGATAGGCGATATAAATGAAACATACATCATTGTGAACAACATACCAGTGAAAGCACTTCTAGACAGCGGCAGTTGTGTCAGTATTATTTCAAAATCACTTTATGAAGAAAATTTTTCCAACATTGAATTACAACCTTTAGAAGATATCATCAATATTGAATGTGCAGATGGAAAGAAACTACCGTATGATGGCTACATTGAATTAGAATTAAGTGTTCAAGAAGGTTTACCAACATCCAACAAACATGCATGTCTTTTCTTGGTAAGCCCAGATACAACCTACTCAGCAACAACCCCAGTGATACTTGGAACAAATATATTGAAAGAACTACTCATGGACAGTAAAAGCAAATATGGGGAACAATACCTACAGAGAGCACAGAAAGAAGGCATGACAACACCATGGTATTTAATCTTCAGATGCATTGCTACAAGAGAAAAAGAACTGAAAAAGAACAAAGACAGAATAGCAGTAATCAGGAATGCAACTTCACACAAGATCCTATTAAAACCTAACGAATCAATTAATGTTATGGCATATATAGATAAAGAGATAGGATACGAAGACACATCGGCAATAATTCATGAATCGGAAGAATCTAGCTTACCAACATATCTTGACATAACACCAGCCGTGATAAATTACCGATACCAGAAGAATGCCGACCTAACAGTTAATATATCAAACCTCACAACCAATACAGTCACCATCCCGCCAAAAACAATCATTTGCGAACTACAACCAGTTAAAATAGATCATGAAAGTATGAAAGAGGTAAAAGAAGAATTGAATAAGGAAGATGTATTGAATAAAGTCCACATTGACAATAGCGATACCTTGAATGATGATCAGAAACACAGATTGACCGAATTACTTCAGAGACACAAAGAAATATTTTCAGTTAGCGACACTGACATTGGTCACTGTGATAGAATCAAGCATAGAATAGATCTTCAACCAGGATATGATGTACCATTCAAACAACGACATAGGAGAATACCGCCTGGGATGATAGACGAAGTGAGACAACACTTATCTCAACTACTAGCTTCCGGTATCATCAGAAAGTCCAAGTCACCATGGTCAAGTAACGTGGTATTAGTTAGGAAAAAGAACAACAAGCTCCGAATGTGTGTTGACTATAGAATGCTGAATAATAGGTGTGTGAAAGACGCATATGCTCTTCCACGCATTGAAGAAGTGTTTGATATATTAAAAGGCAGCAAATATTTCACCACCATTGATATGAAGTCAGGATATCACCAGGTTGATATAGAAGAAAATCACAAAGAAAGAACGGCATTTACCGTAGGTCCTCTTGGTTTCTTCGAATATACAAAAATGCCATTTGGTCTTAGCAACTCACCGGCAACCTACCAACGACTAATGGAGGAGTGTTTGGGAGATTACAACATGACCATATGTGTCATATACTTAGACGACCTTATTATATTTGCTGACACTTTTGAAGAACATCTGAGAAGATTAGATTTAATACTTACAAGGTTAAGAGAATGTCAATTAAAACTATCTCCGGAAAAATGCTACTTTATTGAGAAAAGAGTTCATTTCCTTGGTCATGTAGTTTCGGAACAAGGTATAGAAACAGATCCGGAAAAGATTCAGAAAGTAAGAGATTGGCCAACACCTTCCAATCCAGATGAGCTTAGGTCATTTCTAGCATTTGCAGGATATTACCGTCGTTTCATTCGTGACTTCAGCAAAATCACCAGACCCTTGGCAGACTTATTACCACCAACTGTTACAAAGAAAAGATCAAGAAAATACTTTAAAGATTGGAACTGGACAGAAACTGAACAACACATATTTGAAAATCTGAAGAAGACACTATCAGAACCCCCCATACTTGCATACCCAGATTTTACCAAGCCATTCGAATTACATACAGACGCATCCACGAAAGGTCTTGGTGCTGTCTTATACCAAGCAGAAGGAAATACCAAACGAGTAGTTGCTTATGCAAGTAGATCAGTTAACAAATCGGAAAAGAATTACAGTGCATACAAATTAGAGTTCCTGGCACTTAAGTGGGCAGTTACAGAAAAATTTTCGGACTATCTTCAGTGTAATCATTTCACCGTACTTACAGATAATAACCCATTAACCTACGTTCTTACATCAGCTAAATTAGATGCCACTGGACAACGATGGGCTTCAGCATTGGGGGAATTTGATTTTGATTTAATTTACCGTGCAGGAGCTAAGAACGCAGATGCAGATAGCCTCAGTAGATACCCTTTTGAAAAAGAAACCAACAACAACAGTGGTGAAAATACAGTAACAAAACTAGCAAATGAAACAGTTCGAGCTATTTGTAGCAGCATAACAATACCAGCATTCATTGAAATTCTACCACATGAGAACATTGACATTATTGATGCAACAGAAGACCCAAGTCAACCCATGTCACAGCTTGAATTAAGACAAATAAGACAAAGTCAACGACAGGATACAGTAATAGAAAGATGGCGGCGAGCAGTAATTGACCAAAAGATTCCTACCAAGCACTTAACAAAAGAAGATGTCATTATGAAAAGATACTTCAAGAACTTCATCATGAAAAGAGGAATACTGTATAGAAAGATACTACATGGGGAAACAAACATAGAACAACTAGTTATACTACCGCGATACAGAATTGACATACTTAATGGTCTTCACACAGATATAGGACATCCAGGTAGAGACAGAACCTTACGATTGTTACGTGAACGCTACTTTTGGCCTGGAATGTCAGCAGATATTGACAGATATGTCGGCTCCTGTGACAGATGTATGAAAAGAAAAAGCAACATTAACAACAGAGCACCATTGGTAAATGTTAGTACGTCATACCCATTAGAACTCGTTTGCATGGATTTCTTGACACTAGAAGAATCAAAAGGAGGGATTTCAAACATTTTGGTGATTACAGACCATTTTACGAAATACGCCTTAGCAATTCCAACAAAAAACCAAACTGCAAAAACAACAGCCGAAACACTATATAACAACTTCATCGTTCACTATGGAATCCCGACAAGGCTACACTCCGACCAGGGAGCAAACTTCGAGTCAGAAATTATAAAAGAGTTGTGCCAATTACTTAATGTCAAGAAAAGCCATACAACCATTTACCATCCTATGGGCAACGCTACTCCGGAACGATTCAATAGGAGCCTTCTCAATATGTTAGGTACCCTTGAAACAGATCAGAAAAGAGATTGGAAGAAATATGTGCCATCACTAGTATACGCATATAATTGCACACCACATGAATCGACAGATGTAGCCCCGTTTGAACTTATGTTTGGACGGAAAGCAAAGCTTCCCATAGACAGTGTGTTTCAAGAAGCAACAGAAGATGATGTTACTAAGAAAACGACAAAAGAATATCTAGAAGACCTGAGATTTCGAATGGAGAAGACTAGAGATATTGTAAAAGAGCATAATGACAAAGCAAGAAAAAAACAGAAGAAGTACTATGATATCAAGGCAAAGGCAGCACAGATAAAAGTAGGAGATCAAGTCCTAGTGAAGATAATGAAGTATGAAGGAAAACACAAGATCGCTGATAAATTTGAAGAAGAGATATACGAAGTCATAGAACAACCAAGACTGGATATACCTGTATTCAAACTGAGATCTGTGAAGACAAAGAGAGAGAAAATGTTACATAGAAATCATCTGCACCCGGTTAGATACAGAGTAGAATTAGAGGAGACAGTAGACGCAGAATTGACAAACAATTCTGTAGCACAAGATAAAGAAGTACAGAAGGATGCATCCAATGGTCTTAGAGAAAGTCAGATAAACACTAGCATAATAGAAGAAACAGATGAGGATTCGGATGAGGAAGATATATTTGTAATACATACAAATGATATTGGGGACGCCCATATTCCTTCCGAACTAGTTGAAGAGAAAGAAAAACCTGCAGGCAGCACAGAAAGAGAAGTAGAAATCTCAGACAAAGAAGAGAGAAATGTTGATCAAGCAACTGAATTAGAAGAAGAGACAGCATTTGATAACAGTCCAGCAGAAGAGAAAGACACTACAGAAAGTCTCATAGACGGTCATAGTGACGATACAGGGGAAGAAACAACACAAACTGCTGAATTGTTGGGTACAGATGAGAATAACATAGAAGTTGATAGTCATACAGACAATCATGTGTGTGAGGATACAGATCCAAATATAGGTGAGAATATTCCTTCTGAATTAACAACAAGAAAAGACATTACAGATACTGGTGAAACATTGGAAGAAGCCACAAAAGAACAACCAGACCCGAAGCCACCTCCTAAACCTACACCAAGACGTTCTGGTAGGGAAAGGAAGGCACCGGTTAGGTATCAAGATTACATGATGAACTCTATGGTACCTCGACCATATGACCCAAAGATTAAAGCTATAAACGTCTTGATGAGATCTGGAGTTCTTGATGAAGTAGATACAGATGTGGCACACAGAATGTTAGAAGCCGTGATGAAGTAACAAGTTTGTTTCGAAATGTAATAGAATGTTTTTAACTTTGCTTTTATTATTTGAAAATAAACAGAATTTTATATTTTAATACGAGGTCGTATTTAAGCCAAGGGGAGCAGTGTTCAAATAATTAGAGTTGCAGAGAAGTGAGATTGAGAGGCAACTGAAAATTCTATACTTTCAGCATAAGTATAGGAGTTCATAAGTTAGTTGTGTTAGTATGTAAGTTTACATATCAACATTTAGATCGATGGTTAGTTGTAATGTGTAGTTAGTAGGTGTAGAGACTTTAGTAGTAATTGACTTAAGACAGACGGGACAAATGACGGGACGTCATTTTTCGGAGCAGGGAAGCATGTAACGGGGTTGGTTTTGACAAATCCTAAGGTCTAAGGGAAATAACCTGTTTTGTTATAACCTGTTGTTCATGTTTTAAGGGAGGCAACTCTTTTAGGCTTAGCCTGGCTTGTTTTAGGATTAATTAAATTACCTTTCATATGTTGTTTTTTATGCTTGGCCGGTTTTCAGTCATGTGACTTCTTAGTTTGAAAAAAGTGCACACTGGCAGTCAGACACTTTGCATTGAGTTGTAAGGATGAATATTTTTGGTTGAAGTTTGGTTGATTGTCCAGTGGTTGGTATTTGCTTATTTATCCGTATTTAGTACAAGGCATATTATCTTTACTATATTTGTAATTGATTCAGTTTTGATGTACTTACTGTAATTATTGCAATTTGAGTAATTATATAAGTGAGTTTCAGAATGGCACTTGAATTCTTTCAGTCACTCTTTATCGATATGTTATTCACAATTAATACTTAACATTGCAGTTACAGTAACAGTCACGAGTGAGAGTTTCAGTGTACCAGTGTGAGCCTCTGTCAAGGCATTCAACCCTTAGTTGGTAAGTCTTGTGTAATGTATTGTTGTTATGTGCTGTATATTGTTTTGTACTTTATGTGTTTGAGAGCAAATAAGTTAGTCACGTTTTAATAGGCCACTAGACGCGTTTGTTAATATGTTCTGTATTTGAGTATACGGTGCTTATGAGAATATGTGTGTTTTTGTAGTATGTATTGCTCATTCATGTATATTATATAACTGTATACTTAATATCTGTTATCCTTGTTTTCAGAGTGTGAGATAGTGAGATAGAGATATAGATAGAGATATAGAGATTGAGATATAGAACTGTATAGATATATAGATGGATACAGATTGGTAACATAAATAAATAGTGATCAAATTATATACAATCGCTTTCTTCTGTTGAGACAACCCACGTGTACAGGTGACAACAACCTTTACCCACGAACCCTACGGGTTATCGGGGACTACAGATAACTAAGGAACCGATACCACCCGGCCACACATACAATTGGAAATAGTTTTCTTCAAAGTATATTACTCTTTAAATAGCTTTTTTGCCATATCATTGGAAAATAATTTCTTCATAGCATTACCTTCTAAATGCTTTTTTGTCATATCATTGGAGAATAATTTCTCCATAGCATTCCCTTAAAAATGCCTTTTTGTCATATCATTGGAAAAAATTTCTTCATAGCATTACCTTCTAAATGCTTTTTTGTCATATCATTGGAAAATAATTTCTTCATAGCATTACCTTCTAAATGCTTTTTTGTCATATCATTGGAAATAGTATCTTCATAGCATTACCTTCTAAATGCTTTTTTGTCATATCATTGGAAAAAATTTCTTCATAGCATTACCTTCTAAATGCTTTTTTGTAATAGCATTGAAAAAATATTTTCATAGCATTACCTTCTAAATGCTTTTTTGTCATATCATTGGAAATAGTTTCTTCATAGCATTACCTTCTAAATACTTTTTTGTCATATCATTGGAAAAAATTTCTTCATAGCATTACCTTCTAAATGCTTTTTTGTCATATCATTGGAAATAGTTTCTTCATAGCATTACTCTCTAAATGTTTTTTTTTCAAATCAAATTTTAGACGACCCCACCTTAGCCTCAATCTACTGTTAGCATGCCCCTAGCAAACAAGACCGACATAAAGATGTCGAATCCATTCAAGCAAATGGTATACTTGTTTATTTTGTATATACTTTTCTGTTTTATTGTTTCTCTTTGTTTGGAGAATCTGTCTTCACTAGTGGTAATATTGTATACATGTACAGGGAAGAAAACAATTTTCTACATTCAAACTTACCTGATTCAGAAATATTTGTATTGTATCTTTGATAGCACATGGAACTGGGATGGACGAGAATACAACTTTTTAAATTTATCAAATGGATAGTTTAGAAATAAGCTCATTAAATGTAAGAGGTTTATGTAACGTAGACAAAAGAACAAAGATATTTGAATGGTTGAAAAACCTGAACAGCCAAATATATTTCCTACAAGAAACTCACTCTTCAAAAGCTTTAACATCATTATGGGAACAGAACTGGAAGGGCAAATGTTTTTTTAGTGGTTTAAAATCTAACAGTGAGGGCGTAGGTATTTTAGCTCACCCCAGTTGTGATATTGATTTCAATAACAAAAGAGAAATTGTAATTGGGAGACTCATAACAGTTGATATCAAAATAAATGACAAAATATCACTCTGGTAAATGTGTATGGTCCAAATAATGACGACATAACTATATTTGATAAATTAGAGTCATTCTTACTTAAAAATAACGAAAGAGATTTTATCATCGGTGGTGACTTTAATACAATAATAGATAATGCTTTAGACAAAAAAATGGTAACCAAAAAAATGTAGAAAAAAAAAATTAAATCTTATAAATTCCTGTAATGTTGTCGACATCTGGCGAAACAAACACCCACAAAAAACACAATTTACTTGGCATTCAAATACAAAACCAACCATCCATTGCAGGTTGGACTACTTTTTAATCTCTGACAGTCTGGCTACATCCGTAAAAAAAACATGCATCCAAACTTCATACAGAACAGATCACTCACTTATTAAATTGGAAATACAAACATTAACATCACAAAAAGGAAAAGGATATTTTAAGATAAACAATTCATTACTTTTAGAAAATCAATACCAGGTACAAATACAAAATACGATAACATCAACAGCAGAAATTAATAAAAATTGCGCGCCTGATACACTGTGGGAAGTCATAAAGGGAAATATAAGAAATGAAACCATCAAATATGCCGCATATAAAAACAAAGCAGAAAAAAATGAAGAAAAAAGATTATTACAAGAAATTAATGACTTGGAAGATGAGCTCGCTCAACAAAACGTAGACGTTGATAACATTACAGCTATGATAACAGAAAAAAAATTATTACTAGATCATATCAACGATAAAAAAATAAACGGACAAATATTAAGATCAAAAGCTATTCACGTAGAACAAAACGAAAAAAATTCTCAATATTTTGCACATTTAGAAAAACATAGATCACATAAAAAAGCTATACACAAATTAATAGTCAATAGTAAGGAAATAACCAACAAAGATGATATACTTAATGCAGAAGTTGACTATTATACCAAGCTATACAATAAAAAACAAATAAATGTGAACCTAATGAAAGAATTCTTACATAAACCAATAAACACCCTTGATGAAACAGAAAAGCAACCGTGTGAGGGGCTCATTACAGAATATGAATGCAAACTAGCGATCAAAGAAATGCAAAACAATAAAAGTCCGGGCTCAGACGGATTGAGTGTTATAAATTATTCTGGAACTATATCAGTCAGTATTTAATAAATTCATTAAACCATTCTTTTGAGATAGGAACACTAACCCAACTTCAAAGACAAGGAATTATTACACTCATCCCCAAACCAAATAAAGATCTTGATCAAATTTCAAATTGGCGTCCAATCACCCTGTTAAACATAGATTATAAAATTGCAACTAAAGTTATCGCAAATAGAATTAAAAAGATCCTACCATCAATTATAAGCAGTGACCAAACTGGATTTATGCAAAATAGATACATCGGAGAAAATGTCAGGACAATATTTGAAGTTATTGAATACGTCCAATCTAAAAATAAACCTGGTTTGGTATTTTTCGCAGATTTCGAAAAGGCTTTTGACAGTCTTAGTCACTTTTTTATAATCAAATGTTTTGAAAGATTTAATTTTGGAACATATCTAACTAAGTGGATTAAACTTTTCTACTCAAATATATGTAGCATTATTATCAACAATGGCCACCTGTCCCAACAATTCAACATAGAAAGAGGTGTCAGGCAAGGCTGTCCGTTATCAACCTCTATTTTTATCATCTGTTTAGAAATATTATCTAACAATATCAAACTGAATGCGGACATAACAGGTATACAGATAAACAAACTTATTTCGCAGATGATGGAACCTTAACAATTGATGGATCAAAAAAATCATTCGAAGCGCTGACAAATACTTTAGATGAATTTGGAGAAATATCAGGCATAAACCTCAACATATCTAAATCAACAGTTCTAAGAATTGGGTCTCTAACAAACACTTCCATAAAATATTGTGAACATAAAAAATTCCAATGGACCTCAGAGCACGCAACAACCTTAGGCATTACATTTACAAATAATAAATTGACAAATTCAATTCTAAACATAGAGAAAAAGATTAAGGAGTTTGAAAATTGTTTAAAACAATGGCAACATCGTAAATTAACATTAATGGGTAAAATTACAGTAATTAAAACATTTGCTCTCCCAAAACTCATATACCCTCTAACTGTCCTACCAAAACCACCTGCAAAAACAATTAATTACATACAGTCGTTAATATTTAAATTTTTATGGGATGGAAAGCCCGACAAGATAAAGAGACAAACATTGTACCAACCGTATGAAAATGGCGGATTAAAATTAACAGAACTAAACTCATTCATAAATGCAATCAAATGTAGTTGGGTTAAACGCTATATAAATGAAAAAAATAAAAGCAAATGGAAAATATTCTTTGATATCAAATTGTCAAAATATGGACAAAAACTATTATTTGATAGCAATTTAAAACAAATAATTCCGAAATTAAAATAAACTCGAAAACCTTGTTCTATAAAACATGGTATGATAAGGGAATAAAACTTATAGAGCAATTATATGATTATAGAATCAACTCATTTTATTCATTCGAGCAAATACAATTTCTTTATGAAATTCCACACACAGACTTTTTAAGATACTCCGCATTAATAAATAGCATACCCATACCTATTCGAGAGAAACTAAAGACAGATTCAATAAATTACAATAACAGTAATGATTCACTTCTTGAAAGAATAGCCAATAAAAAGAAAATAAATAAATTCTTATATGATATACAAATTGAAAACAATGATCAATTACAATCTGAAACAAAATGGAACAATTTGTTAAACGATGGTGACATAAATTGGAAAAAAATCTATGTTCAACCGATAATATCAATAACTGACGTCACCCTTAGAAATTTCCAATATAAAATTATCACTAGAACTGTTGCAACCAAAAAATATCTCCTTAAATGTAAATTAGTTAATTCAAGCCTATGTGTATTTTGCAACAGTTACGTTGAAACAATAGAACATCTATTTTATGAATGTCACCATGTACAAATCTTCTGGAACCAAATAAACTCTTATTTTAAAAGCAAAAACATAAACTTCCAAATAAATAAACAGAATGCATTAATTGGAGATGTAAACATAAAACTAAATAAAAACAAATAAACTTCATACTAATAGTAGCACAACAATTTATTTATAAAATGCGGTGTAAGCCAATGTTACCACAATATAACATATTTAAACATTATTTAAACTTAAAATTGAATACCGAAAAACACATTGCCTTAATGAATAACAAATACGAGGTTTTTAGAATTGAATGGGACAACATCCATCATTCAATACGAATATGTACGAGGTTTAGTAAAAAAGTTCCCGGAGTGACGCTATATATCCAACATTACGTTACGAATATTTTACAAAAATATACGACCGGAAAGATAATTTTTTACTCTTTTAAAAGATGTAAATATTAACACTACTGGGACAAATATAAATTCACGATACGTATTATCATATATGCATGAATGGGGACGCGGGGCACTTTGGAACGTCATTTGACGTCGTCGATAAGAATGACGTTACGCTTACCTCAAGCATGTGTCACTGTAATATTGACTAGTAAAGGTTACACAATGTTATGCATCATTTTCATTAAAAGTTTTATATTTCAAAATATTGTAATGAAAATATCAGTTCATTTAGTAAAAATATAAAATAGTCTGTATTGAATATACCGTTTAGTAATCTTTTTGGTAAACAGTTTCTCCGTTCATGACCGCGTGCTGCAATATCATGCAATCTCTATCCATGAAAAAAAAGAATCATTATTTTCTTGGATGACTTGATAACTCTTTTTTCCTTAGGTGGTGCTGAAAACGTGTTTCCAAACCATTGATTCTCTTTTGGTTTTGGGGTCATAAAAGTTGGTTACAGTTTCGTCTGTAACAGTTATGATAATGAGATAAGAATCTGTCGCAGTCCCACTGCCATCGCCTCAAGAATTATCTTGAAACTCGAACCCTTTTAGTCGTTTCATCGCTTGTCAACAGCCGAGGAACTCAGCAGGCGCACACTTCATTTATACTTAATTCATTTGTTAAAACAGTATGCACGGCTCTGAGACTTAGTCCAAGAAAGTTAGCAATAGCATCCACCGAATGTCGTCGATCTGTTAAAATAACGTCGTTTACCTGTGAAACATTGTTCGGTTTCTTAGGTCTACCTGTTCTTGTATCATCATCAGTCACTTCTCGACCTTCACGGAACCGTCTATGCCAATCAAAACAAATAGTCCGTGAACACTTGATTGCACTGTCCGCTCTATTAAAAAATGTCCAAGTGTCTGTGGGTGTAATGCCCGTTTTAGCGCAAAATTTAATAACTGCGCGTTGTTCAAAGTGCCCCGTGCTCGTCGTATTTTTTTCATCGCTGAAATACTCCATTGTGAAAACGCTTCCAGTGTGAGAGAACGGATAGAAATATAACGTCAAAATTTTGCATGTGGGTAGAACTAATGATAAGTTGACGTCATTCGTCATTTTATTACGTTTTGGCGTAAATAAACGATAAAAAATGAAATTCATCCAAGAAAATACGAAGCTAAAATTTAAGTTTTTGAAGTGCCCCGTGCCTCATTTTTTTAACTTTCCAAAGGTGAATATTTTTTCGGAAAGGTGAAACTTAGTGAATGTAAATGGATCAGTCAATGTCGTCAGTATGAAACTAGTACCATGTGAAGTTTGATGGTAAAAAAAACGTCAACTTTTTGAGATATTGACCTAGTCCGGGAACTTTTTGACTGTACCTCGTATATGATTAAAAAGATATATACTATTCCATGTGCAAAGAACAATCTAAACTCTTCATTCAAAAATAGTATTACAAAGAAATACAGTTTTTATTAATATTATATTTACTTAAGACCTTATCTTCCCTGTACTAGTGACTTTTTTGTTTTGTTTGTTATACATTAAAACTCTTCGTGTACCTGTATTGACAAAACTGAATCTGCACTTGTTTATATATATATTGGTATTATGAATTATGTTAATTCTTGTACATAGAAGAAAGAAATAAATGGAAAAAAAACAAGGCCCATCCAATTTACATGACTTACTAATAGTAAAAATTATATAAGGAATAGAACATTCGTTCACATTTAAGGCATACACACTTTTGAAGGTATACTCCTGGTAAGAACAGATAGGACTTTATGGGAGCAGTTGTTGTTTATCTCACCGACGCTTTAAAATCTTACAAATAATTATGCCACAACAAAAGGTCTATAATTTAAATTACTTTCACATAAAGTCATTACTGTACGTACATTAACATGTCCAACTTTGGCGGACATGGCCTTATCGAGTATCTGATCAATTTTCAAGGGAAACAACTACAATTTAGGGGTTTATATACAGTCTACCTATTGTTACCCTCCTTGCTTGCGTTATGCTGACTTTATTAGGGGTCATAAAGTAATAAAGTCAGTCACGCGTAACAGATAAAATATGTTATCTTAATTGATCCAAAAATCGATATTTCACTGTATAACTTTTGGATTTCAAGAGCATGTCCCAACTATTATGTACGTCGTTAAAATGGACAGAAACGTATGATATTGACATTAATTTGTTTCATCAGTAAAATTAATTATGCAAATGCGAATATAATGAAAAGACAAAATTCAAGAATCCTATTAATAATTTTGTTATACCTGTATTATACTCTATTCAACACACTGCACAAAAGAATAATTAAGTTATAATTGATGTTATACTAAACTTGCATGCATGTGCTTTCAGCTGGAACAAACATCACAATATGGGCATTCACAACAAAATTTATACAAGGTAATAAAGATTTAAGATTATACAGTTGTCCTTGGATTTCATGTTCATATCAAACATTAATACAGCAAAACAGTGGCTGAATATATTTACACCCAAAAGTGTTCATGTAAAGCAATGTTTATCTGTCTAAATGTTTATCACATCAAAATCACATTAATCACTGATATATGTCTTTACTAATGTCACCATAAATTGTTTAACGACAGAAAAGTGTTTAAAAGTTCATAATCCAAGAAATCCGGAATCTTCATAGATATAGAAAAATAATGAGTTCGACCAGAGACGTATTATACGTCTCTGGTTCGACGAAGCATCCATTTTCGTTTTGTTTTTATCTAAGTTAAGACACCTCGTACCTTGACTAAACTTTTAAGATAAAAATCGTCGATCTAAGAATTTTTCTAAGAATGTTTTTCACTCTAAGACGAAAGTTAAGAAAAATCTTACAAAGTTAGCAAAACTTGGCGAAAACTAAGATAAGTTCGGGATTCTTAGATAATTTTTCATCTTAGTTGGTTTGTGAATACGGGCCCTGGTGTATATAAACAGTACAATCAATTTCTGCAATTTGATTGAAATGATATCTAACAAATATAACTCGACGTGCCCAATTGTTTGTGAGTCAATGTGAGATGCGTATAAAAAATCAATAATCAGGTAAAGTTAGCAACCATATTAAGGGATCTCAAAAATATGATTTTATTATCCGTCCTTTGTTTACACATCATTGAAAAAATAGATATACAAAGTAGGTAATCTATATTATTTTATGACATGTTTTTATAAGTGATATGTGGACGTATGCCAAAATGATATATTTAGCATATAACTATATTATCAAAAATGAATTAATAATAAATTTCATTAATGAAATGTCATCGTCTATTTAAGGTCAATTAGAACAATAGATGAAAACATTAGAACAATCGTAAAATATAAGAAATATATATTACTTGAGCTGTAAAAATATTTACATTATGCCTTCCATTAGGCATATCTCATAAAATAGTTGTCAGATGCCTTTTCTTATTTTTTGTAACATGATTAAAAAATACTGTGCTGTATTTCTATATATACTTTGTGATAAAAAAATTGGAACGTTTTTATTGCAAGTAAAAGTCAGTTTCACATCTGTCTAGATAAAATAAGACCTACTTCAATTTTAACATTCAAAAAGCTAATGGGGCTTTAACAATAGTGAAAACCATTTTTTTATTTATGTTATTTTTTTTATAATATCAACAAATTTGGTTATAAATATCGATTTTGCTTTTATACGGAAGTAAAGTAAAATATTTCACATATTCTAATATTTTCATCCATGTTGTAATATGTTTTAGTCTTCAACCTCAATTATCCTAAAACTTGATTCAACGCGTCCAATGTTTATTACCCTGTATAATATATCATGCTGTGGCTGTATATACATAGATACCTAATCAGCAGATATGATCTTCGCCAAATGATCGTTGTTTCCGTAAACGTACGTAAATGTCCGAGCTTTGCCGAACGACTGACGAATTGAACTTAACAAAATCTAAGGGGTAGTTTTAAAAATCATCAAAAGGGTCGAAGAAGATATTATTTGATTGTTTTCATATTTTACACGGTGAAAGAAATTAAATTTTCAAAACGAATGCAATGAGTACAAATAAGATCACATTTCCCCCAAAAAAGTTATGATGCTTAAAACATCAAATTTTCATTGAAAAATCTACCAATTTTACGCTTTTTACATTGAATATAGAGGGAATCGATAGGTGTCTTTTTCAAACGCAAAAGGGTCGAAGAAAGAATTAATTCAAAATAATAAAAAATACACCATTAGAAAGATAAAAGATTAATTAAACTTTTGTGATGAGTACAAATTTCGTATTTTAAATAGAATAAAAGTTATGACGATTATAGTGAAAACCCCCTTCTTTGTTTAATGTAAATTTTTTATCGATTTTCATAATCAGCATGTCCGCGAAAGTTGGGTATGTTACTGCCGTTGATTTGTTAACGATTGAAACACAATGTTTTTATATTACATGCAAATGAATACCGAGAATTCCGGCCTTGCAGGTTCTAAATTTTGTTAGGTAATTTTCATAGCCTATATATATATAATTAGGTTTCGACAATTTTTCAAAATGCACTAATTTTCGATTTTCAATTCAGTCATTAACATATACGTACATGTATTATAGTCCTTGTTAATACTAAGTTTAAGCAATTTTGGATTTAGCACGTGCATGCTGATTGCCCCAAACATCAGGGTGACCATTGACTTTATCTTATGCAAGAATGGGAAAGGATTTTAGTATATAACGTCCATACCATTAAATGATTTGCGTACAACAAAATAGAAAATGTAAGATAATTTAATTGGATGGGACTGAATTGTAACCATTTATAGTTCTTTCCTCAATATCTACCGTACCCATTGTGTTTTGAGATATATACTTAAGAAAATTTAGTTGGACATTTTCAATTACTTTATTATTACTAACAACAACAAGAACAACCTGTTGTTGTTTATTATTACTAAATCCCTAGATTTCAGCTCCGTATAAAAGGATAGGTTTTATTGTGTGTGTTTTTTAAAGAAATAATTGTAAATCAAGGGTAAATGGAAACGATTTGAATGTCAAATTAATTGCACATAGCTCTGCTGGCTTGATTAGCAATTTACAAAATCACGGTGAAAGATCCATTTTTGCTAAAATGTACACCTTAATATTTATACTCAATTTTTATTTGCAATTCTTAAGTAACCATTCTTATATCTGACCGTTTACGTTTCGAAAAGACAACTATTTTAGATTTTGAGACATTGACAATTAATCTCCACTGGCCACATTATTTAGTATGAATCTATTAAAGCTGTTCTGTTTTCGAAAGAAAAATACTGTGTCATATCAGCGTAAAGTAAAATAAATGTCAAAATAATTGTTTTTCATACCTATGATCGGGAATACGAATACTATGTTCAAAATTATGAAGGTTAAAAAAGCTCCAAAAATCGAGAATAATTAATAAAGGGGAAAGATTTTTGCCCTGCCGGACCCCAATAGTTAGACATTTCTGAGTTAACTGTACACAAGATTGTTGATTGATACATACTCATGATACCATTCAGACACTTCCCATTTATATCTAATGAAATGATTTTTGCCACAACCCATTTCTGCAAATCGTATTAGATCGATAAAGGCACGAACTATTTTTTCTTTTGATTATTCAGGATTTGAACAAATGTTGTAGTATAAACATATTGTCTGAGGTTGAGAATCCTTTCCAGAAGCCAGCTTGAGTATTATTTCATTGGACTCGATTTATTTTATTAAAACGATCATCTAGAACACATCATGACATTATACAGTTTTCCCGGGCAACCTAATATAGGGTCATTGGCCTATACTTTTCTGGTTTGGATTTGTTTCCCATATTCTTATAAATGAGGTTTATAATTCCTATTGTCCAAGATTCAGGTATAATTCCACTATCAAATGCTAAATGAATAATTTCAGATAAATATCATTCATTAAATGATAAGTATGTTTAATACATGTTCATTGAAAATGGTATCATGTCCACATTCTTTGTTATTATTCTTTTGGTACTACATGTATAACAAATATACATGTATTATTATATGAGTCTTAACACGCATTCAAGTTGTTATCATTGAGATGTTTTTTTAAAAAGAAAAATCAAAGATCATACTGTGAAACACTACATATGGCCATTTTCATGACTTGCTTAACAGACTAGCCTTTCTTAGAATTATATAAAAATAACCATTACATTGTTATGCCAACAAAAACTTAATTTTTGGCTTATCTCAACATGAGCTGTTGTGATCACAAATAGGTCAATAATTGCCGTGTTGATATTATTCTTAAATATTTGTCTCCACCGTGTCCTATTTTGACTCATCGTCAGTATAAAAGTAGGTAAATCTGAGAATTTTTTACAATAAAGCTTTCCTTGCTCATCACAAAACTGTTAAGATTACTGTTCAAACTACATAACGCCTATGTAGACATTTATGATTTTTTTTCTGAATCTTATTTACTCAGCACTCGGGCACTATTTGATACTGCTCTTAATCTGTAATGTCAATTATCGCTACAATTTCATGGTACATTTCGTAAAAAAACATTTACAAATAAGTAAAAAGGAATAATTTGCATATATTTGCATTATTAAGAAACTAATCGTGGCTTTGTTATCAAAACGCGTGAAATGAATATTAATTACTCACTAGGTCAAAATGGCGAAGAAGAATGTTTTCATGCGTCGGTATATTGTGCCCCTTCGTTATCCTTAAAGAGTCTAATTCTAGAGAAGAAGATATAACTGATGTCAGTACTAGACTGACAAGACTGGAGACCGTCATGCATTTATCAAAGTGATGCATGTATTTAAAACAATGGACATATGGGATGCAAGAACCTGCAAGACGTGCACAATTGTCCGGTTTACATAATTGCCATTGGGAATCACATTTCACTGTAATCTGTAATCTTGCTACATCAAGGATAAGTTGTACCCTTAGCCCACGCATTCTATTTGAATGTATAAACATGTATAACGGAGATTGCTCGAGTAGTTCTAGGAATTATTCTTTTTCTGCATACTTTTGTTAAATTGCTTCACCCGGATATGTCATAGTATTGGGCATGCACAATCATGTGGTGGCGAATGTTTTTTATCTTTGTCACAAGAGCGTATTCATTTACATTGTATGAATAGAATGCGTGGGCCAAGGGTACAATCTACAATGTATTATATACATAGAAATACTATTTTGGTTATCTTAGAAAATGTTTTATATTTTACCCAGAAAAAAAGCGAGACGCGCACAATCGTGTGGTTAATTTTATTAACTAGCAATTTAAATGAGACAGACAAATAGATTAAACCCACTCATTCTGTTTCTTTATCCTTGATTCTCCAATAAACGTACAATTTTTAATTGTCTCTGGACCATATTCGCTTGCTCAGGGAATACAAAAATGTATAACTTATTATACACACCAAGCATGTAACTATCAAGTAAAACATATACTAAATTACCATGTTTGGGCCATATCTATGAAAATGGCGTCTTCTAGAGGTACGAAATGACTGCGTTGTTGCAACGTCCCTGCAGCTTGTGCGCTTGTTACTTTGGCATGCTCTCGACATGATCAGTGGTCTAGTCGTAACGGTTGGAAACTCGGTTCCGTTTCCTGGATTTTAAGGGACGGTTCTTCGATATACCCTATCTCAACTACTGAGCCAAGAAAAGCACAAGACGTGTATCTATGCATTAAACCAGACACGATAAAGAACCAGGGAAATATTCGAAATAAGAGTATAGGGATACAAATGCCAAGTTCTCCTGTACCTGCTCTCCCCTCTCTCCGGGCCGGTCCTGAAAAGACAATAGCTGTCGAAGGGCCGGAAATAACAATTACTTTGATCACGCAGGTGGCCACGTGATCAGCAAGTTGATACTTGTCAGTTTTTTTATTTCCATATATATATACATGTATATGCGGCCAATTTTCAATTTTGCAAGTTGCAAACGTACGCAAAATTGTGTACGCCTTTTTATCATTTCAAGCTATCCTATTTCCAAATTTATAACCATGGGCTTTTTTATTGCTTCACCAGGATATACAAAACTGCAAGCTGTGCATAATCGTGTGGTAAATTTCCATTTCGATACCTTAAGTGGGTTGTCTCTATGATGTCATGTACACTGAGCCTACGCATTCTGTTAGCGTATATAATGGAGACTGCCCGCCTCTAAGTTACCTTATTTTCTCTGGACACTGAGAAAACATCAACTCATCACGACGTGTAGTTACGAAGGCGAAGAAGAATGTTGTCATACTTAAGTATTTTGTGTTCCTTGGTGATTGTAACAGCGGCTATGTCTGGACAGGAAGACTTAGCTGATGTAAGAACAAGACTGGCGAGGCTGGAGAATGTCATGTATCAAACTGATGCAAGCCTTGATGACTCTAAAGGTAAAGTTCAGTTTTTACTTTCTCACATTATTAATATCATTTCTATGTTCGGATGTTGTATGACGTTCATTTTGCTTTTGTTGTACTCTGCACACTGATGGCATCTAAATTAATGTTAATGAAGGTGTAATTGATGAAATTTTATTATCGGAAGAAAAATGAGTTCCAACTCGACTGTAATTCAATTAAAATCGTATTTTTGATGATTTCAATAGAAAAACCAAAAGTATTCCATTTTTTATTGAATAAGCAACATTTGTTATTATACATTTTATAATTTTTACTGAACATTTTGTTTTATAATAAATAATAAATATATTTTTTAATCAAACATATTTTTACTGCATAGTTTTCTCCTACGATTTTTTTATTCAAATATTTTTTACTGAACAATATTTTCATTTTTTAACTGATATTTTACTTTTAGAGCGTAAATATTTTTCGAATGAATAAATATATTTGCAGCGTTTGTCTTACCAAAGATTAGCGAGTTTTAAAGGATACATTGAGTACGCATCATCTTCCTTCACCCTGTTATAATCACATGATAATCTATATTAAAAGATGATTTTACAGCTAAGGCAAGCCTGAGGGACATTGGATGTCCGCCTGGATTTAAAGGATATGGTGGCAGTTGTTACTATTTCAGCCGTCATGCGCTAGACTGGAAAACGGCAGCGGTGAGTAATTTTTACCGATACCTTTCCAATTAGTATTTTATAAGTGGGGTTAGTTTGGCCAATTAGAAATAGTTCATGGTTAGGCAAATAGTCATTAGTAATTATTAGTTTGTTTTTCTCACTTAAGTTCCAAAGCAAATTTCTTGTGGCTCTATGAAGCGTCTAAAATGAATTCGATTATTTTCTTCAAAATGGCTAACCAGTAATAGAAATTATGATATAGATAAATTAGTTTTCAAAAGTACGATATAATCTTTCCGTGTATGAATGAATACAAATGTATTATTAAATAGTTAGAAACAAGGACTAAATCTAAGTAGTCATTTCCTTCGATAATTTTAGAACACTTTTCTGTGAACTAATTATATGCGTTGACAGATAAATTTGAACTTTGAAAGTAGAAACAATGCTTTCGTATTACTCGTTAAATGAATGATTGTAATATTACAGGAAGAATGTAAGAATTTGGTCGATGGAGCATACATAGTGGAGATTTTCCATGCAGCAGAAAATGACTACCTTCAAACTGAAGTAATATTTTTGAGAGGTATATGTACTTTTCATTTATTTCATTATATCTCATAATAAAACAATTGTTTTTATTGTTATAAGCTTCAGAGCATGAACAACATTTGTTTAATTTTATTACACAAGCAAAATTATGTCGCTTAAATTACCAAATTCTAATCATGCAAGTCTAATGGACTGTAGTTGTTTGTTCTCAATATTCGGTCAGAAATTCTCATTACATACCGTAGATTTTCCGGTAACCTTCCGACAGCGAAAGTAGGTCCACTTTTTCAATTCAGTGGCGTATTTTTGCATAGTCTAAAATACATGTGTTATGTGCATTCAAGTCAATTGAGCTGGCTTTACAAAACTGAATAAATGTAACACGAAACAGTCGTATAAATATGCAAAACGTAACAGATTCATAACATTCGACAGAATAACGTATAAATATTTGATACACTGTATATTAGAAATAATTACTGAACTACTTTTGGTGATCCCCGATTACGTAATATGAATTTAACGGAGCAGTAGTTCTGACTGAATGTACTTTGTAGCTTTAAACACCACAAATGCCTTTAAATTTAATCCGACTTTGTCTTCAAATTACGACCTGTATCAAATTTATTTATTTATCATATTTCTTATACTTCTTAAGATTCGTATTGGATTGGATTGACGACAGACGCCCTCGATCGACACGAATTCGTTTGGTATACAACAAAAGCATCTCCTTCTTTCACATTTTGGGCCCAAGATGAACCCTCCTTCCCATACAATGTAAACTGCGGTTCTTTTGGCAAGAAAAAATCCTATATGTGGGTAGACAAAAACTGCAATACTCAACAGAAGTATATCTGTGAGATGCCGCGTACAGTTTAAATGAAGGTAATTTCAACTATCAAATGTTTGTTGCGGTTCTTCAGGAAACACAGAAACGCATTTTGTATGATAAAAACATGGTTTATGTAGTAAAGAAAATAATATCACTATGATTGCCTGTTTTAACTATCCGAATAAGAAATGTAATTACATGTACTATCCTACTAGTTCAACCAAACAGTAACGTAAATTGTTAGCTTAATTAATCTACAATGCACAATTGTTTCCAATTAATTTCTATTGTTATTTTTTATTTACAGAAAAGATTACCAAACGAAAGAAGATAAAACCACGAGAACGACTATTTGTATTTCTATCGCTTTCTCCCTGCTTTTGGCTTGATTATCTTTTTAAACTTTTCAGTTGTATCCAAGACTATTTACATTTTTTATCATTTTCCGACTTTAGGGGTTACCATCTTCAAATGTGATTTTTTAAAAGTTACGTCGTGTGGTAAAAGGGGTTTTAAATTTGGAATTAAGATAAAATGATTAACAATATTCACATGTTTTAGCCACATCATGTACAATTGTTCGTGATTAAAAAAGAAGAAAATTTTGGAATGTTTTTAATACAAGTAAAAGTCACTGACATTATAGACACCATTCTGGGTAAAATATTAACTACATTATGTACTATAATTCTAAGACCCTTAAAGGTCATGAGGCTTGAACAAAATATTGCTAAAACGAAGTGATCTTGACGTTTCCAGAGTGATCGTCGTATACGAAAGTTTTCGTGTATAGATTTATCAACTGTTTCTTGTTAAACTTTTCAATTATTCTAAGAATACAATTGTCTAAATGTGAATTCTTTCAAATGACATTTCTACTAAAATAAATAATAAAAATAACTTCATGTATTTGTACAGCTAGACTTCTAATTTGTTTCAAAACTTTGCAGTTTTTATAATTTCTGATTTATATGTTGTATCCTTTGTAGCTTAAACTATCGCAATAAACTCTTAAACTTGATCTGGACTTGTTTTTATTCAACAAGGTGTCCCCCTTTATATATTCTACAATGTTCGTAAAACAATGATCTTGTACGGAATATCATATATCAATGATAATAAATATGGAAATGATTGATAGGGGAAAAGACCAACCTTCTCCAACATACTGCTTTCCCCAAACCCCACCAACCAATAACTCACACGTGGAAACACACAAAAATGGAGAACAAAACATAGACATCATGAGTGTAACGCTTTGGGACGGTATGTAGCAAAGCTACAATGAAATACTTTTTCTACTGGACACAAACACCAATATAGTGATCAATATTTTTGGTCAAAACCATAGGCACTCGATCCCGTGATTTTTATACGTTTACAGACGTTCTTTTCCCGGCTTTCCTTCTAATCTGCACGTGCTTTCCGGGAACCTTGCTTTCGTTGTAGTGTGCCCCAACTTTAAACGTTTTGGCAGCTTTTAGAAGGAAAGCCGGGACCCACGCTTATTTTCGTCACTACCGTCAAACGAAAAGATGGCGAGTTTACTACCTTGGTGTAATTTATACACACAATAAGGGAAAAATTCAAGATTTTTCTTTCGACAGATTTGCATTGTTTGATGGGTGAAATTGCAAAAGAACGTCTGTAAACGTATAAAAATCACGGAATCGAGTGCCTGTGGTCAAAACAACTTATACAGATTTAAGCTGAGTAATGACAATGATTGCGTAAACCGACACAATACCAAGTTGTTTAAATATTTAGATACGTTGAAAAACAAAGTTATGCAGAGAAGACACGCAATAGGTTTGTATTTCGATGACATTTTTTCAACATATCGATAAAATTATCATTCCGCATTAAAGTGACTATATAGTCACTTTCAATGTTTTAATTTTCTGCTATTCAGTGCTGCTTTGTCTGAAGCTTTGAAACTATTCATGTTTGTATCACTTCATAAAAAATAAAAACAAAGCAACACTACCGAGTAATACATTCGACGGGATATTAGACTTGGGATATGTGGGACACGGAATATGACACGTTAGATATGGGACTTAAGTTCTAGATATGCGGGATATGCAACGGTAGTACACTACGTCATCGCATTATAAGAACTCGTAAATGTAAAGGAAAATAATATAGCGCAACAAGGAATGGCTGTTGTACATAACTAAAACAATTGTAAAACCGCTTCATGATGATAATGTCTCAAAAGTATTTTCTGAATGGTCCAACCCGGATGTTTGCCACAAAAACGCAAAACACTATCCCGTTTTCCCGCCTTTATTCAAGATTCTGCCTCAGATAAAACATAAGAACATAATTTAGTTATAAATTTTTAGCAGGGCTAATTGAGTCAGCAGACATTTTTTTTTCAAATACGACTCACGGACAGTAATGATTGAGTATCGTTCTAGTCATTATAAATGTGAACCGAATAATATCGCATTTTGTGACTATCATAGAGCTTAAACTGTTCAACATTTCTGTCACTCAGTCTAAATAAATAATGTGTGGAAGTGTCTGTTTTCATCATCTGATTTAACACAATAATGGGCGTATAATAGGTACCGCATTAGTTTACACAGGGTCTTGAAATAAAATTTATTTGAGTGACCCTGGTTTCAACTATATGAACAAAGACCTATATGTATAGGTCTTTGTATGTATAGGTCTTTGATATGAACATATATCTATATAGTTAACATTATCTTCCATGCCTGAATGATATGGCACATGTTTTATTAAATACTGTACTACATGTATAGTCATTAGAGAAAATGTGTATGCAAATTAAACCGTGCATTTTAATTTTGTGTCAGGACCTATGCTTCAATTTGCATCTTTTTAGAAAGTAGTTATGATCGACTACCAAGGGGGGTAACCGCGGAGGGGATCGTGTATAAATACGAGTTGGTGTATTTTAGACCGTTCAATGATCATGTGATTGTTCAAAATGGCGAATGTCAGTCACATCCAAGACTTTGAGGAAGTTACCATTTATTATGTTTAGCTCATAATATAAGGATCGTTGTGATGCTACTGTCAAGTAGAATTAAAGTCCGTTAACAGTGTGACATTTCCTAGAGCTAGATTCAGGGTGACATTTTGTAAGTAACATTTGATTCTGTTTATTTTAGGAGCCATAGTACCGTGTCACAAAATGTTCTATTTAAAGTTCGATGACACAAAGTAAAGAGTTGATGAGTATAAAACAATAGCTTGGATTATTTTAACAGGCTTAATAATACTTCTAATGGTGATCTTTGCCAATCAGACCTTCAGCTAGTTTGTATCTATTTTTTAATTGACCAGAACTTGATATGGTTGATAACCCGAAATATACTGGTTGTAAATATACAAGTAGTAACCGTGATTTTTTCAATATTTCTGCTGAACTTCAAATCATGTGATTAATTATTTGAAAATTGCTTTACTACATTATAAAGTTAAGCTCCTTCTGTGTCGATGATGTAAATATTTCGTAATGACGTCATACAGTTTGTCCATATGAGAGGCTCCAAAGGCGTAATTAATGAATTGGCACTAAATGATCGAGTAAAACAAGTAGTATCCGTGATTTTGCGTTTCAACTCAAAATGCGTTCATTTTTTTTTTATCTTTAGAAGTCTTCTTAAACAATGCAATGCAGAATGATGGAGGGGTAATGGTACAAGCGAAAGGATATATGCTCATCTTTTAAACTGTTTACTTTCGTCTTTAAAACATAACTATGAGCCTCACTAATAGAAAGGGCAAAAACCATATACAGTAAAGTTCCGCTGTTAAGACCACCCTTCGGACCGCCATGAAGTGGTCTTAATTTGAAGTCGGTCTTAATAGTGGAACTCAGGTGTTGATGATGATAACAGTAGCAATATGTAGTTCAACTGTACAAGGCACTTGACATACATTCTGTTCCTTGATTGTGTGTTTATTAGTAATTTTTGCATGTGCTTTCTTCATATTATTTATGTAAAAAATGCATTAATTACAGAAAGCTGAGTTCTTTTTGAGAGTTCAAAATGTACAAAAATCTGATTTATGAACATCTGTCAATGAGTGATTTCATGGTCCTCTGTCCTGTACTCAGACTGTATTCTATTGGTGATTGTAATTTTATAATCAATTCAAACACACCATTGATATGGTTTAAGTAAATAAATAGAAAAACAACATAAACAGAAACATAAAACTGAAATTATTTTATTATCAATACATATATATTAAACAGAAGAAACATTTGCATCATTAAAAGGTCATTTAGTGACTGATAGTGATAGCATGTACATGTACATATGAACATAATATTATAACGAGTCCAGTAAGTCCTGTCATTGGTACACTCAAAATTGTCAAGAGTTTTTCTCTTCTTTTCTCTTTCCTGACCTGAAACAACAAAATGAAAAAAATCATTATTCTATTTGCATCAAGTTTGAAGTGCTTAGTAAAAATCACCAAAACAATAAATTTTTACAGTGCAGAATAATCAGTGATATAAATCAAGTGTTGAATATCTTAATCAAGGAAAATAAATTAAATGTTTAATAATCCATACAGTATTCAGTGGTATTTTAAAGACCTAGAATGATAATGCAAGAAAATAATGCGTCATGCTAATAAAAATATACGAGGATCATAAAGCACCAATGGAAAAATTATTCGATCTCATTAAAATAATTAGCCAAAATACGTACCTATCCAAAAACTCGTAACAATTGCATTTGTTTCTTTTTGTGAAAACACGTTCACATCAAGATGAGCAACAACACCAATTAATCCATCGGTGTTAATTGACACTTTTAGACCCCTTTATTACAGTCATTTAATCGTGTTGATCCATTTGTTTTCACAACTAATTTACGAGCGTGTCAACACATATGCCGAATCGGGTTAGGTATAAAGTTTAAACAGACGGACCGGTCGTATTACCGGGACCAAAATACGTAGAAATACCGGTATTGGGACCGAATAAAGTGGTCTTAATACGTAATAGCGGGGCGGTCTCATTATCGGAACCGGCGACCATTGAAATAAAGAAGGAAAATATCGGGACCAAGAAAAAGTGGTCGTATTATGCGGACGGTCGTATTATCGGGACGGTCGCATTATGGAACTTTACTGTAGTATATAAGTAATCACAAGCATTTTGTGTTAAATTGTGGGGAGCTGTAATTTATTTAGCACTTACCGTATTCCCCCGTTTAAACGCTCTCCCCCCTAATAAACGCCCCCACCCTTTTTTGCCAAAAAAAGTCGTAAGGACTTTAAGAGTCTGACGTAAAATCCGTTTTTATTAAAGATAAAACACAATTAAATCCACTTTGAATAATCGTATTAATCCAAATTAACACGTGAACAATAACTAAAACCTAGCGAAACCGCGTGGTTCTATCACTTTCGTACAGTAATACAGTAGATCTATGGACCATTCGTGATGTTTATTAATGAGTTTTATTTGGCGATGTTATCCTTACGATACCTAAAGCGAAAGTAGATTTTCTGAAAATGATTACTTAGGTCACCTGGTCGATCTAAAACTACAATGCGCATTTTCATTAATCCGTTATTTACGTGCTTATTTGTACAGATCAACATAAACAAGCACTAACTGTGAAAAATAAGGGTAAGACCAAGTGCAATATATGCCTCGCGGCAATCTCATTTGTTAGAGGTGCGAAGTTGGCGATTCGAATCGCAATCAGGATTAACAACCATATCTGACACGCGACTTCCACAATTGATTTTTGAATGACTTAACGCCATCGACAAAATGTCCGAGGACATATATAAACCAGTCTATTCAACTATTCCGGAGGTTAAAATTGCAATTTATACACTTCCGCCACTCGTATAAAAATCCATCTGTAAAAAAATTAATGTCCATCACTTTCACAGTGTTTGCCTATTTCTTCCGCAAATTTAACGACTTTAACGTGTAAGATTGTTTACCCCTCGACTCCATGAAAGCTAATTTACTTAATTGACATGTACATAAAAACTTACACATTGGCGAGATTACGTCAGAGGAGATTAGCGCGGTAAACTCTGCAGCGACAGCGTGTTATTGATTTTTGACATGTAGTTTAACTAGTGCAACTGACTACATTATTTATCGTAGTAAAGCGCGCTGGGAATGACCGTTGATTAATATTGCATTAACACCGCGATATTTTTCGATGGCAATTAAGTGTTTCAAATTCATTCATTTGACCTCCGGAAAATCTTTGGATACGGTATTCCAGATTTTTTTTTTTTTTTTTGTTGTAAAATAGAAAATCTAGGATTACAATAAACGCCCCCCTTTTGGAAAATGCATCGCCCCCGGGGGCTTCTATTCGGGGGAATACGGTATTTTACAGCTTTTGATTGTGTAAGAGTGATTGCTTTATAAACATAGAAAATCAGAAAGTTTAATCTGTAAAATACAGATTTAATTAGTGATTTCTGCGCATGCACAAAGACATGCACGTGAACCCCGCATACAGAATGTTTGTTTTGGAAATTATTCACAGAAAATGGTGAATAAATTCAGATATATGTATCTTTTCGAGTCTTCTGCGTATTCTGCAAATAGTATGATTGCTAAGTTATGTGAGTAAACTCTACCTTTAAATCAGAGGAGCTTTTACGCCTCATAGTAAACAAATCACGGTTACTACTTGTTCACGGGTACTACTCGCCAACCAGTAGTCTAGCTCTTTACCTGTCTTAAAATGCATGACAGTGCAAGTCTGCAATCATACAATCATTCAATCTTCATAAACAATTCTTCTTGTTAAAAATAATACATCAGCTGATCGCATTCTTGACGCACTGACGGCCATATTGATTTTTGCTTGGTGATCTAAATATCGCTAATCGACCAATCAAATATGAGATACGAAATCATGGGGAAATTCCAGCTACAGTACTAAACTCCAACCAATGTGCGGACCATCTATCATTTGCAGAAATATCAAAAACTGTGTTCTTGGAAGAGATAAAACGCATTAAAATGTGATAGTATTTATTTCAATTGAATTCAAATGACTGTACATGTTTTAACGATAAATTGACTTGACTGTATAGAAATGACATAAATTGTCCATGAAAATGTTTGCAATGTAAACAAATGCTAGGTGGATACGACAATGAAGGTGATACATATGTGCCAATCATTGTTATTATACGGGCACTTGCGATAATATGTATATAGCAGTAATAAGTATACTAGGTTGAATAAGTATATGGATCCGATCTTGTGGAATTTAAGGTCTTTCAGCTTGTCAAATGCTTTTATCATTGTTTGTGTACATGTAGATTTATTTGTGGATAAGGAATTAGGAATGCATATAAATTTTTTATATATCTATAGCTGATCTAGACGGCTATAATACCACTGTATAAGTCGGCCTTACAGAGCGTTTGTACATTTCATTTTGTGGTCAATGTCAATTAGACCACTGATATTATTAAACTTCCACTTTTTGCTTGATAATTTCTTATTTTATTTGCTGCTGAAGCTTCTCCTTGAATTTGATCGAGTGGTATTAATATCAGAAAGAGATATAAATAATCTAGCCTTTAATGTTTACAATAGCTTATCGCCTTTATAAATAGATTATATCTAGTGACATTATTGATAAAATAATTGTTGTTATTTTTGAATAATAAAATACACAGAAGTTAAGTTTGTTTGCTGATATGTACAAGTGTATAAGTTATTCAAGCTGTGCTACCTTATTATCTATGATACATGTACAGTATGTAGATTTTATCTGACTAAGTTCATCAACCTTATATACTGTAATATCGCAATAAGTTTCAAAGTTAGTTCATAGAGATAGTATGCAGTTTGTTCACAGTCATAAATATTGCAGTATAAATCATTTCTATTTTTGGTAAGATGTAACTTTTTATGAACTTTCATCAATCTGGCATATTGAAATACACATTGTACAGAAATGAAAACACTGTATATATTTTGATGCCATTTTTGTATCATTGCCCTGATGAGTCTAATGACGAAACAGGTTGGCTATTAAGTAATATATCATACCTATGGAATGTTGATTATTTTTCATCATTTATAATTATATATATATATATATCTATGATTGCATTCTAAGATTATTCAAAATTCTTTAAACAATATTCAGAATAATTCAAACCTTTTTAATTTTTACAACTCAATGCACCAAAACGTCTTGTCTATACTTTGGATTTTTTTTATAAAAACAACAACTTAATGAGGTGTTAACGGCTTCTGGACAGTGTTTTTTTTTCGAGGGGATTGATTTAGGGATGAAACTCTGTCCTATTTCCTTGTCTGAGAAGTATGTTGCTTTCCCTTATTCATAAATAATTTTATAGAATTCACCTTATTTTTTAGCTCACATGTCACAAAGTGACAAAGTGAGCTATTAGGATCACTCTCCGTCCGGTGTCGTGTGTCGTGCATCGTGCGTCGTCAAACTTTATGTTGTGACCACACTAGGGGCCACATTTTTAGCTCAATTTTAGCAAAACTGGGTCAGAACGTTAATATCAACAAAATCTCGGACGAGTTCGATATTGGGCCATTTATGGTAAAAAACTAGGTCACCAGGGCCAAATAAGGGAAAACCTTGTGAACACTTTAGAAATCACTGTTTTGACTGGATCTTCATGAAACTTTGTCAGAATGTTTATTTTAATAATATGTAGGTCAAGTTTGATAATGGGTCATTTCCGGTGAAAAACTAGGTCACTAGGGCAAATTGCTGGAAAACCTTGTGAACACTCTAGAAGTCATTTTTTGATTGGATGATCATGAAACCTTGTCAGAATGTTTGTCTTCATAATATCTTGGACGAGTTCGAACATGGGTCATCTTGGGTCAAAAACTAGGTCGCTAGGTAAAATCTTAACACTGTAGATTTCACAGTTATTATTGGATCTTCACCAAATTTTGTCAAATCGTTTGTTTTAATGATATAATGGTCAAGTATAAATATGGGTAATCTAGGGTCAATAACTAGGTCACCAGGTCAAATCTTAGGAAAACTTTGTTAACACTGTAGATGTCACAGTTTTAATTGGATCTTCACCAAACCTTGTCAGAATGTTTGCCTCAATGATATGTGGGTCAAGGTTGAACATGGGTCAGCCAGGGTCAAAAACTGGGTCACCAGGTCAAATCTTAGGTAAAAATCTTGTAAAAGCTCTAAATATCATGGTTTTAATTGGATCTTGGCCAAACCTTTTCAGATTGTTTGTCTTAATGATATTAAGGACAAGTTCAAATATGGGTCACCTAGGGTCAAAAACCAGGTCACAAGGTCAAATCTTAGGAAAACCTTATTAACACTGTAGATGTCAAATTTTGATCGTATCTTCACCAAACCTAGTCAGAATGTTTGTCTTAATGATATGTAAGACAAATTCGAACATAGGTCGTCTGGGGTCAAAAACTAGGTCATGAGGTCAAATCTTAGGAAAACCTTGTCTATGCTGTAGTTTTCATGGTTTTGATTGGATCTTCACCAAATTTTGTCAGAATGTTTGTCTTATTTATATGTAGGACAAGTTCTAACATGGGTCATCTGGGGTCAAAAATAGCTGTAGGATAGCTCCTTGTCTGTGACCATTAAGCCTTGACCAAGGTTATGAACTTTTGGTTGTTTAATGTAATATATAAGGAGGACATGACTGTAGTGCTTTATCATATTGTTGTTTCCTTTTCCCCCTCAAAACAGTCCTTCCCCCTTTCATAGGGGCCTGCCATCTTTCCCCTAAATGTTTAGTGGAAAACCTGCATTATTATTTTTCATAATTATTATGTGCATCATATTCATTTAATATGTGTAATATCATACATGTGTTATATGTTATAAACTTGATTTATATTTCAAATCTTTTATTAGGGTTTGTTAAGTGCCAGGAAATACTCATCGTCTGCTGTTATACATTCACCAGTACATTGTGAAAACCAGGAAGTTGGTTGATGTACCTCTTACGGATGTACATGTAAATGGTTTACATGTATATATGCATGTATATATAAAAATAAAATTAAGTCGGAATGACTCTGGTTAATGTTTTGATCCTTTAATTATTAATAAGCAAACATGTTTCACCTTGCGGCTCTTCAGTGCATTTAAATAACAATAGTGTTGTTATAAGTTACGACGTCATAATATTTTTTTGGACTTCACTTGAAGAGTTCTTTGGGGGGTAATTTTGACGTCAAGTAGCATTTGATTTGGGCTTAAATAGTTTAATAAAGTGTTTTTCTTTGACTAACCTAGCTGAAAAACATTTATAGAATCACTGAATGGGAACATGGACAATTTTGCTTTGTTTTTGCAACAGATATCTAAATGTTCTAAATATATATATATATGGAGTCTTCTATTTCAATAATTCTGTAATAATAAAGTTTCATCAGGTTAAGACTGTGTAGTGTTTCTGGTTACTTTACCGTAAAATGGGGAAGGTAAGCTGCAAAACAATCCCAACTTATTAGCAGAACTTTCATACTTTAGAGACATAATTTCTCTCAAATATGTTTTGCAATACAGTACAACCTCTCCAGAGTGACCCTCTCTTGAGCAATAAAAAAAATTTCTTCAACGACAGCATGATTTTCCTACTGCACAATTTAACTATTAATTCAACCTCTCTAGAGCAACAACCTCTAAGCAAAAACGTAATTTTGCTCCTCCCAATGAGTGTTGTTTTGCACAGGTGGCACTGTACCACAATTGATTTCATTATTTCTAACTTCATTATCAGAAAATTTTGAGTCAGCATAAAACAATAGGGTTGCAAGTAACTATAGAGACAAGACCATTAATTCTGACCTGATTTAGTGTGTATGTTTATAACTTTGACAGTTTTCATGCACATGCAATTCATTTAATTCATCGATGAAAAAATGTTGTTGTTATTGTTGTTTGCAGGAAGGCATAATAATGTCAGAGAGAGTCCAGCTACAACCTGACACAATTCTTCATGTTGCAACAGATACAGAGACGCTTGTTTGGTCTCAAGGTAGCCTTACAGATGATAGGGAAGAAAGTTTGCGCAAAGTGTCCGGGAATATGGGCATGCAAGTTCTTAAGTAAGTTTGAATATTTTACGGCATATATTTGTCAGCCCAACCAGTCGCATTGTAGCTCAGTTGTTTATCAGGACTGTATCTTGTACTAATTTTTGCTCTATTAGACACTAACTTGCACTTCAGAGTGGGAGAGCGAAGGTTCGAACCCTTTTGGAGACTGGATTAGAACTGATGCGGTCGGTTGGTGAGTCGCCAGCTTGTTAAATAATGGTTATCATAGACCCATCTCAGCCAGGCACCCGGCAAAAGGAGAAGGGATTTGGGAGGTACTGCAGGGATTTTTTTGGGGCGATTTTATAGCCGAAATTTGGTCATATTCCCATCAATGGAAAATAGTATCTTTTTTTCCCAATTCACAGACAAAAATTCCCAATCAAAAAAAATAATTTTATAAGTTCATTAACATCACTATTGGTAGTAAATACCTTATTCTGCTACTGTTCTATGGGAGAATAAGTAGAATAAGTTGAACATTGCAAAAATTGTAGTTATACATTTTTCACAATTTTGATTAAAACACCGCGAAAATTCCCCATCCCAAGGGTATGGGTCATATTCCCAAAATACCGAGAAAAAACCCTGTACTGTGTGAACATAAAAAAGGTGTCTCATATGCCAACTTGGCTGGCCCTTTCAATAGGGGTGACACTATGATAAGCAAAACCTTTACCTTACACATTTAGACTACCATAAGAAGTGTTACTTGCCCAGTAATCTGACACTTTAGTAACCAACCAGCTCTTAAATTGATCTTATAATGTATTGTTGATTGCCATTATCACAGTTATATCCCAGCAGATTGTTATTCAGGTTTCCTGATTTTGTACCAGTGTGTACCTTATTCTCCTAGAAGTAAATGGCAAATTCTCCTCATAAATTTCCCAAAAAGTCATGGAGAATGTATGTACCAAATTTTCTCAGAGAATGTGTGCCATACCCAAGGTTCACACTCAGGAACTTGAAGTCTATAGACTTACCATTTGCTTAACTGATTGAGCTAAGCTAGCAGTCTGCTGGGTGAGCGGTAGAGGTCCAGTCCTTTGACTATGATAAAGTGACTGAAGAGTTTATGCATTGTCTCATCTGTCTCTTATCTGCTACCATTTGACTTAGTAGTACTGGTTAGACCAATTATCTGAATATACAGTCAGCCTTGTGTTAGTATCCACCTCTGAATAAATGCCACCCTGTGAATGGAGACCATTTTTTTAAAACCCTCATTAATCATTTAGAACTAAATAACACCCAAATAAAGGCCACCTGGCAATAAAGGACACATTTTGTCCTTCCCAAGGGTGGCCTTTATTTAAAAGTATTGTTTACGTTTATTCAGGCAGTATTTTTTGAGGCACTGACCATAATGGTTTTTGTGGCTAAAAGTACAACAATGTATAACATTTTTGGTGATATACTGGTGCCATTAATTCCCAGGTTTGTTAAAAAAACAATATAAATTTGTTCAGTCTGTCAAATATTTCAATCAAGGAAAGTAATAAATTATGTGAACAAACATGATTGTATCCATTTCCATTTGTTAAATCATTTTATTGTTTTCCAAATTTCAGCCATAGTACATCAGCAAAGACGATACACAACTATTTTATGGGTTTAGAGTAAGTATAATTTTCGCTTTGGTTCAAAGAGAGCATGTGTTGGGTTGAGGGCCTCCGTGCTCCATCATCAAATAGTTATGGTTTCTTGGCACTCAAAACTGTGGTCTTCCTAAAATATGCTGCCAACTTATCCTGGCTGCAGGTACAAAGTTAAACTTTCTGAGAGCATGTGCCTAAAGACTTATCTGTACCTACCGGTGATTAGTTTTATGAATTACCAAATAGATGCACCTTGAAGTTTTACATTATATTAATTTTCCATTCAGTACAAAAGATATGTACAGTACAACCTCTCTAGAGCGGCCCTCTGTACAGCAACAACCTCTCTATAACAACACCTTCAAAATTTCCCTAAGCTGATATTTACTATAAATTTAACCTCTGAAGAGCAACAACCTCTCTATAACAACACCTTCAAATTTTCCCTAAGCTGATATTTACTATAAATTTAACCTCTGTGGAGCAACAACCTCTATAACAACTTCTTCAAATTTTCCCTAAGCTGATATTTACTATAAATTTAACCTCCGTAGAGCAACAACCTCTCTATAACAACACCTTCAAAATTTCCCTAAGCTGATATTCAATATAAATTTAACCTCTGTAGAGCAACAACCTCTAAATAATGGTCAATATTTACAGCTCCCACAGGGTGTTGCTCTACAGAGGTTGCACTGTATATGCAATTCCTTATAAGGCGTGCATATGAGAAGTACATTGTCATGAGCAAATTGTAAAGTACAATTTTTGCATAGCAACATGCCCAGATATCAGGCTCCTCTTAAAATTAAAACAGTGCTGTCTTATACAAACACGTTTATTTATCTTTATAATAATGGTTATTTAAGTGTTTGTCAATATTTTGATATCTATGTCACTATAATTGTTTTCATGTTTTCATTTCAGTTTTTGCATTAATTTTTGTTGTTTGAAGGTCATGTTGTAATTTATAACATCATAATTTTATATGTTTGTATGTCTATACATGTTACCTTCGTTAAATAAAGATTTTTATTATTTATGCATTATTTGCATCATTCATTTGATATTTCCCCTTCACAATTATGAAGCTTTGATAATGTATTAAATAGTCATGTTGCATTGTTGTTGTTTATATTTTACTTTCAGACAGAGAAAATGTTGTCTACTCCTTGCAGCATGTAAACAAAGATTCTTCAGCGTTAGACTGGTAAGCTTGTATTGTTTTAAGACAATGTACTAGAATTTCTTATGTAACAACTACATCAATCTAAAAATCACCTCGGACTGGTTTTTGATATTTCTTTGTACTGTCAAACTTGCGAACAAAGGCCACCCTTTGAAAAACAAAGTGTGGCCTTCAGAAAATTTAAAGTCCCATACTCATATAAATTTATCGGTCGTTATAGTTTCTGTTTGTTCTATAACAGAGGAATCTGGTGTGTTTTCCTCCTGTGCGTACTTTATAGCAAGAAAAAATGATTCCAAACCCACTATCATATTTTCAATATCATTGAAAAAATACTATTTATAGATTAGCTGTGTTTTCCACAGTCATATTATGCACACGGCATGAAGTGACTTACAAAAGCAAAATTCACAGCGAAATGAGTGTTTTTTAGAAGAAAAAGGGCTTGTTTTGTCAGTCATAATTATCTTGGGATAATATCAGCAATTGTTTGTTTTTTGCATGTATATTTTTATAGCAAAAAGCTAATGGGACTTTAATGTCAAATGTCAAGAAGCTGACCAGCTAGCTTACCAAAGTTTGAGGTTTCTACCCTGCCACTAAATGACCCTGGCACAACATTAAACCATAGTGAGAATATAAAACAGAAGGTTTCTTGGAAGGTTTCTGCATATATTTGACAAAAACTCTGATATAGGTGATGAAGATATTCTGTAAAACTCTGATATAGGTGATGAAGATATTCTGTAAAACTCTGATATAGGTGATGAAGATATTCTGTAAAACTCTGATATAGGTGATGAAGATATTCTGTAAAACTCTGATATAGGTGATGAAGATATTCTGTAAAACTCTGATATAGGTGATGAAGATATTCTGTAAAACTCTGATATAGGTGATGAAGATATTCTGTAAAACTCTTCTGTGATAACGGGACTCATTTATCAAGTTTTTTATCAGGTACGTAATGATGGACGTGACAGTGGTATTGAAGAAGGGGCAATGATGAAGTCAAGTCTAGGCAATAATGATACCGTAATGTGCCTTGATGCTGTAGAATTTCAAGTCTTCCAGTTGGCCCTTAAATGTGCTGCATTTCCAGCATTAGGGGCCCCTGACCCACCTTCAGAATCTTCCCCTGTACCTTCTGTGAGCTATGGACCTAAAAGGTAATCTAAGATCATGTGATTAGAACATGTGACATGGTCATGTGACTTTTATTATTTTGCTTCTTTTTACACTAAAAAAGTTAGGAAACAGATAAGTAGACAATTAAGATCTGAAATTAGATTTATTATGGTTCTGTTGAATTCTGTTGTAGAACTTATGATTTGCTCAAATTAATATCATAATGAAAAAAATGTGATGAAAATGTTCTTTTATTCATGTAACTTAACATGGCAATTCTTGCTTGAATCAGAAAACAAAGTGGCAGCCTCCTACATTATAATCGTACCATGACACCATTATCACTAGTGGATAGCGGAGTTGATGACCAAGAAGATACAGCTATGGTGCCTGCAGAAACATTGTGTGAACTTTTACGCCGCTCTTTTAGACTTTCACAGGAAAAGTTCAGTCAGTACGAAGATATTATCGCATCGCAGTTAGAGAAAAAATCTCCACAAAAGGTGAACATGTAGCTCTATTCAGCCATTGAATAATTTTTTTATAAAAACATTTAATAACACAATTTAGTCTTGGAAGAACAATGTTGGTGACCACATAGAAAACTTTTTTTTTTTAGTTTTACGCCCCTTTTCAACAGTCATAGTTATATGAGGTGGACAGTTCACCTAAGCATCATCCCTGGAAAGAACCAGTACTGGACTCCCATCTTCTGTAAGCAACTGCCTACTTTCTCACATAAAGAGACATGGTCGATGGTATGGCTCGAACCCACGACCCTTTATCAGTGAGAGGTTACAGTGATTTGAAGTCAGTTACCTGAACCACTTGACCATGTCATACTAGTATTTGGATAGAACAGAATTCTACATACCTTAGAGCATAGTTTTAATTAAATTTCCTGGGACACAAAGAATCAGGCAAAAAATATTAGTAATGTTGAGGACTACTTGATAAAAAATTGCAGTACAGTACCACCTCTCCAGAGCGGCCCCTCTCTAGAGCAACAACCTCTCAACAACAACATACAGTACCACCTCTCAAGAGTGGTTTTGGCATGGGGTCTTGTTGACCTGAGCCTGGTTAACAGCGTACAGTGCAACCTCCCTACAACAGCCCCTAATGGGAAGGACAAAAATGACTGTTGTTGAAAGAGTGAAAATAAGTGTAAAATGTCATTTTGGGTTGCCAGTATACTGGCTGTAACCAAAGGGGTTTGAAATTTTTTTTTTATGTAACCCATATTTTGTAAAATTTGACCATTTTTCGAGTAAAAAATCTTCAATAGCGAGTTTAGAATATCTTTAAAGGTAGTAAAAGTACACATTTTCTGTTAGCGTGTTGAGTTACCCACACGTTGCACTATATATGAGTTAAATATTTTGTACTGCATTGCAATAACATGGAAGTTTATAACACACGTTGAAAAATTCGAATTGTCGAAGTTCTTTCCCTTCTATATGTATGGGTTACATGGAAATTTTTTTTTTTCGTGACAAACCCCTTTGGCTGTAACAGGGAGGTGGCTGTTTGGAGGTGACTATTCATGGAGGTTACACTGTACATAGCTTATAGGATTTCTCACATCTTATTGCAGATTTTGGCTGAAGAACTTGTGAGACAATTGATTGCTTTGGAAAACAATGAAAATCCATTTTATAGTCCAACAACATTTCTGGTAAGTATCTGTGTACATACTACAAACAGGGCTCTCATTGACCCTTAAAATGGCAAATGGAATTTTGACTCTTGAAATAAACAAAATAAACTTTCTGACTCTAGGAAATTCATAACAAAGAGTAAAATTTACTGCAAAATGTACATTATTACATTTAGTAGGAAATATGCTGACACTTTAAATGACTATTAGCTTAGGGTCATTTTTTACCTCTAGCCATCACCCTGTATATACAGTACTACTGTGATATTAAGACCATCAATGTTGCTCAGATGTGGGTTGAAATATTGAGGTAGATTCATTAACAACAAGTTGAAATTTGAGGAAGTGACATAAATCTGTCTTTAAATAATTGGTTGGTATACTGAGGTATATCTAGGTCTTAATATCTGAAGTGGTTATTTAGTTAGGTATTTTAGTTTGTAGAAGTGAGTTAAGTCTAAACTACATTTATATTATATTGGTTAGAAGATCCCATGTCGCCAAAAAGAATCTCTTCAAATTCTTTCTCTCATTGCGATATTTCAATAGGATGACAGCCATTAATTTTGTGAAAAAGGTCATTGTGTGAAATAGTGGACAAAATTTAAATTTTGATTTGATGTTATGCTAAATATATAGGTGTTGTTACTTTCTGCATGCATGTGTTGTACATGTGTTTCAATGTTTACTAATTATGCCCCTTTTCTAAGAAAAGGGTGTATATTACTTTGCCCATGTCGGTCAGTTGTTCGGTTAGAAGCTCAGTCGGTCCGTCTGTTCGCCATAATAACTTTGTCCGACCCATAACCAGAGAACGATTTTACCTTGGCTTTTCAGATTTGGTTTGGAGGTTGGTCATCATATGAGATGACCCCTATCAATTTTAAGTTCAATAGGTCAAAAGTTGAGTTTGCCATTAAGGGGCATTTGTGTTTCACAAACAGTGTCGTTTTATTATGTATGTGTACTATTTCTATACTGGTTATATGATAATTTTAGTGCATTCATGTTGTATATTATTTGCATAATTACTAGGACAAAATACTCAATAATACACTATTTTCACTAATATTTAAAAAAAAACATGGTGTCAATAGGTTAATTGGTAAAACTTTTTTCAAATGTATTTTTTTTCAAGTTCTGAGAACTTCAAACATTATGAAAATATATTACATGAAAAAACTGACTGGTACGTAAAAAAACGGGTCTTATAGGTTGAAGTTTTTATTTTACGCCTAATGGTGTACAATTGTTTTTCAGAATCGTATTGGATATGATCAGTGGCAACAAAGGGAGAGAACCAACATTTCTGAGTTACTTGGAAAATTCTGGCATTTTTCATTACCACAAATATCAGACAGATCTATAAAGGTGAAGTATCAATTGACATCCACCATATCTAAATCTTTGCCTTAGTATTCCTTTGTACAATTTTTCACCCAAGTTTGTTACCTACAAATAGTAACATTAAATTGTTTTTTTCTGTCACCTGGATAAATCTGAATATATACTGAAATGTTTAACAGTAATGTCTTGAGATTTGAGCTTGAGATTGTTCTTAAAGCTTATATGAACTTGAGATCCAATTTAACTGACAGAAAAAATGCACCAAATCTCATGAAACTAAGATATGGTTTTCTTTATATCACTTCTAGATGGGCTCATTACATAAACAATATGTTATCTTACTGGAGAAATTAATCAGCTATGAGTCACCTTATCGACAACAGAATGAATTGATTGCCCCGCCCCCTACATCACCATTGTCTAGCGCATCAGTTCAGCTGCTCAAAGAATTTGGATTGCGATATGGTGTGGTGAGTAATTTTATACAATTGTTAATCAAATTTTGTAGAAAAAAAATGAATATCCTGTCTGAAAATGCAGAATGTGGCTGTCTGATTCTATCTGATGTTATGATATTGTATGTGCTGATTAAATGCTTAATTAACGTCCCCATAGCATGTTTCAATGATCAGTCTCACTATGTTGATAATAGTTATTTCTTGATTATTCTCATAAAAAAATTCCCAGTCAATACCTCCAGGCAACTTACATTTTTTTATTTAATAATATAAATTGTTTGTTGTCAATTTCTTTTCAGGGAGAACAGTTCCGTAGAATTGTTTACCTGAATTATTTGTCCTTGAACTTTGACCCCACTATCTGGTTTATTCATCACGTGATGTCATCTTTGACCTCTGTGATGGAAGCCATGCCAATCAAAAGGTCATGTATGGTGATTGTTAAAGAAGAGGTATGTGAGATATAATTATGCAGTCAAACCTGTGAACAAAGGCCACCCTTGGGAAATACAAAAATGGCCTTTATTGACAGGTGACCTTTGTTTGAAGATCATTTTACTCTCAATCAATTTCATTTTTTGAAAAGATGGGCCTTTATTCACAGGGTGGCCTTTATTTGTAGGTGGCCTAACTCAGGTTTTACTTTACATACTGTCCTATTTGCTTCTTATGAATGTTTTATCTTATTTGAGACCAATTAAATTCATACAGAGACATTTACTGAGGTGCCACTTACTCAGACTTAAAGGCTTTTTCAGTTCTTCTTTGTGGCATTATAGAACAAATAATGTTGTTTTAAGAGAACATTTGTGTTAAAAGATAGTACTAAGCAGCATCTATTCTAGCAGAGACGTATAATACAATTATACAGCGTGAGTATCAAATACCAGTTTCTACATACTTTACATGTGTTAATGATTACTTTACATGTTATACCATGTTTAGATATTATTGTCAAATTGAATGCAGTAGCAAGGACTTACTAACGCATCAAAGTTTTTCGGATTATTTTTGCCCTCTGCCAATTTGTACATTGATTGTTACCATGCTTTATTCTATACACTTTCCTTTCAGTATTCTATCCTAGAAAATTGTTTACATCTCTTAGAAGCAAAATCATCAGCAGCAATTGCTAAGATGAAAACACTGTTTTCTACCAAGAGACCGCAAGATGGTGTAGGTAAGATCATGTGAGAGTATGTTTAATCACACATGTGGTGAAATATTTTTATGACCCCCGCCCGCCATTCAAAATGGTGGAAGGGCATTAAGTGTTACACTGTCAATCGGCCTGTCCGTTCAAATTCTGGTGTCTGTCCGTTCAAATTCTGGTGTCTGCCCATTCAAATTCTGGTGTCTGTCTGTTCAAATTCTGGTGCCTGTCCGTTCAAATTCTGGTGTCTGTCCGTTCAAATTCTGGTGTCTGCCCATTCAAATTCTGGTGTCTGTCCGTTCAAATTCTGGTGTCTGCCCATTCAAATTCTGGTGTCTGTCCATTCAAATTCTCGTGTCTGTCCATTCAAATTTTGGTGTTCAAGCGATAACTAAATAAATAAATATTTCATGAATTGGTGCATAATAATAAAATTTTCATAGGAGTTATGGCCCTTTTTTGTCTTAGTTCTCAGCGGGGCATTTGTGTTCTAAAAAGTGGTCCACTTTTCATTGGTAGCTTTTAACTTAAGTTTGACCTGAGGTCCTCAGACGCGGTTCGGAGGTTGGTCATTGCATTTAGATGAATCCTATTAATTTTAAGTTCAATAGGTCAAAGATCAAGGTCTTATTATCCAGTTGACCTTTTTGGGGCATTTGTGTTTCACTAACACTTCTTGTTTAATTTTGTGTGTTGATGATATGGTGTTAGTTTATCAATACAAGTTGTACAACTATGATGTGTTGTCTTCCTTACAGAATCATTGATTGAATTGTTGTCGCTTACTCTGCAAGCCGAATCTTATTTACTGATGGTTCCAGAGGAGAAGCTAGGTAACAGATTGTTTAAAATTGTACAGGTATGTAATCAATGACTCAATTTTAGGAATACATAGTTCCCATATCTACAATATTTACCTCCCTTGGCAGCCATCTTAGTTGGCAAATTTCTTATATGCCTAATAGAAAAAATAAGAAAATTTGTGATTAAACAACTCAATTTATGAAAGATAACTTAATAATGATGTTGTTAAGGCCATAAGCGCATCAGGTTTAAGAAAATGTAGTTGTCACATATAAATATCTTGTATTTAGAATTATCAAAACAAAAACATAAATATCTTCTATCAATGTTTCTTGAATTTGCCAACAAAGATGGCTGCCAAGGGAGGTAAATATTGTAGATGTGGGTACTATATATAGAAGAAAAGTTACTTTAGGGAGTCTTTATGGTGGACTGGTTTTAGTCTCTGACTACTAATCACTACGGTAGTTCCTTTTCACTGTGAGTTTGAATCCAAAATGAGATCAGACAAATTGATTAGTGTAAGAAACTGTCCAGCTAGCTTTAGGAAGGTTTGTGGCTCTTCTCAGGTGTATGCCTGGATGTTACCTCCTCTGTTAGCATTGGAAATGTTGCCTAATAAACCTGGGTAATGCTGTAATACTAAACCCCTGTGTAAATTACTTGCTTGACAATATACCACCTATAAAATTTGTTTTGGAAGATTTTTAATGAATCAATATTTATTCATTGATATTTTTTCTCTTTAAAATAAGAATATTTAAATTTGTATCTTTTACAATAAATTTGGAATAAATTGGAAAACATTTTATTTTTATATCAGTCTGTATTTCCTACAACTCATGAAAGACATGAACTGGTAGCCTGCACATTAGTAATGAAGTTAAACTTCAGCACTTCACTCTATTTGCCGATGCGTGTGAAGAGTAATTGTTATTATTTCAGACTATATTTCCTACAACTTATGAGAGGCATAAGATGGTAGCCCAGGATGAGCTCAGACATAATAAGTGGGATACAGAATTAAGTCCAAAACTGGTCAGTACATGTTTAGTGTTATAATAAGTATATGAACAATGGTCACTAAAGTCAATGAAGAAAAATGTCTTTAATGCACACTTTACCTTTTTATACTGAAATTACTATCATTAATATATCATGGGTTTTTGGCTGGCCAGCAAGCGGGCGGGCAGCGTCCACAGCAGTGTCTGCTCTCTAATTCAAAGTTTTATTTGGATCCTCACCAAACTTTATGGAAACGTTAATGGCCATGAGATCTCCGTCAAGTTTGATAACCAGCTAAATCGACTAAGGCACTTCTGAGTTATGGCCTTTGACGGGCGTATTTTGTGACCTGGCACTCTTGCTCAGAGATATATTTGGTGTAGTAAATCTGTGAATAACATCTGACCATAGTTCATTTATTTTATTTCCTAGGATATAACACCATTTTCAATATTATTACAGTTATATTGTGGTGGGCAGCTATCCTAACCAGCTTCTCTTAATTTCATTTATGCCTTAACCAGTACTAACTACTAACTATATATATTCTATCCGCAAGTTACTGCCAAGCTTCCCTTCTTAATTTCGAAGTGAAGGACAATTTAACATAGGATGTCATATCTTCAGTCATCACAGACTGTGTTAGCCATGCCAGAGTTTAAACTCACAACCTCATGATCAGTAGACCAACACTCTAGTCACTGAGCTAAACAGGGTGGGCGACGATTGTTCAACTGATAAAGCTGGGAAGAATGTGATGAAATCTAATTTTATGATGCTCTGTTGTTTTTGTTACAGTTGAACATGTTAATAGGGAGTATACGGGATGAAGTTTTGGATTACAAGCAAAATTATCAACATGCATTTCAAAGGTATAACCTCAGTCAAATTAGAAGTTTTTGTCTGTTTTAATTATCATTTTTATACGTTCGTTGGTAAAAAAGGGTCATATTATGGGAACATCCATGATGGCTGACAGCGTCCACAATGGTGTCCATGCTCTAATTCAAGCAGTTTTATTCGGATCCTCACTAAACTTCATGGAAATGTTAATGGCCATGTAATCTCATTCAATGTTGATAACCAGCCCAATCGGCCTGGGCACTTCTGAGTTATGCCCCTTGATGCTTTGAAAAATGAATTCGACGGGCATATTTTTTGACCTGGCACTCTTGTTTTGAATTTCATGTTGTTTTGCTTGCTGTGAGCTATTTATTTAATCTAGAAGTGGAATGACAAAAGAATACATATTTACAGTTCATCTCTATCTGAAAAGAAATTTTGTTTCGTTAGTGGCCGATCTTTGGATACAGATCACACTGTGATAGTCCACGTATTAATGTGAACAGCTAAATAAACCTTATATGACTATGTCTAGGCTTGATCAAGACTATTAATAAAAATTTGTTGTTTTGCAGTTTCAGAACAAACTCATTAAAAATCGAATCTCATTAATATTTTACTTCTTGTGACATTTTTTTGTTCATTATTATGTTGCCCAAAAATTGTCTTCCTAGATTTACATATCAACAGTCTTCATGAATAACTTTTTCAAGCACTAGACATTAGGTAGACATTTTTGCTCGGCTGTTTTCGAAGCAAAAGTTGAGCTTTTTTGATCACCGAATTTGTGCAAAGTAGCAACATGAAACTTCACAGGTGGTTAGATCTCACTCAGGTAGTGAACCGACGAGCAATGGCACCACTTGCGGCTCTCTCGTTTATTAGCTGTAGATATGTATATATAAACTTTATGTATACTGTAGCTATGCATGATTTTCCTACTAGGTATTTTAACATCACTGTTGAGGCTGCTCAAGAATTCTATAAACTATTGATGGCTGATATTGGGGAGCTGTTATTACAGACAAAAGAGAAATCAGTAAGTGTCCTAACTAAGTGTATATTTTGTTTTTGAATTGACGCTAGTTTTAAATCATTATTTAATGTATTCCTAATGACTCGAATGAGTTTGAGGTTGGACTGTCTGTAGCTTTACCTCAGGAAGTTCCAAGGCAGTACCCTTGGGGAGAAATTGTTTTGTCTTATAATTTTTTTGTATTTCCAATCTTTGATGTTGAAGAATCTCCATTTATCACGTTTCGCCATATTATTGGGTATTATTTCATAGTTATCTTTATGGGCCGTCATTTTGGAAAGGGACACAACCACGTCAAATTAGTACGGGTTTGTCGTTTCGTACTGGTACGTATCATACCGAGCATTTTAACATTGCGTTTATGCGGTGCACCGGTGAATCATTACGCCCATAATTTTGTATGTGGTTTTAATTTTATCTGTATTTCTAATTATCTACGAAAAATAATAATCAACTGCAAAAATCTGCCTGTTATCCTGCAATTCCTGGCACAGTACGAAAAGATTTGAATTATAGTCAGATTCTTCACCTTGGAATTTGTCTAAATGCTCCAGAGGTATAGGGGCCTGCAAGGGCACATAATGTAGAAAATGAATTTACAGTTTAAACTGAATGATACATTGGTTGATGATTGAAATGTGAATGGTGCACACCTTATGTGAGTTAATTCAGGTATGCGCAGGTTAGACATGATAATGATGGGTTAAGGGATGAGGAGAGGGGGTGAATAAAAAGTTACAGACATACATGTACAGAGGATAACACAGTTCTTCACATTATGATAACCAACATAGATAAAGCGACAGCTAAAAATAACATACAATTTGCACTGTGACATATACAGTACAACCTCTCCAGAGTGACCCTCTCTTGAACAACAACCTCCCTTCAACAACAGCATGATTTTGTCCTACTGCATGATTTAACTATTAATCTAACCTCTCTAGAGCAGCAATCTTCCAACAACAACCTAAATTGCTACTCCAGCAGGTGTTGCTTTTAGAGGTTGCACTGTACATTGTAAATACTCCCGGGATACTATGTCATTATGTTGTCCTTGACAACACATAATGTTAATGTTGATTTTAACACAATATGCTTTATTTCATTATGAACATGGTGTATTTTCAGACTGTATTAGAGATTAATAGGTTAATGCTTAGTTTGGCATACAGATTGAACCAATTAGATCAGGATTGGGCTGTGTACATTTCTCCGCAGTAAGTTGTCATGGTTACTTGAACCTTGGTAAAAAAAGCTGTTAAAAAGGTGTTCCAGTATTAAGATGCATACCTTATTATCATAAGGGAAAGTGTCTTATTTTTATGCCTGAAGGGACATTTTATGTTACGGCGCAGGCATCTGTCTGTCTGTCTGTCTGTCTGTCCATCTACTAGCAATTTTGTGTCCGCTCTGTAACTCTTTAACCCCTCGAAGGTTTTTGAAGAAACTTTACTCAAATGTTCACCACATCAAGACGATGTACAGAGCACATATTTTTGAAGGCTAGCTTCAATGTCAAGGTCAAACTTAGGCCTCAAAGGTTGTATGACTGATTTCGTGTCTGCTTGTGTAACTCTTTAAGCCTTTGAAGGATTTCAAAGAAACTTTATTAATATTTTCACCACATTGAGACAACAAGCAGACCCCATGTTTTGGAAAGCTCACTTAGAGGTCAAGGTCACATTTAGGGATATATGACTTACTTTGTTACCGCTCTGTAACTCTTTAAGCCTTCAAAGGATTTTGAAGAAACTTTACTCAAATGTTCACCTCATTGGGATGAAGTGTAGACCCCATGTTTCAGAATAGATATACAATGTATGCTCGTATGTACAATGTCATAATATTGGTTCTTTTTTCCCAACAAGATGCAATTTTTCTTAGGGCCTGCCACCTTTCCCTGAAGGTAACAAAAACCACTGGGGTGATGTATTAATTATCTTGACTTTATCTTGAGGTAACACATGTTTCAGGATGCAAACATGGAGGGATTTGTTGCTAGTTGAAGCTCAACACTGGAGTGTCATGTTAAAACTTGACATGCAGAAGTTGATAACACATGTTGTAGCTCTTGATAAAGTAAGTGGAAATTTATACATTTTGTGATTTGTTTTTTATTTAGATGACATGTATTTGAATTTTTTTACCTGCCCATGAAAATTTGTCATATTATGCGATCGATTTAGCAGGTTTTATTGGATATTAACTAAATAACTAAATAAGTATTTCCAGCTCTCTCATTTATGTGAAAAAGTAGACAATTATGGAGGATGGGAGTCTACGTAGTACTGGTTCTTCCCAGGAATGATGGTTAGGTGAATTGTCCACCTCATATGACTCTGACTGTTTAAAAGGGGCATAAAACTTGATCGATCAAGAAAACAAACAAACAAACAAGCAAGCAAGCAAGCAAACAAACAAACAAACAAACAGACAAACAGCTCTCTCACATTTTTACATTAAATCAGCATTAAAATTTTGCCTACCATAGAAATTTAGCTTACAGACTTAGAATTCAACTAATGAAAGGTGTAATTTCGAAAATTTTGAAATGGAATATTCTTTTTACCCTTTCATTAGCAATGGTGGCTACCTCGGCACTATTACAGTTCTTATTGTTGTATGATGTTTTAGTATTGTGCCAGTTCTGAGCCATATGGATATATTTTCCATATTGCACACAAAATATTATTAATAATTGGTGGAAAAACTGATTTTTACACCAAATAAAATATAACTTGGACCAGCAGGCAAACCTGTGAACAAAGGCCACCCTTTGGAATGACGATGTTTGACCATTATTGACAAGTGGCCTTTACTCAGAGGTCATTTTGTTCAAAATAATCTTTGACAGTTTTTGAAAGAATGGCATTTATTCGCAGGGTGGTCTTTATATTTGGAGGTGGCCGCTAATGCAGATTTGACTGTTTTCACTGTATTAATATACATGTACATTACACATGCAGTAAAAATTATTTATCATTAATACTTTTATCTATTGTATCTACTTTTTCAGTACCCTGTGTGTGAGGTTCAGTATAATTATGGTTTACAGTCATCTGGGGAACAAGATGTGAGGGAAAGAACTGTATCTAAGTCCTTAACTCCATCATTTAACAGTGCCTTTACTTCTATGTCTTCCTATGTAAGTTACATACTTCAACGATAATACAATACAGTTTTGTTTTCTTTACTGATTTGGGGTCAAATTTTGGCCCCACTCCTCTGTCTTAAAGGTATGTTTTTCCCCTATAAAATTCATAACAAATTCTCATTCACTTAACTTTTTGGGGGTAAAATTATTATCATTAAATTGACCTGTTAGGTAGCATTCATCTGTACCATCAAGATTATTTCTTATTGGTAACCAAAATTAAGGAACATAATGTATGCTTTTTCATGTTATTGTTCCCTTTTTTCCCTCCTTTCTTAGGGCCAGAAGTGACACATTTCCTGTAAAAGTGAAAAAAACACTGTAATAAACCTATTCTTGGTTTGTACCCCACTCACCTTTTTTCAAAAGTTCTAAGGTTTTTTCTGCCTATATATCAATACTTGACATTCTGTTAAAAAGCAAGTATATCCACCTCACAATAATTGCTTTTAATCTACTTGCAGCAATTTTCATTCTGAAATTTAAAAATGCAAGTGTGGCCATATATATTTAATTATAATTACGCAAATGATAGGTCAGAGTTTTTATGCATCTATTGTTTTATTGAAGTACATGTACAGAATAAAAAATGCAGTTTTAAGAAATTGAAATGTATTCTGTTTGTCAATTCTATTGAATCTGGATGAAGTTGTATGCTATAACTTATTTCGATATATTTTGTAAATTTCAGAACTTAACCCCAGATCACCATTCTCTCGATGAGCAGAAAAACAAACAAAGTCACAAATCAAATGATTTCAACCATGAAGGATTACCCAATGTACATACAGCCTCTCACCTAGAAAGAAGGCCAAATTCAGATCCGGTTAACATATCCCAGAGTTCCATGGTTAGTGGTTCGTATCTCGGTGACGTGGCGAGGTCGCTGAAACATTATGACAACGATCATTTACTTTCTTTCACCCATATACGACACAGTAGCTCATTGCCGGATTTTCCTACAAAAGAGAAATACATAGAATTGTTGCCAACTTCGTTCAGTGGCGGAGAACTCAAATCAAATACTGAGAGACACTTGCATCCATCTGACATTAATTCTCAGTCCAAGGAAGTTGATAACTGTGTATCACCTGAAGTTTTTAAGTTTACGTCGGAGAATGATGAGCACGATCATGATTCTGATGACAGCGGTACCATAACAGATGACAGTGCTTCACTAGACTTCAATTTCCCTCCATTACAGGAAGTGATGTCATCGACGTCTCTTCGCAGTGCTGAACAAGCACCTGCTATTGCTATTTCGGATGTTACAGGCAGCCATGCTATTATTCAACCTCTTGCTCAAAATGTGAATTCTATCAGTGATAAAAATAGTGTCCATATTTCAGACAATACAACAGTGCGACCTATGCCAAGTATGATTAGGCCTTTAGTGAGGCCAGTACCTACAGCTTCAGGCTTCCAACCTGCTTCAAACAGTCAGGTGCCTAAAAGTCCTCTCAAAACACATGCCAGTATTTTTAAAGACACTGAATTGCATGGTGGACATTCTAGTCATTCTCAAAGTTATGAGCAGTCTTTTTCCAATTCTTCAGTTTTAAATCGTTCATTACCCCTCCCACAAACTTCAGAAGAATCAACTTCAAGAGTTCTTCCAATTTCAAGTTCCGCAATGGATGTCGTGATAATGTTGCAAAGGATTGTGGGATTTGGGAAGGTTCTCTGTAGGACACTGGCCCCTGTTCGTCATGGTTACGATTCTGACCAATCAGCATTTACGTCTAGCTATGAGGAGGAAATTCCTACTACACCAGTTTTCAATAAATCACGGCAGAAATTATACGACAATTTTCTGAATGTAAGTATTTTGGTTGCTCTAATTATTTAATGCGCTCTCTTGAAGCGTTTTAAGGGCGAATACTCGATTTTTCTTGTGTGTTTACAGTGCGCAGGACAGATAACTGATGTACATACATGTATTACAGTTTGTATGTATCTCCTTTGCATGTGTTTTTCAATCAAGAAAAATGGCTAATGCAATCAAAAGTTATAAACTGTCGTAATGGTATCACATATTATAAAACACCGTGTATGTCACCATATTTGAGTTTTCGCTATGTCCAAGTTTGTTGTAATTGTATACTGTTGCTGTATTTAACATTTATTTTATCAAGACTTTTAACAATTCTTTCCATCAGCTGAAAATGATAGGAATGTGTTAAGGACTTAATAAGTAATTCATTGAAGATAATCCATTCATAGTATGTAATGGTTACTTTCTGTATTCTTGCAGAATTCAAAACCATCATCTTCTTGCTTTTTGAATACTGTAAAAATGTTTACTTTCTAATTACAAGTTTATCTGTAGAAACTGTATACTTCTATTTGAACCACCGGTGCCTGACGTATCTGGTCTGACACGCCCCCAATATATACATAATTTATTATTTATATATTGGGGTCAATGGGGGCGTATCAGAACAGTAACGTCAGGCACCTGTGAAATGAATTATTGTTACACTTCTGCAATATGTCCAGGGTCTGGTAGATCTAACTGGGTAAAGTATCATTATTTTTGATATTTTTTTCAGGCAGTTAAAGGAGTCATTAGTGTATATGTGGACAATATGTTATGTCTTGATTTGTGTGGTACAACTCAAGCTATGGCCAACAGACTGGCTGGATCTAGGGTATATATTTCATTGTGTTGTATTGTCAGATGAACAATGTAGTGCTATAAATATTGACCGTGTTATGTTTGAGTCAATCTTCTTTATATTTATAGAACAATTAACTTCTATAAACGGTTGCTCAGTAAACCTAGTGGCCGAGTGTTTTTTTTTCATTTGGTTTCTAATTTTAAAATCCTTGTCGGAACTGTTTTAACAACAAGCCTCACCAAATCCCACCAAACAAGCACAGTATAAAGACTCACCAAACAAACACAGTACAAAGACTCACCAAACAAACACAGTATCAAGACTCTCCAAATCCCACCAAACAAACACAGTACAAAGACTCACCAAACAAACACAGTACAAAGACTCACCAAACAAACACAGTACAAAGACTCACCAAACAAATTAACACAGTATAAAGACTCACCAATTCCCACCAAACAAACACCATATAAAGACTCACCAAACAAACACAGTATCAAGACTCTCCAAATCCCACCAAACAAACACAGTACAAAGACTCACCAAACAAACACAGTATCAAGACTCTCCAAATCCCACCAAACAAACACAGTACAAAGACTCACCAAACAAACACAGTACAAAGACTCACCAAACAAACACAGTACAAAGACTCACCAAACAAATTAACACAGTATAAAGACTCACCAATTCCCACCAAACAAACACCATATAAAGACTCACCAAACAAACACAGTATCAAGACTCTCCAAATCCCACCAAACAAACACAGTACAAAGACTCACCAAACAAACACAGTATCAAGACTCTCCAAATCCCACCAAACAAACACAGTACAAAGACTCACCAAACAAACACAGTATCAAGACTCTCCAAATCCCACCAAACAAACACAGTACAAAGACTCACCAAACAAACACAGTATCAAGACTCTCCAAATCCCACCAAACAAACACCATATAAAGACTCACCAAACAAACACAGTATCAAGACTCTCCAAATCCCACCAAACAAACACAGTACAAAGACTCACCAAACAAACACAGTACAAAGACTCACCAAACAAATTAACACAGTATAAAGACTCACCAATTCCCACCAAACAAACACCATATAAAGACTCACCAAACAAACACAGTATCAAGACTCTCCAAATCCCACCAAACAAACACAGTACAAAGACTCACCAAACAAACACAGTATCAAGACTCTCCAAATCCCACCAAACAAACACAGTACAAAGACTCACCAAACAAACACAGTATCAAGACTCTCCAAATCCCACCAAACAAACACAGTACAAAGACTCACCAAACAAACACAGTATCAAGACTCTCCAAATCCCACCAAACAAACACAGTACAAAGACTCACCAAACAAACACAGTATCAAGACTCTCCAAATCCCACCAAACAAACACAGTACAAAGACTCACCAAACAAACACAGTATCAAGACTCTCCAAATCCCACCAAACAAACACCATATAAAGACTCACCAAACAAACACAGTATCAAGACTCTCCAAATCCCACCAAACAAACACAGTACAAAGACTCACCAAACAAACACAGTACAAAGACTCACCAAACAAATTAACACAGTATAAAGACTCACCAATTCCCACCAAACAAACACCATATAAAGACTCACCAAACAAACACAGTATCAAGACTCAACAAATCCCACCAAACAAACACAGTACAAAGACTCACCAAACAAACACAGTACAAAGACTCACCAAACAAACACAGTATCAAGACTCAACAAATCCCACCAAACAAACACAGTATAAAGACTCAACAAATCCCATCAAACAAAAACAGTACGAAGACTCACCAAACAAACACAGTATAAAGACTCAACAAATCCCACCAAACAAACACAGTACGAAGACTCACCAAACAAACACAGTATAAAGACTCACCATATCCCACCAAACAAACACAGTATAAAGACTCAACAAATCCCACCAAACAAACACCATATAAAGATTCACAATATCCCAGCAAACAAACACAGTATAAAGACTCAACAAATCCCACCAAACAAACACAGTACGAAGACTCACCAAACAAACACAGTATAAAGACTCACCATATCCCACCAAACAAACACAGTATAAAGACTCAACAAATCCCACCAAACAAACACCATATAAAGATTCACAATATCCCACCAAACAAACACAGTATAAAGACTCAACAAATCCCACCAAACAAACACCATATAAAGACTCACAATATCCCACCAAACAAACACCATATAAAGACTCACAATATCCCAGCAAACAAGCGAAGTATAAATACTCACTTAGTCCCTCCAAGCTAACATATAGTATAAAGTCTGACTTAGTGCTTTTCTTTGCAGCTGGTGGAATATCTGCGTACACAGCAACAAAGTGGTTTAATTTGGGGATGTCGGCATGATCTCTACAACCAGGATTGTTTTGAATATTTAAATAAACGAACATCTTTGCTATGTGATCGACATGAGCCCATCACCAGACGGGTAAACATTGCTAGCTTTAATTCTTTGAAAAAAACTTAACAGTCATCAAGTTTACCAGTGGTATTCATACCTTTTTCATACAATTTTAAACACAGCTTGCACTAAACTTTAAGATAAGTCAATACTGGATAAAATAATTATTCATTTTTCATTTCCATAGTCTGATTACTTGTACATGCATTTAGATATACATGAACATGTACCATATACATGTTGAAGAAAGCACGGACGCAAATAAATATTCTCCATTGTGAGTTCGAATCTCACCTTGGACAAGCAGAAATATCAGCCAGCTTAAGGAAGGTCTGTAGGTTATACCAGGTGTTAGCCTTGGGCTTTACACCGCTTTTAAGTTGTCAAATAACCCTGGCTGTTGACATGACATAAAATCCCAAATCTCAAACCTGTGTTAGTGTCCACCTCCAATTAAAGGTTTTTCGTCCTGTGAATAAAGGCCATTCTTATGAAAATTGTCATTATTTAGAACAAAATGACCTCCAAATAAAATTCACCTGTCAATAAAGGCTACAATGTAACCTCTTTCCCAAGGGTAGCCTTTGTTTACAGGTTTGACTGTATATTAAATAAGTCTTTTTTTCTTCAGATGTGTTCAAGAATCAATAACATATTTATGATGATGTCATGTTTAGAATGGTATCATCGTTGCCTTGGAAACATTTTTGGTATCAACAGTGATCTGTCGCTAAGGAAGAATAAAAAATATTTCCAAAGTTCCATTAATAGTGTGGACATCATAAAAAACGGTATTAATTTTTCTAAATTATGCCTAAAAAGAACTAAATTCACACTTATAAGTTGATAGTTTCTAAAGTAGAAGTTTCACAAAGATTGAGATACTAAGGTGAAAAGAAAGAAGACAGAATTATATACCAAGTGTTCAGGTTGCTTTATAGTAATTTACTACATTGTAGTTTATTGATCCTGAATGTTTTTGCTCATCGGAGCAAAGCTGAGGGTGAGCTGCTAGTTTGCTATATTGTCTGTTGCTGTCGTCCGTCAACAATTCTTTAAACAACATCTCCTCTGAAATGTCAGTGTCAAATTTGAAGAAACTCCTACAGGAATGATATTTGGGTGGTTCGTTACAAAATGACCTTATGCCTATAAAGAAGAGATTTATGTATAGTCTTTGTGGTGTTTGAACTTGATTAATCTGGGTTTGTGGTGGCTTACACTTTATCCACTTCTGGTACATTACTGGTACATAAAGTTAGGTCATCTCTGTCTGTTGATGGTCTTTAGTGTAAGTTAGGCTTTGTCATATTTAATACCTTGACCAGTTTCTTCACCCATTTTGTTTGTTTTGTTTGTTTGAGTTTTACGCCCCTTTTCAACAGTCAGAATCATATGAGGCAGACAGTTAACCCAACCATCGTTACTGGGAAGAACCAGTACTAGACTCCCATCCTACGTAAGCAACTGCCTCCTTTCTCACATAAAGAGACATGGTTGGTAGCGTGTCTTGAATCCACAACCCTCTATCAGTGAGAGGTTACAGTGATTTGAAGTCAGTGACCTTAACCACTTGACCACAGAGAAGGGTCCCATTTTGATAGACAATAATGATATACATCAATCTCTTTTCAATGCGATGATTGGGCAGCTACAGTCAACTGTGGTCTTATACAAGAAAGTGACTTACAATCGTCATTAAAGCTGACGCATATATGGAGCTACATTGTCTTTTTCAGAGTTTATTATAGTCGATGGTTATGAATATGATCCATCGTATGATAGGTCAGAGGTCATGGAGACTGCCTCACAACTGTGTCCCAGTCTGACTTCTGACTGTGACGCTGATATGATAGTAACCAGTCCAATAGATACAGACAGGGATCATATCATGGCAATTTTACGTGCACTGTGTCGTATTATGGCTTACAGGGTAATTTCTTTCCTTACTTTGTTGTTGTTGTTATTTGTGTTTGGATAGCTAGGAATATAGACAGGGGTCTGAAAAAATGTTAGCCCCTAAATATTACTTCTATTTTTCTTTCCTACTTTTTCTCAAATGTTTTTTGTTTGCTATTTTTATTAATACAATACTAAAAAATGTTGAATACCATTAAGTATTGAAAAATATGTTATTACTATATTATGGCTTATTGTACATGTATTGAATCTTTCTTCATTTAATCGATCGAATAACAAATTTAAATAGGATTTGTTCATTGTGTGTCACAGATATGTATGAAGTTGTATGCTACCAGTCTTGAATCTAAGTACCCAAATAGTTGTTGTTGTTGTTGCTGTTGTTGTTAGCGAGGATCACAATGGAAACAAGAGGCCGTCTCTTTTTTGTATCATCCTCAGTTTTTAATGTACATGTCATAGATATAATTTCATAACTGCTATATGATGTTTTATTTCCATGTATATGTTTATCTTTACAAAAATAAATCATATCAATATCATGTCATTATCAACAAAAGCTTATTGTTATTTATTCTTTTACAAGAGCATGTTGCGTGTATCAATATTTAAATCTTTTACTGTTGTTCCATATTTAGTTATAAACTTATTTATTTTACATCAATTGTAGAGCAAGTTCATATAACTTATTTAAACTACTCTCAATGACTGATATTTGTTACTCTCTGTTTCAGTTGAACATGTTTGTATGTGATGCCTTACCTGTCTTGCTGGGTCTAAAAGGGGACAATGTCCCTATTGATACGGGGCTCAAACCAATCACTGATTTTCTCTCCGAGTATTTTAGTTCTCTACAAGCATGGCTGTATCAGGAGCCATATCGTAGAATGCTGGAATGTCTGTGGATATTTATTGTACAGGTAATATATAGTGTAAAGTTAAACATCTGTGTTTTGCTACATTTTGATTGGTTAATTCGAATAAAAAAAATTTAAACTGACCAATGGAGATCGAGGCTTCATTTTTCTTCTGTTTTTTTTTTAGATTTTTATAAATCAACTGACTGTTCGGCCATAATTACAGTTCATTAGTTATAAATATGTTAAATAATTATAAAACTTCATGAAAATACTTTTGTAAGTCTGCTATTAGTTTGTCAAAATGAAATTGTTTGCTTCTGAATTGTTTGTTTAATTCTTAGCATTTAATAAATGGTACTTTAATTAGATCATTCTAAGTTGTCAGATACATGTTTTATAATATCGTACACCATTAACAGGATTTTGAGATAGAATTGGGTAAAATAGAGAGATCAGATAGTGACACAGAATCCAGAGGTCAGTTACTACTACAAGCTTTGGCTGTAAGTATTCTGTAAAAAAAATCACTGACTAAAGACTTTAAATTTGTGCAACTTTATCCTAGGGTGTCAATGTGTACTGCTTGTATTCCCCTACTGAACTTGTCAGTGAAACATTAGATCTCATTCATGAATGATTGGACCTCCAAATCACTAAAAAGGGCCTTGGGAACAGGAAGTGGTCTTTTGGGGGGCCACCAATAATTTCAGCTGTAATGGAAATTAAAAGGGGCTATACCCCTCTTGCTTCCTTCTGGACTGACAGATCACAGCTTGATTCAGTTATCACGTATGTGACAGACTGATAGGTCTTGACTTCCACTATAAAATCTGTTATCATTCTGCACAACTGAATAATCAGTGAAGAATCATTTCTGTTTGCTGTTAATATTGATTTTAACATAAACTGACATACTTTTGGTAAATCATTGCATCAACAGTCAAATCGAGGGCTCAGCGCAACACTGTTGTAACTTGTTCTTATTTCAATATGAGTTACGACACTGTTGCGCTGAACCCTCGAAATGTATTTATTTCAGCATTTACTGAAGTTTATGAATAATCAGCATGAAAGTCTAAGAAGAGAGCTGCTTCTTTCACAAGCTGTGAGTAGTTTATTTTTATATATAGATACCCTGGTACATTTGTATTTCAGAGTGTTAGTTTAAACTTATTTATTTTACATCGTTTGTAAAGCAAGTTCTTACAACTTATATCAACTACTCTCAATGACTGCTTCCTGGATTCTGACCAGTACTCGCGCTGAAGGAAGGGATTGTGAAATTAAGGTTCCGGTCAAATTCTGCTACTGACAAAATTCTAACCTGCAACCATCGGGTTAGGAGTTCGACTCTTTACCCCTACACCACCGTTCCACCCTCAGAGTGTTATAAGTCTATAATATGTGAAAATATGTTGAAACAGTCAAGGTTAGCTGTGAGTAGAGATATATTCAATATTGAATGCATGTTTGTGCAATACAAGAGCAAAGTTAAATTGATAGAAATATATAAATTCATAGCACCAGGTGCCAATTCATCCTTCTTTAGCGGAATGGGCAATTAACTGCATGGTCATCTTTGAGAGATGTTAAATGTTGTGTATTTCAACAGTTTTTATTCTCATCTTACATTTATCATTGAATCAGACTTAATTAGAATATACTGTTTGTGCAAAATATGTGCGTTCCAAACAGCCTGATGAAGATCAAACCTAGGCCTTGATGATTTATTTGATGCATTCAAAGACTTATATACATACAAGTATATAAGTCCTTGATGCATTTAACATTTGCCATGTTTTGTTATCATCTGAACCAGGTACGGCTTCCCACTGGACCTGAGTGTGAATATTGTTCACTGATTAGATATTTTCATACGATTGATGATCTTCTATTGTAGGAGGATGTCTCCTTTAAGCTAAGTCTGTATGCCATGCCACTGACCCAGTTAATTGCTATATATAAGGGTCTGAACAGAGATATTGTAAGTATAATTATGTGTGTGCATCAGATACATGTACAGGGTATTTCATGCTAAAATAACCTGCAGCATCCTTTGTATGGAGTAATTTTTATGTCTTAACAAAATTTGCTTTCCATTTGAACACAATTGTCAACAACATAACAAATGGCTTTGATATATAGATGCAACATCTCTTGAGCAAAAATCTCCCTACAACAACAGCATGCTTTTTTCCAACTTTACCATTTAAGCAAATTTGTATTAACTCATCCTCTAAAGCAATAACATCTCAACAATTACATCATTTTGCTTCTGCTAAAAGGTTTTGTTTTGTAAAGGTGGCTCAGTAAACCCACTTTGAAAAAAAGGTTAAGATTTAGAGGTGTTTGTCCTTTGTGATCATTTACTACACAAACAAAAATTATTAGAAACTTCAGGGTTTGATGCCAAAAAAGGGGTTGGTGGGATGAGTTGAAACATGTTTATTTTCTTCTGTATTTAAATCAAAGTTTACTTTAAGTATATGTTTTACTGAACATGCATTTAATGCAACAATATGGTGTGTACCTAGGGAACAAGTTCTGAAGCCAGTAGTACCGATGCCCAGTACCAGTCAGTGCTGTTGCTGAGACAGAGGTTGAAACATGACCTTCAGACGATGAAGAAAGGTTTTAGTGGGGCAGATTTAATACAGTGGATAATAGATAACCATCAGTTGTTCTACAGTTTTGGTAAGTTTTAGTGTCGCTTGAGGTTAATGAAAACTTTGTGTGTTCCTTTATGTGTTGCTTTGGACTAATATAATACTTCTTCAGTGTTTTAACATACTTTTGGCCAGCGAATAATTTAGTTACTTTTTATGTTGCTGTACATTAATAAATATTATATGTTTTTTTGTTGTTGTTTTTTTTGTTTTTTTTTAATGTTGCTTTTGGCAAATGTATGCTTCTGATGCTTTTTGTGTTACTGTAGGCTCATTATTATGTTTTTGGTATTTTTAATTGTTCCTTTGACTGAAGGATATTTTGGTTGCCTTTAGTTTTGCCATAGACTTTTAGTGATTTGTTCGTTTCAGATCCAGCATTGTCTGAGAATAACGGAACATACACGAGAGAGACAGCTAACGTCATTGCACAACGATTTTTAGATTGGAATCTTATAGCTGATGTGGAAGGCGAGACTGTTAGAGGAAGTGAGTGTGGTGTTTGTAACAAGTATGATAAGAAATAACTAAAACCTCATAATCCATGGTTTAATGAGTAACCTATTGTTGTTCCCAATTTTGTCAATAGAACAATGGAGGAAAACGTCCAAATTGCAATACATCGTACACCACCTAGCTTTATTAAAGAGTATGCAAATTGCCTGTGTATTTTTGGGGTTTAGTTTTGTTCAACCTTTGAATTCCAGATAGTGTGTCTTCTTTCATATCAAAATTACATGCAAAATATTTGGTACAGAATGAGTTTTTACTTCATGTGCATACAAATGTAGTCTTAACTTCTGTTCTTGAAAATATCCTGATATAATTCTATAATTATTCAGGTTCTAGCCCTGATTGCAGCCTGAATGACAATCCATTCCCTGACATGACCATCCAGGTTGATGTTGCCCTTCCTCCTGGAGGTATTTCTCTACCTCCTGAGGAAAGAGTAACTTCCAGTAATGACAGCACCCCACAGATTTCTCGCCGGAACTCACCACGACCTTTCACCCCTAAAACAACCCTGAAAACATCACTTAGAGCTCTATCTAGGCAGTCAAGGGCAACCCCAGCTTCCAGGCAAAATGACAGATTCCAAAATGTAAATCCTTCAAGGTCAGTTCGAGGAGAGGATAAATGTCAATATGACTCTAGTAAGGTCAATGTGCAATCACAGTATGGCGCTCCTGGTTGTGAGTCTGAGAAGTCCAAAAAAGGAAAAGTATTTGATGTTGAAGATGATAAGCTGGGAGTAATTGAACAGGAAGCAGAAGTAACAGATATGGTCAATTCTACTGAATACACATCTGTGGATAGTGAAGTCTTAGGAGCATTTAGTACCACTCAACAATACATAAACTCAAGAATAGATAGAGCTTCACCTAACTTTGACCCTTACCTCCTGCGTGGAACACCGTTATCCTTAACATCTGCCATATCATACGATTCAAAAAGTGCTCTTTTCTTTGGAGATAGTGATAACTTTTATTATGTTTGTCCATACATTGGCGATGACCAAGATCTTACTTGGAGTAATTGTGAACTGTTCCATTTGGTCGAAGAATGTTTTCAGAAGAAAATTACTGCTGAATATGTGATGAGAATTATTTACAGTCGACGGAAATATGATGCAAATGCTAGGGCTTTTTTGAAGAAATCCCCAACTGAAATTATTGAGAAGATACGATTTGGAATGCCCCAGGAAGACGTGCCAGGATGTGTTAGCAGTTAAAATGACATATCATTGAGCCTTCTGCAACTGATATTAAGTTAAAATGTATTTATGATTTTGAAGATTTGAACAGGTAACATTAGTTATTGGTATTTTGAAACAATGTGCCATGAACAAACATTCATTCTTATTGTTATTAGCGTTACTTATTTTAATAGACTTTGACTGTGCCAAAAATGCACTATTTGATTGTTAGTGTTCTGTGGATAAATATGTTCGTATACGCAGTGATAGATTCTTGTTGATTGGTGAATATTTGTCTTTCTTGACTGGTCAATATATGTACATTTTGTATCTTTCTTGACATTGATTTGTGATAATTTGTGCATAGTAAACAGAACAGATCTTAATTATTACATGCAGTCTTAAACTGTAGGTGGACTGATATACATCACTGCCTTCATAATTAAACAAGCATAATCATGTATTTCTATGACATAGTAAAATAAGATTAATTATGATAACAATAAAGACATGATTCAATGAACATGTATCAAATCTGGGTCGATCCAGTTTTCCATGTAAGGGTCATGGAATAATATACATAAGCTAGTTCCGTTTACTATGGGTGCATTGTTTAGTATTCAGCATTATTGGTACCAGAGGGCTGCACGTGTATGCACTGATATGTGCATCAAATTCTCCTGATTACTCACCAGTCTATGTCCTTCTCACCTATTCCCAGTTTGTCCAAAATGAAAATGTTTGTATGCCCCTGTATTGATAGATCAGGGTATATTGTTTTTGGCCTGTCTGTCTGTACCAAACTTTATCTTGCCTATAAAATCAAAACGCTTCCACCTACAGTCATCAAACTTCATATGTAGGTTCCTCATGACAACCTCTACAGGACCTGTGCATTTTAAGGTCAGTAGGTCAAAGTCACCCAGAGGGAGGGGGGTTGTGTTTCAAAAATACGTCTTGTTTCTCTTACTATAATAGTAGACCCTAATTGTGTTACTCGCTTGATGTTGCAGAATTATGAAAAATATTTTGGAACTTTTTCGCATGGTACTATTTTGCTTTAGTAAAAAGATACGTAATTTGTAAGGAATTTGCCAGAAGAAACGTATGTTTTATATATGAGGGATATATCAAAATGAGTTATTGTGAAACATTTTTGTATGATTCACATAGATATAATTATGAGATTATTAGTTATGTATTGTACAATGTATTTTATTTTATTGAAAGTTCGTATTGTATTAAAAGATATTTTCAATTTAAATTGATCGTTTCTGTGATATTATGATATACAAGTATTGTATTTGTATAATTTATTTATTGTAATAAAACATATCATTAATATGTATAACAGTGTATTTATAAATCTTATAATTTGCTCAATAAAAATATTTTGCTAATTTGCATATCTGTATAACATAGTATGCACTACCTTATAAAAAAATTATGCGCTGGCAAAGGCCAGAAAAATGTAACTTTTCCATTTCCTTGACAAACAAATAGGGTAGGTAGGACCCGGTAGGTAGGTAATAAAATCCTTTCTTTCTATGTTCATCTTTCGTACTATTGAGGCACGATTTGTCTGGAATTGTTCTGAAAAACCACATATTTTACCATTTTTTCTTCATTTTCTGTTAGGGTCATTTAGAAAAAAATAGAGACAGCTGTCCTGAAAAACAATTACCATATTTTTTTCTGGCCTAATGCATAAAAATCCATGATGGTTGTGGAGGTGTTTATTGCTAAATGACTATAAATCCATCAAAGATGGTGAATGTTGTTTAAGAACGAATGGTATTGATAGAGTCAATAATATCACTAAATAGTCAATACATGTGTATTTGTAAAATCCATGTATGCAACAATATTTTTATGTATCCGAGTTTAATGTTTAACTTTATTTTTTATAAATTCAATATAATATAATTATAGATAGATGTGTATTTTAATTTTTCATGCTCTATTTTCTTACAATGAGTAGTGATCCTGTTTGTTTGTTTGTTATTGATTGTTAAATAAAAATAATGTGCAATTCATTTCAATAAAATGTTTCTTGTTGGTGATGTTTCTTATCTTTTTAGCTCACCAGAGCACGAATGTGCTCAAGGTGAGCTTTTGTGATCGCCCTGCGTCCATCGTGCGTCGTGCGCCGTGCGTCGTTACGTGGCGTCCATGTTTACTTAAAACAACATCTCCTCCTACACCGCTATGCCGATTGCAACCAAACTTTGCTGGAATGATCCTTGGGTGGTCCCCTTTCAAAGTTGTTCAAAAAATTAAATTTCATTAAAAACTCTGGTTGCTATGGCAACAAATAGAAAAAACTTAAAAAATCTTCTTGTCCGAAACCACAGGGCCTAGAGCTGAGATATTTGGTATGTAGCATTGTCTAATGGAACTCTACAAAGTTTGTTCAAATTATTACCCTGGGGTCAAAATTGGCTCCACCCCGGGGGTAACTTGATTTTACATGGACTTATATAGGAAATTAAAAAAATCTTCTTGTCAAAAACTACAATGCCTAGAGCTTTGATATTTGGTGTGTAGCATAGTCTAGTGGACCTCTACCAAGTTTGTTCAATTGCAAATTATTGCCCTAGGGTTAAAATTGGCCCCGCCCCGGGGGTCACTTGATTTATATAAAACTTATATAGGAAAATTTAAAAAATCTTCTTCTCCGAAACCACAAGGCCTAGAGCTAAGATATTTGGTATGTAGCATTGTCTAGTGGACCTCTACCAAGTGTGTTCAAATTATTGCCCTAGGGTCAAAATTGGCCCTGCCCTGGTTTTTTTCTATTTTATATAGGAAAATTTAAAAAATCTTCTCCTCCGAAACCACAAGGCCTAGAGCTAAGATATTTGGTATATAGCATTGTCCAGTGGACCTCTACCAAGTTTGTTAAAATTATTGCCCTAGGGTCAAAATTGGCCCCGCCCCGGGGGTCACTTGATTTATATAGACTTATATAGGAAAATTTAAAAAATCTTCTACTCCGAAACCACAAGGCCTAGAGCTAAGATATTTGGTATGTAGCATTATCTAGTGGACCTCTACCAAGTTTGTTCAAATTATTGCCTTAGGGTCAAAATTAGCCCTGCCCTGAGGTTTATTCTATTTTATATAGGAAAATTTAAAAAATCTTCTCCGAAACCACAAGGCCTAGAGCTAAGATATTTGGTATCTAGCTTTGTCTAATGGACCTCTTTTAAATCTGTTCATATAATGGCCATGGGATAAAAACGGCCCAGATAGGTCACTTGATCTTACTCGGACTCGTATAGAAAACTTCAACAATGTTCATCTCCAAATGACCTTTTCTCCTGGTGAGCATTTATAGGGCCATCATGGCCCTCTTGTTTAACATTCCGGTTGGAACATAGAGCTGCAACGATTCATTCAGAACAGATTCGATTCGATTCTGATACCAAATACCTTGATTCGATTATTTTTGATTTGATTCATATTTGACGTATTGCTGGTAACTTAATTGGTCAGTTTTATTCTAATTTGCATGTTTGGGTGATACATGAATGCCTGTCTTACAATTATTCAGAATATAGTTGTACATAGGGTGTTGTTTTTAAATTATTCTAAAGCATTAATTAGGATATACGTACATGTAATATGAAATCTTAAATAGTGAAGGATTTCATCCAGAACAATTTAAAAAACAAACTTTTCTGTTCACATTTTGAATAAAAAAAAAAATCTATGACTTACATGTAGAGTATAACTAAAAATGTTGATACATTTCAACTGTTTTTTTGTACAATAAACAAAAAAAACCATAGTTTTATATCTTATGAGATCTTAATTATTAGATTAACAGAAATTTATTAGACATTTTGAAATCAAAACATCAAAAGAACACAGGCACCGGCCAAGATTTGAAGAAGCACAATCTTTCACATAGAGTATTTCAGCATAATTTAATAACTCAGATACAAGCAGAACGTAACGCATTAGGCCTGCTTATGCTCCTGTCAGTTCAACATGACATAGACCTGAAGCTTACCTAGTCATTTCTCCTAGGTCGAGTGCCTTATATTGAATCACCAACAGAACCAACAACTAGCCATTCTACAGAAGGCGCATCCTATGTTGTTAATGGTAACGCCTAACTGGGTAACTGCAGAGTCTTATAGCAGTTCCGGACACATTCGAGCAAGTAGCTGAGGCGATTTCTTATCAGTTGCCTAAAACGTGTAGACTTTATATCAGACATTTACAACTAACAGTCTATTAAATAAGATGAGTGCCGATGACGTTTGGCAGCTCCAACGTTCTTGCTCTCAGGTAAAAAAAAAGCAATAACTCCATGAAATCGGATGGGCTTCATATCTAAGGACGACAATAAGACACAGTCAATAAAGCTAATCTTTGAGCATTCTTATAGAGATGGTGTCACAGTCACACTAACTGAGATTCAAAGCACTGAGATTACAGTCTGGAGCAAAGTTTAAATGTGTTAGACAAAACCATCGTTAAACCATTAAAAGGCCTGTGTTATCATCATTTTGAATTAAAATTTGAATGTCAAGTATGTATAGTCTGTACAGATGTACATCATTTGACCAATTAACCACAATTACCAAGGAAAAGCTATCATGTGTCAATACGCAATCTCACTAATCTCAGAGACAATATAGTGTTCCAGCGCTACTTTACTGAATGAAACTATTTTCAATATGTAGTAAAATTCGTTACCTCAACAGTTAATGATGAAACGGAGGGAAAAAAACAGAATCCTGCATATACCTCCAACTTTTTTCAAAACTGCAAAGTCTGCAATGTATACTTATACTATTTTTCAAAGCAGATGTATATGCGTCACGTAATTGTAATTAGAAAAAGTAATGTACGTATAGCTATAGGAGCTTTGCTCCTATAAATGAAGATTACATGACAATATTAGCCAATTTACCACGCATGTTTGTTCGGATGAACTTTACAGTGCCATTGAGACATTTGTATGTGTGTTGTTTGGTCATTAAAAATACGACATCAATAAACTGAGGTATAACAAGTATCAAAGTCATGGTTGTGTTCTGAACGCTTTAAGTGGTATGGAAATGAGCTTATACTCACTCCCTGCAGATCCCGTCTCGTATGTTCAATGTGATACGGATAGTTATAAGGTGTATATTTGGACCCATGCAAAGAGGGCAATCTTGATCTTCTAAAAGTGGATGAAAGTGGTTGGAAATTCGGTCCTGACAACATGCTGGAATACAACTGGTACGAGGATAATATTGTGCCAAAGGCTAGCGACGCAGAAGACACTGATGATAGAAACGACATTGATCTCATTAGTATGGTCGATGCCGTCTTTGAAACAGAAAAGTGATGAGGATTTGTGAAACTCGTGAACGTTTGCCATCAGAACAACAAAAATACCTTGATGACAATATGTACAGCTAATGAAATCTGACATAACATACAATATTGCACTTTTAAAGTATATACATGTATATATAAATAATCATGTAACAAATGGTAACGTAAATGACACACACATGTTTATGTGTGTCAATGGCACAATGTTTATTGCACTGTCGCTGTTATTGTAAATTTGATTGTTTCATAGATAAATATTCTTAGAATACAACCGATGATGATTTTATAACAGTTTCATAGATATGTTAAAATTGTTACTCGTTTATGAATAATTTCAAACGTAACACGAATAAAACCATGTAACGTGAAACTCAATCAGTGATGAATTAAAAAAGTTGGAATGTTAATTTACATATACGTATTGCCAGTAATCAAGTATAAACATTTTGTATATCAAATCAATGTTTTATGTATTGTAAAGCGTGTTAAGCACTTATCGTGATGAAGGTAACGTTATGTAACGCAAACTATAGACTATTATCCCAGTCAAACTTTACAACATTTGTAACTAGAAATGTTTTCCAGTTATGGGTATTAATGAATGCATCATGATTACCTATCACTGTATACCTATTTGATCATAGCATGTGATCACAGTAATATAAATGATTTCCATGTAACACGTATACTTTTATATGTAACATATTTTACGTAAAATGAAGACATAAACGAGCATTCAATGAAAGAAAAACATGAACATGTGGTAGTATTTGCCTGATATGAATAAAAACATTGTTTACGACTGCTTTTGTGTTAATTTAACATATACAACTGTCATTTCCTTGTCATTTTGGGGTAACGCAGGGTAACGTAAATTACAGAGCATAATTATATAATGCAATAAAGTGAAAAACATGCATTTGATCGATAAGTAAAGCCGCTGCTAACTTATTATGGTCATAGGAATTGTTCAAATTGATGAATTATTGAAAATATCTAGAATAAGACTTCTAACAAAATAAAATTATTGTCAAACGTATTTTTCGGTAACGGTAATTAGCATGCTGTAGTTCACAAACGCCCCAACGCCCAGATTGTAGACACTGGAAAAATGATCAGCAGGCATTGAGCTTTCAAAAAAATGGTGTCTACGAAAATGCCTCCGGGGGGAGGGTTTCGCCCAGTAGCCCATAGCCTATAAGTTCGATTATGGGCAAAATCAGACAAGGACTTCAAGAGTTATGTACCATTTACTTAGATTTAGCTTGTTTTATACTCTATATATAGCCCCTTCATTTATTCACCAACGTATAATACGTATTAAACGGCTCTGACCAATCCTAATCGTAAACTGGTTCCCGTTCCATGATGCAGTGCACTTGTACACATAACTCAACGGGAACCAGTTTATCCTAATCGTACTATCAGAACTTCATGCAAGAGTTATGGGCCCTTGACTTTGAAAATTAGGTATATTTGAGTTTGTTTACACTTTAGCGCCTTTATTTCTTCACCAGTCCTGACAATATTTTCAGTGAATGCTAATTAAAGGTCTAGTACAATTTCGATTATGGGCGAAATCGGACAACAACTTCAAGAGTTAAATTATGGGCTATTATGGTGTGCATTGTACGTATTGGTACGATATCACCCCTACGTACTAAACTGTGGCTCTTTCACATCTGTGATCTGTTAAATATGAGCCATCGACACATCCGTTATAGAGTCATCGCGATCAATTTCAAGATAAAACAGGTAAACACATTTTATAAAAATATCCGTTTTTAAAGCACATGCATGCTTGTTTTTTCAAAAATCGAAGCTAGAATGCTATGCTACCCAGAACATTTTCTCGTCATTTTGCATGCATTTTCGACAAAAAAATACTCTTAAACTCAAACTCTAAAAAGGGTAACACAAATAGAGTTTTAATAAACTCTTAATTATTTCCATTGTGGTCCTTAATTGTGATACATGTATACATATATGACACATATACAGGAATTAAGACATCACAGTTAATATCACATCAAAATGCATAATTACATTGAAAGACTTGGTTAAAATATTAAGTAAACTATGGAAATAATATGATTCAAACGTATGAAAATGAATTAACTTGAATATACTGAATTATCAATCACAGCGGATAATCTATTCCTAAAATTGCTACATAAGTCCTTGGTGGTACGTACATAATTATACTCGTATTTATGGAATATTTAATGAATATTAGATATTATAAATATATATAATTACCAAGGATGTATTCGATCAGGTCTTGATACTACTTGTCATCAAAGACCTATATATACTTAACTGTTAAGCTGAACCCCGCATATAATGTATTTTTGTGCCTGGGAGTTAACACGATAAGTTAAAAAGTTGGTTTTCCCGAAATCTCAAGATTCACGCTTTTAACAAATGACATGTACTCAATACCATTCAGCTTCCCGTGAAAAAGTCATGGATCACGACATAATTATAATAAGCAGTGATGAGTCCCAAAGTGCCACTATAATAGACAGCGCCGATAGTCTGCCATCCATTTCGGATGCCGAGCTTGATTTTTTAGTTGAACGATGTGAAATGGAGAGAAATGACGATTCTGATGTAAAAAAGAATAAAACAGAAATGTGTGTAAGTGTAATGTTTGCTAAATTATTTTGCATGTACTCGTGTTCTGATAAACGTACTTTATAATTGATAAAATGCGCAAAATTCAATAACGTTTTTCGGATGTATCCGTTTTCGGATAAATTCCCGTTCCGTCAAGCTACCAGGTATTGGCGTTTTCAAACAGTGATTTTGTCTCCTTGAGGGGACATGCGGTGGTCCCTTAGAAAGGAAAAATGTGCATTCTTCGCAGAGAAGGGGCAATAATGAATATAGTCATGAATTGTTCAGGGCCTTTTTTATGCTATTTTTGGGTCAGTATTCGGCCCATTGATTCCCCAAGCCACTGACTTTGTGTGTAAGCTAGCTTGGACAGCTTCCCCAAAAAAGTAATGCAAAAATGTGTCTAGTCCCGGTCAGGTTGGAACTCACAGTAGTTTGGAGCTTCAACAGGAATCCGAAACATCTGCTTTACTCAACACAGATCTTATATATATGGATATATATCAATTTGAAGATGGCTGACCTGAGTCAACTACACTAAGTCCTGGCAGAGACATAGATAACATATTCTAGGTCTCTGGCCCTGGGTATTAAGCTCAGTTCAGACCATTTTTATGCACCCAGATATGAAATATATCGAGGCTATATTGGATTCACACTTGTCGGTTGGTATGCTGGTATGACGGTTGGTCCCTGTATCAGTAGATAAATTTTGTCCTGACAATTTCTCTCCAACTACTTAAGGAATTCAATAAAACTTCACAGTAGTGATAAGTCTAGTTGTGCATGCATTAATTTAAGTAGGTTTTGTCTGGATTAATTTTCACTGAGTTATGGCACTTTGTTTTTTATACAGTGTATAAAATAAATACAATAGGCAAATTTTGTCTGCACTATTTCTCAGCAACTGTTATTTTTGTAGGTATTCAATGAAACTTCACAGAAGTGATTTATAGGTAGTAAGCATATAGGTAGAGCATGTTCTCAGCAGGTTTGTCCACATTTTTAGTGACTGTTTTATTTTCCTTTGTAAAATGTAACAATAACTGCAAAGGCTACATATGGGGGTATTCATCACCTTCAGTGATAGCTCTAGTTTTCTAGTCGTCTTTTAATTGTGATATTACCATTACGCTAGAATAAAAATTCTGTTCTGTTCATGGTCACTTGATGAAGTGTAGATACTAATGGGTTACAAACTTTCCTATTTTTCCCTGTTAGTGTCTTTTTAGTCCCCATTATTCCTCCCCAAATATTTTGCATACTTTTGAGTTTGCTATTTGAAATTTGAAGGGGTGGCATGAAAAAAGAAGGGATCTGAAATTGAATTGGTGGCATGATGAAGATTGGTGGGTCTGAAATCTGAAATTTAAGTGGTGGCATGAAAAAATAGTGGCATGAAAAAAATAGGATGGATCTGAAATTTAAGAGGTGGCATGTAGAAGTATGGTGGGTTTGAAATTTAAGTGTTGGCATCTAGAAGTATGGTGGGTCTGAAATTATAGTGTTGGCATGTAGAAGTATGGTGGTTCGGAAATTTAAGAGCTGTCATGTAGAAGTATGGTGGGTCTGAAATTTAAGTGATGGCATGTAGAAGTATGGTGGGTCTGAAATTTAAGTGGTGGCATGAAGAAGTATGGTGGGTCTGAAATTTAAGTTGTGGCATCAAAAAGTAGGATGGGTCGGTTTAACTGAAAACATAACTTTTTCTAGCCTTTTATAACTACTCAATGTTTTAAGCTCTTTATAATTTCTTAATTCTTGCTCTCTGATCTGCTGTCCCTATATATACATGTATATCCAAGAAGTCAAAGTATGTATGATATATACATTGTAGTTAAAAATAAGTTGTTTTTCACACTTAGGTAACAAACATATACTTAAGATATGTGTTCTTTTAAAACACAGTGGCTCATAATGTGGTGTATGATCATATTTGATTGTTTATATACAGGTGATATATAGCAGTGTTAATACAAAATCTGGTCAGATTTATTTTAGGGACAGATGCATGTAAAATCATGTATGATAACTGATCTAAGTTCTAACAATAAATATACATTGTAAAAAAAAACTATGTACATGTTCTATGAACTGCTAGCTAGGTCAGTCCATCAAAAATTCTGAGGTATATGATATTGGGAATGAATATAAAAAGGTTAGTACATTTATATATGAAGCCATCAATTGTTGTTGCTGTAGTACACATGTGTACAAGCATTGTGACCTGAATCTTGGCTAATGAGGTCTAGTCTATTCTTAACATGCTATTACTGGTAAGTTTACTTATATAATTATGTTGGGTTTTTCCATTCAGGTTGCTATAATTAAAAACATGTGATTTATAAGTACATGTATAGAATATCATGTACATATTAGTATATGTCACTGTAGATAATAGCTGATTCACTGAAGTGTTTATATGACAGAATGATTAGATATTGAGTTAATGATATTTTTAAATGAGATCTGTTCTATTCTCAACATGCTATTGGTACATTAACTCATGATGTATTTGTTCTATATTTTATGTTGGGTTTTCCATTCTGAAATACTATAATTAAATTTTTTATTTTTATTTTTTTTAAGTCTATGTATATTTTATTTGGTTCAGCTCATATTGCATGTTTACAAACAAGCTCAAAGGCTTTTGAAAGACTACACTAACATAGTTTGAACTACCTACTGATAAAACTAACACATTTTATATACATGTAAGACAATATACAGAAACCTCATTTAACATATATAAATAAACAAAAGAAACAACAACATAGTTTCACCACCATTTTTGTAAGTTTGATATTTGAATGTACCTTTAATAACAAAGCAAGGATTAAAAACAAAAATGTCTTACAATTGTCCATCTGTTGTATTCTATATCTGTTATGCCCGATGTTTTATATATCTCCCATGCGAGTTTTAAACTGTTTTTTAAACTTTCAGTAATTAAAAAATTGTGATTTATTAAGACATTTAGGGGTGTAAAATATTTTTGAAAGGCAGTCGTCCTGCAGGACCACTAAATGCAAAATGTTGGTCGTCCTTACAGAAAGTTTGGTCGTGCTAACTTTGCTCATGTCTGTAGAATTTTACATCATATTGCTTAAATTTTAACAGGGGTGTGGAAATATAATATTTTCTACGCTCTTAATATACCTTTTATCTTGTTGATGCAGTATTAATAAAATGTAAAGGGAGATGCTTTTATAAACTTACGGGTAGAATAATAATCCAACATATTAAACTGAATAATGGTTTTCATAACATTTGATCATGAATGTATACCACATGATTAAATATCAGAGATAAGATACTACAATTATTACACATTAAATACCATTTAGATGATGTATGGTTTCACCATGTGGTGCTGTCATCCGAAATGTAATTATTGTCCGAAATATATATACTTCATGGAAATAAAAGAATAACGACTGTTCTTGAAAATTAACAAGTCCTAGATTTTTTGTTGGTCATCATATTATAAGTACAAACTTTATTCAATTCCACTGATGATGTAGAGACAAAGAACTCAGCAATTTATTGGATTGAATTGTCACCTGCATCATGAGTCACTGAGCTTGGGGCAATTAAAAGTGGTGTTGATAGATGAAAACAAACAACATGCATCGTCATGGTCAATTTAAAATATGACTGATGATCTTTATAAGTATACCAGACAGACGACTAGACATGACAACTTAGACTGTAAACTCTAAGGCTGAAAATAAAAATAACTTTGTTTGTAGTGCTTCGACCCAAAATTTTATTTTTATTTGTTTGCTAGGATTTTCGTGAGTAGGTAGGAGCACTCCAAACAACCCTATTTTTATCTTCAGCCCAATTGAAGATCTTTGGATTATTCAATACCTATATAAATACAGTAGATATACATAATGCACCGATACTAATGCTATTTTCCAGTTCATCATCACCAGAGTATGTAGGCTAAAAAAAAAAAGGTAAAATCATTGAAGCAAGAGTGTTGAACGAAGTACGCACACATGAAGCTTTTTTGGGAGAGGGATAATGGGGTAATTTATTATTAAGGTTCAATAATGTCACATTAATTTGGACACTCATAAGGTTGACTACAAAATTCAGGATGATTTTAAATACAGAGCTACATATGATTTATGGAATGAACTTTTAAAGCTAATTGACTCACTGCCTATTCAGTATTTCTTACCATTGCTGACATTAGATTATGATACTGTTGAATACCAATTATTGTTGAAACTATTGATCGATAGTTTATTGTTAAGTAGAAGAAATTATTCAAGCAGAGTCATCAGTATCAATGCATTCTGTTTCTATGTATTGGGCAAAATTAATGCTTGTTAACATCTTATTACAATTTTGTAATTTTTGAAGCAAGTATGCTTTTATGACTAATTCGCTTTATGGAGGTACAGAGCAGTCGTGGGTTTGGTTCTTCGGCTTGCAAATTAGTCTAGGAAGTTTTTTCAGTGTCCTCGTCCCAAGGACTGTGTCTAGGAAACCACAGCAAAAAGGGTGAGCCATGCCATGTATTGATGCTTTACACTAGACATGATAAAGTCATAAATAACCAGGAAAAACTATTTGAAAAGAATAGGGATATAAATTCTCACTTCTCCTGTATCTTATCTCCCCTCTCATTGTGTCATATCAAGACAATGTGTCATGCGCAAGAACTATGTCACTTGCTCAAAGGTCAAGGTCATAGTGGACATTTAAAGTTTATGCTTTATTGATAAAATGACCATAACTTTTCAATGGGCCATAAAACAACACACAGATAATAAAACCAGTGGCACTGACACCCCCACAACTGGATTGTTAATATACCACTCTTATCAACTTCAGTATAGGATATCTAATCTACATAGCACCCTTATCAGGTAAATTAAAATAATACATACCCTACTTATCTACTTTGAATTAAGATTATATTTAACTTATCAACTTCCAATTAGAAATAATTCCTTTTTATCAACTTTCAATTGAAAAATATAATGATCTAATTTACGTAGGGCCTGCTATAATTTTTCTGTTAAATAAAATGTGCTAAAGGTATGTACGTAACAGTATTTTTCTAGACAAATTATACTCATAAGTATTAGTTCATTTTAGCTGTTTGTGAGTATATAGTGTAGTGTCTATTACTAGTTTGGCTTATTCATTGACATTTGATTGGCTAATGGTGATGACTAAATCTATTAATAGTTGACAGGTAAGTAAATCATGAAAGCATTGTCCTAGATAAGTTAGTGTGTGTCTATTTGAAGTTCAATGTGCTTGTATGATAATGCTTAGATTTATGGTGAATTCGTTAACATTCAGGGTTGGATGTAGGCTATGATATTACCATGTGCTTGTGAACTATATACCTGAATTTATTCATTTGTCAAATATTCATGATTGTCATTATACCTGTAATGTGTATTACTCATATCATACAAATATTTTATACTCTCCTTAATGGAGGATTGAATAAAATATACAGACAATATCCTTCATGAAAAAAGCAACTTCATAAAAAAACCATAAACCAATTAATATGCATCTTGTAATTTGTCTACCTCTAATGTTTTGTTATAGTTTTTCTTGTTTATAGCCTAGTGGATCATAAGTAAATGAGTAATCACAGAACTGTTGTACAAAACACTTGAGGATAGTAATGAGTCTTAGAAGATGCTATGCTCTGGCCTAAAAAAAATATGTTTCTACTGATATCCCCCATAAATATAGGGTACATTACCAAATGTTGGTACTGGAGAACTTCTTTTATTATAGTTCAGATAATGTAGTTCATGTCCCTCACTGCTCAAAAATCAACCTGAAACTGAAATTCCACATGCGAGGTATCAGCGGTTCATCAGCATGCATGGGGTTTTCCTCCACCATTAATTTTTACGCTAGAAATATCGCCAAATGACCAAACTGGCTCTTGATTGTATGACTTTAAACCAGGGAAACACAATGCCCCCTCTGGGTGACCTCAACCTTTGATCTACTGACCTGAAAATGCACAGGCATGTAGAGGTTGTCTTGAGGAACAACATAGTTTGATGGTTGTAGGAGAAAGTGTATTGATTTTATAGGCAATGTTTATATTTGGTACAAACAAACACTGGCCAAAAACAATATACCCCCTTCCCATGAATATGCCCACAGATCTATAGATCTTAAAAAAGATTATATGTGAAATAATAACATTACAACACATACTGACAGTGAAGTAGACATACTGCTTGTGATATATTTACTCTTGTCAAGTTGTCATTGATGAGTCAATTTAGCAACTAAATATCAAATAAATAAATCCTACTTATGAAAATTGAGGCATTTTAAGTGTTTAATCATTAGCTTGAGTGTAACTTTTATGTGTTTCTGACTTTGAAATTAGACTAACACTCCTTGTTTTCAATCTGAATTGTGTTGATATACAATATTACACACTTAATATGTAGATCAATTTAATGCACCATTGGTCATAAAATGACAAAGGGGTCAAAATCTCCAACAGAAATAACAACCGTTGTCACAATCCGAAACCCTCTAAAGGTTGACATAATCTCCTGTATCTGTGATAATAATAATCTTGTAAATCTTGTAATCTGGGCTTCAATTTCTGTGACATCTAGGTCATACACTTCTTTGAAATTTTGACCTAAATGTAGATTTCCCTCCATTTTTGAAGAAATTGACTTTTCCTTCGGGAAGGGATACAAGTAGTTAAAAAAGTGCTGGTTGAGATCAAATCCAGGAAAACTGGTTTATGAACTTGCCACAGTATTATAAACCAATCTATGGATTATTTTAAAGGATTGTGTCCGTCAGATGATGGACACCATTTTGGATTTTACTTACTGATTTACTTCTGTATTATATCTTTACTTTTTTTAACAAAAGATGTAATGCCAGGTTTTTAGAATGGTTTGAAGACAGTTTTATGTAGTGGATTTAAGTACTGTGTTAAATTGTGTGAGGGGGCAGCGTAAACAGATGAATATTATTTTCATGGGCCAAACTAATTCAACCAATGGTTTCCTGAGAGCTATGATCTTTCTGTACCACAGTACTTTAAGAAATGATCTTTGAACCATGTTACTCCCAAGATATCTTCCATCCAGGCCTTCTTTTATACTTTATATAATGAGTTATTACAAGTATATTTTGCCCCATGCGTACCTTGTGATGCGTTGATGCATAGAGCCTTTTTTGTTTGTCCCGTGACGATTACAACAAGAGAAGGTATATATACCATTGCCAGCTTCATTAACACATGTTAGCACAGATACACCATCATGACAGTTGCCTACCCAACCAGAAACATTTCGTTGCCCAGTTTCAGCTAAAACTTCTGATGGCTTATGAGTAAGGGACACATTGGTCTCATCAATGTTCCAAATAAGCTGAGGTGAGCTCAGAAGCTTCAGACAATTGACAACCTGTCCAATGTGCATAAGATATTTATCAGTGACCTCAACTGAACATTTAACATGTGCGCTCTCATCGAATTCTCTGAGAAACATCTAGATGCCCCCTTTGAACCCATCTAGTCTTTCCCGGTTACTGTAACTCCATTCCGAAAAGGAGTCTTCAGCCTCATTGCGAGAGCAATTCAAGAAACTTCCGTACAAAGTTGCTCCCTTGTAATGCCAAATTCCATTCTACTGGCTTCTTTTATTTTACTGAAATTTCAGTTTCAATTTCTAGTGGAATTACTGTACAGTTTTCCAAGACAGGCATCTTCCGATACCCATCCTGTAATTCTATCACATAAGGTAGACTTCGGAACATTAAATTTGTTTGTTGCCTGTCTAACAGAAAGAAGACCTGTCTTCACGGCGGCTGACATACTGCATGTTGCAGGTTAGAAGAGTTATATATATACTGGCACCGTACACCTTATGACTTCCATGCCATTGCTCTGTTTAGGACATATTTAAAATAAACATTTTTTAAAGAAAACTATGGATTAAAATTACAGTGCAGTATCCTCAGAAATTGATATCTACAAGTTCCAAATGTGTCAAAATTAAATGGAAATACAAAATTAATGCATGTACGATAAATATCAAAGAAATTAAGATAATTAGGCAACACTGTTTGTATGATATTACCATTTTGGTAGCATTCAGCAGATGTGTAAAATGAATACAGTATTACTAATACATTAATTGTTGAAAAATATAAAATATCTATTTCTGAAGATACTGTGATGATGGGCCGTCCTATATTTTTCTATGTAAATTTGTAATTGTGTTATTTTTCTTTTTTACCACAGTTCGATTTTAAACTAATCCAAATCCAGTCATATCCAACATTCTTATTTATGATTTATTTTACTGCAAGCAACATGGCCATTTGTTGTCGAAGAGCTATAAACAACCACTCAACCCCCAAATCTTTTTGCATCTTTTTACCGTGACTTTTCATTTAAATGGATCTTTGTTTTCTTAAATTTTCAAAAATTGGCTTCTCACATAAACTCAAATGCAAACTTAAAAGGACCATGACTCAATGGATTTATGTTGATATCGTTTTCGAAAATCTAACAGTAAGTCATTTGTTATAATGGAGACCTATTGAAATTATCAAGACTCCTAAAATCTGTCTGCTGTATTAAAAAATTGTTATACAAATTTTGGATATTATGGGTATGAAGCAATAAATGAAAAAAAATAATCACACTCAATTGCGGTTCATAATATTCTAAGTGACATTCGTATTTCATCGTTTCTGTAGTATTTGGTTACATAATGCATACATGATACATGTTATTGCCAACATGCTTATATAGATAACATACAGTGTTAGTGATGCAGTAACTATTTCTCAACAGGTGATTTAGTCGGATTATTTACTTTACTTCTTTTCAAGGGCTTACAATAAAGACTTCCATTTTATAGTGTATTTTGATAATTCATTTTAATGTCGTCTATAATTTCACAAAGATTGCTATTTATCTTAAAATGGGATAACTTCACGCAATTTACATGCTGGTATTACAGTACTTTTTATCTGGGCTTCAATATCATTCATGAATACATTTCTCTCAATAAAGTCGTGCACAGTAATTATTCTCTGCGCTTTTTTATGAGATGAATTTACTTGTAAATTCTTCTCATATAGCGATCACGCAGACTATGAATTTCAACACTGCACTGTTCTCTATAATAGCTTAGGATTGACTTCGTACTACATTTTTTCGGTCTTTTTCGTTACACAGACTCGCTAACAGAGCGGTAATGCACGCAGTTCAAACACCCATTCACACACAGTCAGTAAGCAAATACCATCGGTGCTGTAACTATATCGATTTTCTATTTTTAGGGTTTAGGACCCAACTCTCTTGGATACTTCATATGCGCACTCTATCGGACACTTCATTGGTCATTGTTGTTATACATACTAACTCGCTAACAAGTCGAAAATCAGATGACAACGAGTGGCGAAATATCTTTTAAAAGTCATAATGGTCACATTTTAATTATCTACCTAAACATAATACCCTAACAAGTCCTGATTCATTCAATTATCAGTTGTGAAAGTCAATAACAGCTTATCGTAGTCAATCTTAATTCACACTACACTGCAGTACGCCCCACCTCAGAATGATACAGTGGGCCATCAAATTAATCAATCACAGCCAATCGCAGCGTTCGTTGTAACAGCTTATTATTATCAATAATCAGAGTGCAGTTTACATTCGTAAACCGAATATCATGAATGTCTGCTTGACGAAGATTTTGCTAATTGTTGAAAAATGACAATAAATACCCGGCGTGATGTCAAAACAACGGTCCGATCAATAGATAGTCGGTCTAATTGATGCAACTGACATCTTTTTGTTCCGATTTCGTTTTTTGCCGACCCTAATTGACCGAACATAAACTTGAGAGGCGACCCATTCGCGAGTTGAATAACTGTCAGGGTAAGTTTTGCAAACTGCGAAGAATTAATTAATAACAGCCATCTGTAATCAAAACTGCTTCTCCACAATCATTATGTATTTGCTATCCATAATGAAAACACGTGATTCAAAAATGTCGCTTGCAGGTATCTTGGTTACATGTTTCGACTTCATCATGAAAGCGAAAGTCGATGTCGGTGTTCACGGCAAATAAATAAAAATCTGATCTAGATCTATGATAATTCTTACCACTGGGAAATTTAATTACCGTTAAGTGGTCATTTTTGGGAAAACATGCGACATTGACACATGATTTATGCATCATTTGTAAATCAAACCGAAAATATGTTGTCAAAGCTACCCAGTGATCTCCCTTACTTGGTTACAGCGAGTATATTTTATTCTTTAGATAAACCCCGATGTGTCAGTGTATAAAATCACGAACGATATAAAAATATACTGTAGCTAACAGCGGTCCGAGTGATGTCGAGACATACTTTTTGTAAGTTGAAGGGCTTGCTGCTCCAGTTCAGAACAATATATTAATAAATATAACATTCAATGTTGCATAAAGAAAAAGCATTTCTGCATCGCATAAGACCATCGTTTAAAAAATCGGTTTTAAATTGGTATATCACGGCCTTGATGAACACGATTGGTGTATATTTTCGTGATTTCTAGACCCAGGAGTTCTTTAATATTAAGGATATGTTACAAGGCCTTGATAATTCATATGGTGAAATAATTCTTTTTAAACAGGCAACATTACCCTTGTACATTAATATTTGATTGAATCAACAGTAGCCTACAGTACTAGGTCCTCGTTTCGGACAGAATTATTGATAGTTTTAAATTTTGTATCGACTCAGAGAGATCCCTGCATCACAAAATTCATCTCATTTCAGGCCTTCAGGCCTTTGATTAGTAAAATGCATAATGAATCAGTAAGAGCAGCTAAGATGGTCAAAGTATCATAAGTTAATCAATTCTTTTTCAAAAATTTCATAGTAGTGAGGAATGTCTTTGCTACTGATTTCCCGCTCGGCTAGCATATGAGGAATGTCAATAATCTATGCTGCAAAAGTAATTTATTAGTTTGTTTTGTGTAACATTATGTTAATCACACAGCAGATATTAGAGGGGCTGTAATACCCACATCCGCACCAGTCCTGCATCCCTTTTATTTTTTACCACTGAGTCCCACGTCCCTCCATATTTTAAGGAGCGAGTCCCGCGTCCCATTAATAACAAATGTGAGTCCCGCATCCTGTCCAAAAAATGGCCCGAATCCCGTGTCCCAAAAGGGGTATTACATTACTAAGAAGACATATATAAATTCACTGACAACTACGGTAGATTTGATTAAATAAGACATTAATGCACCTTTTACAAAAACATTTTTCTGAGACAGAGGAAAGTGCTACTTCTTGCAAAATCTGGAAAGTAACATGAAGCATTTTATTACAGGAGAAAAAGCAACATGAACCAAACATTTAACTAATATGCTAACTTAGCAACTATTGCTGTCCAATTTCCCCCTTATTTTTTTGACAGTGTCTACCATAAAAGATGGTAGGGTTGTTTTGGACATTCTTTATTTATTGAAAAGAAAAAAATTCACGCATTATTTAAAGTTTTACGTGATATAAACACCAAAGGCCACTTTTTTTGCTTCGATCAAAATAAAGAAGTCTGTCACTTTGTTTTGTATTAATGTCAGCATTACAGGAAAAGAACATGACATCTTCACATTGCATTTGTTTAGCCAATCAGAATGGCCGAAATGACAGTCTGATGTAACAGTGAGGATGATTTTTACAAACAAAGGAACCATAATATTAAACATCAGCATGCAAGACGACAGCAATGCACGGTACATAGTTTAGTCGCCAGTGTAAATAAGTAGTAGTGTCCTATATGGTACGTTGTCTGAAATTCCCTCTATTATGAAAATAAGTTTTAGAATTTTTTTTTATTAAACTTATTCTGTGAAAATTAAATAATTACCTCAAAGGCTATTCAGCATTTATAAAATTTATTCTTATTGTAGAGTTATTGTATGAAATATAAGTAAGGACCTGTTTTGGTGTTAATAATTATTTTTTAACTATGTGTATTTATGATTTTCTTGCAATTAAACGTGTAAAAGAAATAAATTGTTTGAGGAACGCACTAGAGATCAATACACCATGATTCTGGTTCACTTGGATTACACTTTAATTAATACTACAGATTTTAAATGATTTTGTCAGTAATTGTAACTGTGTTTACCTTTGAAATTGTATCATGCAGTATTTGACTTTGACAAGTCTATAAAAAAATTGAATATATTGGTATTTCGGCAATCGACATAAATTTAGCCATTAATTTACAAATTAATGTAATGACCAAGAAATTATTGTAAAATGGAGTAAATATGTCTGAATATGTCTTCTTACATCGTATTATCATGATTTTGTTTACAGTTATCAAAGAATCAATAAACTTGCACATGAATCAACAGCATAACAATAATATAACAAAGTCAAATCAACTATTGCCGGTACCATAAACTTGTTTGTTTAAATGCATTATATGGGCTAAATCTAGTATTCATATTTATTGATTTTTTTATTGAATATGGACAACATATTTGTATTCTTATCCTTCTTACAAATTGAATTTACTGAGAGTGAATGAAGCCATTGTGAATTGTTTCAATATATGAAGCCTTTAATATAGCAGTAATACGGATGACGTGTATTTCATTTACTGTTAGATTATTGGTCGATGTGTGGCTAGTATACAGTAATTGTCAAAGGGCTTGTGAACACGTGTGACTCTGTGATTTGAAAATTGTATTGGATTAGTTTACATTTGTAGTCTATTCTATTCAGAGTAGAAATGTTTAAATTGTTTTGCAGTATATGCTTTATTCGTTTTAAATGGTTAAATTGTTGAATTAGTTCATTGATATGTGTGTCACTCTACTTAATGTAAGACTATTGTATTGGTGATCTATGTTATGTGTATATTGATTTGAAGAACTATGCTTGATTTTAAATTAATTCATCCATTTTGTTGGAAAATGTGATTTAACAATTGAAATAACGTGTCAATTGATCGCATGTGTTAAAGTATTAATTGATTAATAATTGAAACTGAGCCAGTGTTAATAGTTAACCAGTTGAAGATAAGTTGTGGATAATTTTCAGTCACAGATGATAAACTGTGTACTACTTACCCACTGCTTCTATATCACTAAGGTAATGTATATATATATATGTATGTATATAATTTAGCTTTGTTGTACCACAATGAATGAAACAGTGACTGTTTGAATATGGGCCACTTCAGTCTTCATTAATAACTTTTTCAAGCACTAGACATTCGGTCCTGGAAAATGTGAATTTTTAACCGGAGCAAATGTTAACCAGTCGTTAAGCATGATCAAATTTGTTTTTATTTTTTAACACTTATGAAAAATTATTTTTTTACATGTTTTGTGTAACAGTGTTAAATTAATAATGGGAAACTTTTGATGATTTGCAAGTAAAACATTAGTTTTGGGTACTCCATTATGCATTTTAGACAATTTATCAGCTTAAAACTTCACTGGACCATTGATCTGATGACCTGACAATTTTTACCGGACTGCCTGTGATATAGGTGGACTTGGACCAGTGGTCAAAATCGAATGTCACTAATTACAATCGCCTTGCTGATGGGTTAATGTTTATTAGCGATGTGGTTTTGTGTTTCGCCTTTTGCACTAGAGATCCTGGAGACAATTCAATACATTTACAATTAAATCCCAATGGAGACAATTCAATACATTTACAAGTAAATCCCAATGAAGACAATTCAATACATTTACAATTAAATCCCAATGGAGACAATTCAATACATTTACAAGTAAATCCCAATGGAGACAATTCAATACATTTACAAGTAAATCCCAAATGGAGACAATTCAATGCATTTACAAGTAAATCCCAATGGAGACAATTCAGTACATTTACAAGTAAATCCCAATGGAGACAATTCAATACATTTACAAGTAAATCCCAATGGAGACAATTCAGTACATTTACAAGTAAATCCCAATGGAGACAATTCAATACATTTACAAGTAAATCCCAATGGAGACAATTCAATACATTTACAAGTAAATCCCAATGGAGACAATTCAATACATTTACAAGTAAATCCCAATGGAGACAAATCAATACATTTACTTAAAAGTTTAATGAGAATTGAATTAAATTCTGTCTAATTATTTAGACATCATTTATTTTTTTACCTGCTAGTGTAATAATACTGTGCATACTTAACTTCTAAGTTCAGAACAGTCAATAAACTTATAATTAACAATAAGGCTTATAGAAAAGTTTGTGGTTTATGTGAACATAACTATGATATGAAAAAGTCTGACTGGACTTTTTTGTCATGTCAGCCAGTTATTTGCAGTTTTTTATATGAACGAAAAATGAAAGGTTAGCTGACCTTAAGGGGAAACCAGATTTTTATTATTTTTGGCCTTACACATTTATCACTACAACTGATAATCATGCAGTTCTATGTCATGGTATGATAAAAAATAAAATGAGCATAAAATATGTATGAGGTGAAAACATGATACCTAGTGATTTAACTGTGGATAAAACATAATTTCTTTTAATATTTTCTTTTATTGCCCACTTTTATGTGGTTCATTGACATGAAATTTGCAAAAAAGAGCTACACCTCTTAAATTGGATATTGAAAGTCAAACCAGCTATTAAAAAACTGAAATCTCAACTTAACAGCATATCTAAATGAATTAGTCATGTTTCTGAATTTATTGAAAACTGTTTATTTATTGTTTTTAACTGTGTATGTTTGAGTTGCTTCCTGGCCCTAAGGTTATAAAACTTATTAATGGACTCCGAGCTCAAATCCAATTCTCTAAGTAATATGATTGAATAGAAGGAGCTGATAAATGTTTAAATAAATGTATTCAGATTAATAATGATGTAAGATTTATGTATAAATAATATCAGTAATGTCTGCTCATAATTAATTTAGAAACATTAAAAGACAAGATAGGAGATTTGAGCTTGGAGGTCAATATAAAGTTTTATTACCTTGGGGCTAGATAATTGCAACAATGTGGACCACTTCTGACAGCTTTACTCTTTGAGTTAAATCTCAAACAACATGGTTGACTGTTTGCTTATGGTGCTAGGGTCCTGGATATTCAATTCACAGTTTTGATCAACAAACTTTCTCCATCGAAATTTACTTTATAAAGGGGTGATCAGTGGTAATGCACTGGACTACTATTAATTTAAATGAAGCATTGTTTTCATTTACTTTTGGTGCTTTAGAAATCTTTTGAATTTCTCATGGACACTTTCTCAGTGTCCCCATCCCAACTACCAAGCCAAGTACTGTGTCTCGAAAATCATAGGAAGAAGGGTGAGGCATGTATCGGTGCTTTAATTACACCAAACACAATGAAGAATCTGGCGAGGAAATACTGTTTGAACAGAGTAGGGATATAAATGCCTCGGGCATTCTCCTGTATCTTATATCCCCTCTCCCTCTCTCCGGGGCGGCTCTGAAATGACAATAGCTGTGGAATGGGCTGTTAAACCCCCAACAGTGATATAAAAGGCAGGTAATGGCTGGTGGGTGGTTTCCCTTGATTTTCAAAGTGTTCTCAGCTCAGGGAGAGAGATTTTTAAAAAAAACTGATATTAAATGGTGTTTTTAATCGCTGAAAAATATTCTGATTGAAGCAAAATGATTCTTATATCAGTCCAGATAAGAAACTTCAAAATATATGAAGATTTAGGTTCTTATATTTTCAAAACAATTTATAACATAAATTCATATTTGAATTAGAGGGAGGAGTTTATATGGTCTGTTTCACCTATTTATAGATTCAGTACAGTTAGTCAGCATTCACTGTATGTCTATCACTGACAAAAACAATGTAGAGAGAGAGAGTTAATTTGCATCCGAGATAGTCTGATCGGAAGCTGTGTCTTTAAAAACAACAGATAAGGCTGTTTGATTGGAGTGCTCCTACCTACTGGAGAAAATCCTAGCAAATAAATAAAATCAAATGCTTTTTTTTGGGGGGGGGCATTTTTTTTACTATTGTTACATGGTAAAAAAAATAAAATCCCTACCTACCTACCCATGCAGTGCTAAAATTCTGAGTCGGAGCACTCCAAACAAACTTAATTTTATTTTCAGCCTAAGAATAAATAAATTTACTTTAAATAAATAAATAAACTTGAATGGTACCCGTATCTATATATTGAATATGTGTAACACAGGGTTCTCAATAACAGCAGGCTGCAGGCCAATTCAGCCGCTTAGAAATGTGTTCGGGCCTGTTAGGAATCTTAAAAGTTTATGAAATATTGCTAGAAATACCCAGACCCTCTCTAGCAGGTCTGTTAGTCCAGCTTTTGGGCCTGCTGACCACAAACTTATTAAGAACCCTGATAACAGTGTCTAATACATTAAGTGCTACTTGTTGAATTATTATACTATTTATAACTATAATGGAAAACACCTAAAAATTTAAGTATCACAATTTGGATTTCCAACTTAATAATTATGTTACAATGATATAAGATTAAATGTGATAATGCCCTTGTAAAAATGTGATAACTGCTTCAGTATCTGATATGCATGATATGAAACCACAGTTAAATGTCAGTGATACATGAATTTTATACAAATGGATTGTAAAATCAAGGTAAATTAAGATATGAAAGTGTTATTAACACATTATATAATAATGTTTTGTTATATACTCAATATGTTTTGCAGGGTATCGATGAAAATGTTTCTGTCAATTGAAAATGTGAGTGCAAGAATGGTATATCTCTGTCTTTGTTAAAATAGAGATAGGTTCTTCTTGCATTCACCCTTTCAATTGCTATAACAAATATCTTATTTTCACCTTCTGCATGCCATAATTTATCTGCAGATGTAAATCATTTGTATGGAGTTAAAAGTTAACAATACTTAGCATATGCTTTATAAAAGATCTGAAACAAACTTGATGTGTTAATGAATACTACATGTCTAAAACCGGTGTAAACTCATGAATATGTACTCTAAAATAGATTACAGTGTGTCATAGCAGTGACCTAACGGAACATACATACATGTACATGCATTATGGCAAGGCATAATTGATATTTAATTTAATGGTAAACTTTTCTGAACATGAATATTTATGCCAATTTGATTTCTTTTCTGATCAGGCCCCAGTTTTACAAACAAAATTGAGTAGAAACTAAATAATGGACTCAAGTGTTTTTTCTGTCTAGAAATCTCGTTGTCTTAATGACCATTGGTTTCCTTCTTTACTAAGAACGTGTTAAACGTGCCAGCATAAAGTAGTGCGGGTCTGGTGCACAAATTAAGTCTCAAAACTCCATTTTCATAAAAAATCAAATTCCCAATAACAGACTCAAATCAATTCTATTGAATAAATATCATATCAAGAGATTATCGCTAGGTTGAAATTGTCAGAAACTGTTATTAGACCATTGTCCATCATCATACCTTAGAACTTTAAGCGCCACATTCTGAATACATAGAAATGGTTTATTTAATGGATATAAGTCAAGTTTGAAGAAGAACTTAAGTTTTTTTGTGAAACTGGGACCTTTCTGTTTCAAATGATTCAAATATAATATGAGCATTAAATTAAGGTATGAGGCCATCCTTAAAAACTTAAAAAGGCTCTTTATACCCAACTTTTTTTTGCCTCTCAGGTAAAAAGATTTTTTTCTAAAAAATAGATACGGTATGCATTTTGGGTTAAATATTTCAAGGATGGTCTGAAATGAAAATGTATACATTGAGAAGTGGATACATTTAAACATATGATATCTATAGTGATTACTGTGGATAAAACATAATTTCTTTTAATATTTTCAATTTTAATGCCCACTTTTACTGTATGGTTCATTGGCCTGGAATTTGCAAAAAGAGCAAGAATAAGAAAAGACACAGAATATTTTTACCAAGTCCATACATATAATTTAATTTAAGATAATTATTGGAAACTGAACGATACTTTAGCTTTCCTTAGCTGCACTCACTCGGCGTACAGATCTAAGTACTTATTATGTTTATCTACATCCGCCATGCAATTGTTAAACTAGTTCCTGTTCCGTAATTATTTCAGTGCAGGTCTATGTAAGTTCTGTTTCAATTAGTACTTACAGTACTTTGATTGTTTTAACACTCTTGTCACAATAGTTCCATTTGTTTGATATTTTGCTGACAGACAGTGGCGATCATGATATAAGATCATCCTATAATTTTTATCATCTATAGACTACCTTCAATACCTATCTATAGGTCTGACCAGAAACAAAAATTAAAATGCACAGCCTGAATTCAGATCGTATGACAGTTTTATCAAGTGTACCATAGTTGTCCTTTGATAGATATGGTATGGGATAAAAATGTTATCAGAGTGATGATGGTTTGTATGATAAATGTCATGTAGCATAAAAAAAAATTCTGCTATATATTACTATAGTTCTGCTGACCTTAGACATTTTTATCTGTCAATGCCAATTTTCTTGCTGATATTAATATTTTCATAGGAACTGTTAATATCTCTGAACATGACAAAAATGTATTTTTTAAATGTATTGCTGACTTACATACACACCATCCCAGTATTTTATCTGAATGTGGAAACATGGTATTTATTATATTATCAAATACTAGTAAGTCTGGCTCCTTTATAATGTTCGAATATAAATTATTTCAGTCTTCACGCTAACCCACTTACGCCCACAGCCCGGGGCTAGTAAATTTCTGTTCGGGCTAGTGAACTTTCTCAAAATTGTGTATTCAGGCTAGTGGTAAATTGTCTATTTTCAATAGTGCACTAATAGTTTGGGCTAGTGCTTTAAAAAAATTAGTGTGAACACTGATTAATTATTGATAATATTAAGGGTTAAAGTATATAGATTAATATTACATTGATGGCGAATTTAGAGATGCATCCATATAGAAAGGATCCTATTTTGTACTCACTTGTGATGTGGTGTACATGGTCTACATATCCATGTTGGTAACTTGACCCTTTTTTACCGTAATAAATACATTTGAAGACTGTTTATAGATAGATAGATTTATTTCGACATAAAATGAACATTTACATGGCAATAATAACATTAAAACATACAAAAACAGTAAATTGATACATGTGTACGCATGAATTAATAAAAACAGCCATGTAAAATCAACATTAAATGTCAAGGATTATAACACAAGAAAGGGTTCAGAGGAACCCTTATTTCCATTGTGGTCCTTGATATATAGTGTTGTATGACATAGGAAAATATCACATTTGGGAATAAATTATATGAACAGGTATATATTAAATAAATAAAATTACTTATCACAGTTAAATAGCTATTATAGTAAGATAAATAGAACATTGTAGACAAACATGTAAAAATTTGATAAAAATGAAAAATAATACTTCGAATGAGTAAAAATTATCCTATTTGCCATAAATAAATATGATAATGCTGATTATAAATTAAGAATGATAATAAAAAATTAAACATGCTTATCACAGTATATTTATATATATAAATTAACAATGAAATAATTATAATGTTTTGATGTTATGATGAAATCAATACTGCATCAACAAAGAGAAGTAATCTGAATTGCCATGAGAAATAAAAATATTTTACTATCTATCTGAAAATATGGAAATATACAGACATGTTTAAAACAATTGAATTGTAGAAGCTAAATGGACTGTAAAAAATGTTCCTTGACCCTTGATTTAAAAGCATGTATGATTTGAAGACCTCTTTGTGTTTTATAAGATGCCATATATATTTGATTTACTGCTTTGTTTGTTATTTTAATTTAAATAATGTATGAATGGTTGATTGATATGAATGTTGTATTTTGCAGTCAGAGTTACTGCTTTGTTTTAAAACAAATCATATTGTATAGCTTATTGATTGTGTGTATTAATTTAAATCAATACATAATCTACATGTACATTGTTAAGTAGATATATTCAATGTATACATAGCTGCATAATTGTTTGACACATCAAATTATAAACATGTACCGGTACAAATGTAGGTGAATTTTGAGCTGGTAAATATATTTGTTAATTTTGAGCTGGTAAATATATATGTTTATCGTTTGTCTAGTAAATGTTTATGTTCTGCCTAGGAAAACTATTTTAATATTTTTCTAATTGTTTTATTTCAACGTTGAATGATCAATGTTTATTTACAAAGAGCCGAAAGCTTTTGATTTATTATATAGTGCATTTTGAATGTCACTGTCAGAATTGTGTAAACATTCATCGAGAATGGCAACTGGGTTTGTAAATGTCGGGGTGCCAGTTGCACCTTGTTGTACTCTGTCTGTAGCTTTTGAACTTGTTTATTGAACAGAACAGAACATTATTATATCTTTACTTATAATGGACATTCCATATCAAGTAATTAAGGAATCTAATTTGATATGCATTGTTAAACACAAAGTTATGATGAACTCAGATATAGTGAGTGGGTTCAAGCCCAGCTACCGACCATGTCTCTTTATGTGAGAAAGTAGGCAGTTGCTTACAGAGGATGGGAGTCTAGTAGACTAGTACTGGTTCTTTCCAGGAACAATGGTTAGGTCAACTGTATGCCACATTATATGACTCCTGTCTGACTGTTGAAAAGGGGCATAAAACACAAACAAACAAACAGATACAGTAAAGAGTTAGATTGAGCAGAGACAGGGAAATTTAAAGAATCAAATAAAGGTAGTTTCTTTATTTGATTCTTTAATTCTTCCTTCTTTGTAGAATTACTATGGATAGGCAATGTTGTGAATTATTGATATAATGAAGCTATTGTTTTGGGGTCTCCTCTGTTCATTAAAGTTGCAAGGGACTATCCAAGTGGTTATGGTCTGTGGCTATAGTAATCACTAGCCCCCGCAGCTGTGAGTTCAAATCTCTACATTTTACAAGAGAGGAATCTGTCCAGCTAGTTTACGGAAGGTTGATGGTCTTATAGTCAGGTGTACACCCTTGGTATTCCTCCATCATTAAACCGTATACTGGAAAGTCACTATACAAATTAAATACTGACTGTTGATGCGGTGTTAAATGCTTCTGATAACAATATGTGTCTTTTAAAACACAATGCCCCCTATCAGGGCGACCTTGACCTACTGACCTGAAAATACACAGGTCCTGTAGAGGTTGTCATGAGTAACCTACATATTAAGTTTGATGACTGTAGACGGAAGCGTTTTGATTTTATAGGCAAGATTAAGTTTGGTACAAACAAACAGACAAATGGACAGACAGGCCAAGAATAGTATGGCGCTGATCTATCAATGCGGGTGCTTATATGTCAATACAGGGGCATAGAAATCTGATAGCAGACATTTATTTTCCATTACTGGTATATCCATATATGAATGGAACTTAGTCATATAATATTGGATTGACCGAGTGAGAAATGCAAATATATGTACTAATTAATATTATTCCCAAAACATTAAACATACATTTTGATTGGTGCTAATATCCTGAGCAATATTTGTTCACTTTATGCTCAAGTCTTTAAATAGAATTTTACCATAATACGAAGTGGTAACATACGGACATCTGTTGCTTGGAAGCTTTTGTATATTATGGATTTGATCAATTATTGTCTTTGTGTACTTATTGTGACCCACTCTTACCTTACCCGCAAGTTATAGTGCGTTTTATTAACCTGTCAAAGCTGAATAATTATTTACACAGTCACTGAATGTGATTATTTTTAGCTACATACCACAGCAATATTTTTCGTTTCACTTTTAATGTTCCATTCTGCATGTTAATATAATAGTTGCTCATCTTTACCTTATGAGCGTTATTGCTAGACACACAAAAATGTAATGTTTGTTCTAAGTTCTGTGTGTCAATCAATTAGTTTTTCACACCAATCAATTTTACATATTTCAAATTCTAACTTCTATAAATATGTTTTATCACCTTAGATTAGATAATTAGTTTTAAGCTTTATCAAAGCAGACTTAGGTCAATCTGCCATATGGCTTCAATAAGTTATTATAAGAAATTTCTATTAAGTTTCTTTATAATTATAATGTTATTGCTAGACACACAAAACTTAGAACAAACATTACATTTTTGTGTGTCTAGCAATAACATCATAATTATAAAGAAACTTAGTAGGAAGTAATTTTTATACAACAATATGAAATTATTCATTGAAATTAAAACATTTCATGGCATAGTTTCATACCTTGTTACATATCCTTAAATACATGTACAGTTATCCTAACCAGCTTCCCTGGAATTCCAGTACTAACCACATTCTATCTGTAAGCTATATTGCCAAGCTACCCGACATAATCAGAGGTGGAATACTATTAGGATGTAATATCTTCAGTCAAATTTTTCATGGACAGCCCGAGATTCGAACTTGAAAGCCCTTGATCAGTAAACCAACACTAACCACTGAGCTAATGGAGCAGGCTTATGCTGCTGTGACAGTCTGAAGAAATCGCATGATATGTACTTATTAAAATCCACATTGATTACTGAGTCATGCTGTTAGCTTGTGTTTTTTTTAGGTCAAATGTCAACCACAAGTCACACCAGCTGTGTAATAGAATAATGAATAGGACTATAATTAGTACATGTGCAAAGAAGAAAAAATACAGAATTTAACATTTTTTAACCCATAGTACTTTGATCACTCTGTGAATCATTTGATGGTCATGCATGCTTGATACTAAAGCTATATATATATTAAGATTTGATGTGTATTTTTGTTGACGGGGCCTTTTACAATAAAAATATGTTGTTTCAATATATTTTTTACAACATGTTTAATTCAATGTATTATAATTGTATTCTGTTTTCATACTCAACAGTTGCTATATATATATAGTTCTGATGAAATGAACTTCCTGTGTGTTTCAAATACTAAATGATAGAAAAGTAAGAAAGATAATTTTTTTATTGATTTTGTATTCTTAGTCCTAAACCACAAAGGAATCAAACTAAAAATAGGCGAAAAAAAGTTTATTTAGATTGAAAAAGTCCAGAGTGGGCGGAAAACATGGTTAGACAGGTTGACAGTGTAAGCTGGCAAACCAGGCGGTACTTTCAAAACATTGATAATTGTAAACAGGAGTTGTATCCCTTCTCCAGATGTCACACCTTCACCAGATGTCACTATCAAGTACCAATAAGATAAGGGTGTAAATCTTAAATACAATGAACAGTCTATCAGGAATATTAATGTCAATGTTTTTAAGCAGTGAACATTGATTTTGTTGTTTTTAGAAATGTTCATTTTGTTTGTGATGACTGTTCATTGAAATTGTCATGTGGCAGGTACCACGTCATTCATATCCTGCAGTGAGTCATGCGTTATGGGTAATGCTAGAATATGATGTAATCCCATGGCCAATGTGTATGTTGTATGTTTATCTTGTCTTTCTTGTTTTTCTACTTGTGTCCTAAAAGGGTGGACACAGCTATTACATTTTTTGTTTATTTAATATTATTGATGATCGATTCTTAATTATTATGTATATTGCTTTGTACAATCATGTCGGTCGGTCCATAAACATTGCCCAGCCAATAACTGGAGAATGATTTGGTCTTTAGAAGCTCCTTAGATTTGGTTGGGAAGTTGGTCATCTCATGAAGATCACCCATATTGATTTTGAGGTCAGTTCATCAAAGGTCAAGGTCTATTAATGATTGCCCTAGCATATGTGGGATGTGGCCAGCGGCAGCCAGCATACGGTGATAGATATCTATATAACTCCACAGCAAGTTAGAAGGCAGAGAAAGAGAGCTAGAGCTCGTGAAAGCAACATTTCATTATATGCTAATAATTAATGGACTATTTGTATGAATGTTTGAATGTCTGAACATTTATTATGTAACAAGTTTTTGTTTGTTTCTGGTTATAATTGTGCTCTTTAAACATTGGGTAGGCTGATCGGGGCAATTTTATCTTGAAATAATGCAAAAAGGTTGAAAAAGTTAGAAGTGGATGTACCCATGATCTCGGGCAGTATAAAAACTCAAGGGGATGAAAATAAACAAATAAAAAACCAGACATTTTTAGTAACCTTGTGTATGATCTAAAATATTCATAATTAACTGGTTTGACAGAGAAAATTTTGAATGTGGCAGTATTAATTAACTTATAATAATCAAAGCACTGGTAGCGCTGGAAGACAGGGTTTGATCCTGAGGTCAGACAGTTGTATTATCAGCAACAGAGTGCCACACACACAGCCAGGACCGTGGTCCATTGGTTTATTATCTATCACTGGAAATAATAGTAATTTTTGTACATGTTTTAGGCAGTTTGTTGATTATATTGATATTGTTTTTATCAGTTTTCATGAAAACTGCATATAATTATGATTGGGACTTTTTTGGTAGATTTGTTTTTTATTTCATTGAAATACATTTTTTAACACAATTATACTTTCTCTTTGATATCTTAGCTAATTACTTGCAAGAACATAATGTTCATATAAATAAAAAAAATTATGCTACTACCGAGTATCGAACCTAGGACCTCTCACTCCCTAAGCGAGCATCCTTACTGCTGAACCACCAATCTCCATGCTGTAAGGAAGTTCGTTTTTAATATACATATACAAACCAGCTGTCAATCAATAGTTTAGCTGTGCAGTAATCTCATCATGTTCAACTTTTGTTTCAACGTATTTCATTTGATTCCACTCATTAAGCAACATATATTACATTATAATCTTTACACCAAAGTCGTTTTATATGGATAGTGTGAACCAGATATGACCAATTACCGTCTTCTCATTGGTTGTGATAGCTAGGGGAAGCCATGAAATCTATTTTTAGATTCTGCTACAGATTTTGATTCTGTGAGCGTCGAAAACTGGTAGTAACCAAGAACAAGGTTGCAAGCAACCCTGTTAAAAAATTATGTTATAAAAACACACACAAAAACTGTAAAGGTCAGTGTACAATGGTATTATACTGCAAATGTAGGAAAAAACTCCCCGAACTAAAGACTAAAGAGTCTGTTAGCACGCTGGACAAAAGCTCTTCCATGAAAGCTATCATTAGCATTGATCATTGATTATAATCTTCATTCTTATTATGTTGTTATGATTATGCCACAATCGTTTCACAATAGGTGCTGAAAACAACTTCAATTTTAATGTACAGAAGTGCCATTAACACGTTTTGCAAACACACTCAATTTAATATGTTGAATTTTTGTATTCTTGAATAAATCACCAATTTTAGTCCCCACAGTCCCCATAATAAGTATATATATGTAAGCCCCTTCCGTTAATTATTTTGATAGCTTTGACGAGTGAGCTTTCCTCCAAAGTGCAAAAAAGATGGGAGAGCAAATCTCTAGGGTAGTAAAATAACGGAGAGCTTTTGTCCATCCAAATTGATGGAGAGCTTTTGTCCATGGGAACTTTTGTCCATCCAAATTGATGGAGAGCTTTTGTCCATGGGAACTTTTGTCCATCCAAATTGATGGAGAGCTTTTGTCCATGGGAACTTTTGTCCATCCAAATTGATGGAGAGCTTTTGTCCATGGGAACTTTTGTCCATCCAAATTGATGGAGAGCTTTTGTCCATGGGAACTTTTGTCCATTCAAATTAATGGAGAGCTTTTGTCCATGGGAACTTTTGTCCATCCAAATTGATGGAGAGCTTTTGTCTGTGGGAACTTTTGTCCATCCAAATTAATGGAGAGCTTTTGTCCATGGGAACTTTTGTCCATCCAAATTGATGGAGAGCTTTTGTCCATGGGAGCTTTTGTCCAGATACCTTATACAGCATCAGGTTTTCCAGGTTTGGATACATTTTGCTTTAAATTGATTGGTCACAATTTTGATAAAAGTTTTGTATGACATGCATGTCTTTTTAAGGTCACTTGTTGGACGTAACAACTAGCTGCTTAGGGTAACAATCAGATAAAGACTTTGTCATTCAAATTTATAAATGATGTTTTTCAGATTATCTCCTCGGATACTGATGATGAGCTGTTTTGTTCAAAGGCTGGAAAGATGAAGAGCGACCCAGAAGATTTACCGACGATTTCGTTCACTACTCGGGAAAACCGAAAATTAAAAAATCGTTTGAAACTAAAGCGGAAACAGAGGTATATATTAAACAATAGTTGTCAAATTCGTAATATCTTAAATCTTGAAATCTCAACATTAAAATCTCAACATTTAAATCTCAACATTAAAATCTCAACTTTGAAATCTCAGCTTTGAAATCCCAGCTTTAAAATCTTTACCTTGAAATGTATGTCTTAAATCTTTAAGCTTCGAAACTTTACCTTGAATTATTAAGCAAGTGTTTATGCTTTGATTTTAAAATAAACAACTGGCAATTAAGGACTGTAGAGTAAGCAAAGCTCATTTTAGATCAACAGTGAGAGGTTATGAATTGGATGAAGTACTGTTACGATTTTCTATTGAAGTTAATACTAGTAAAAAATGCAGATATTGCATCTAGTTAAGTATAACCCCTCAAAGTTTGTGAGGGGGTATATTGGAGTCACTCTGTCGGTGGGTTGGTAGGGCATTTGGTCTGTCGGTCCGCATACAACATCATAAGTTTATGGAGCGATCATAAAACTTAAAATATGTCATCGTCATGAAGTGTAGATGTGCAAGACACAATTTCCATGCCCAGTGATTCACACATTTCTGAGTTATGTGCCCTTGAACTAAGCCATATAGTGTACTATGAAATTCTTAGTGTCAAAGTGGCCACAGGGGTATAAATCACTTCTGTGACTAAGCTCTAGTTGTCCTAAAGTTTACATTTATGCATGTAAGGACTACGAATGTCTGTAGGAGTGTTTAGTAAGGGAATGGAGGAGGGGGGTTGTAGCGGTGTTAATAAAGGGGAGCTAATTTGTTAGGTAATCTTTGGTGTATGTGACTTACATAGATTATGGATACATTAAGGATTTTTTACTCGCAGGTACAAATTCCTTGACAACTACGATGACTCCGATGATGTAAAAACTCAAAAGAAAGAAAAAGCTGACTCTGGATATTATGAACTGCCAAGAGTTAATCCTCTTCCAGACTTGAAATATCTCTATCCAGGTATTGGTACATTTTATTTCTCAAATCCACGGCCTTGGTCCAGTCATTGGTGTGCTGGGTTGGTAACCCGGTGATCCAGGTTCAATTCCTGGTCGAAGTAGGTCATTCCCTTCCATGATAAATTGTCAATTTTCCGACACATGTGGAGTTGTTGGTTGATAGTGGAAAACTTGTTAGGTCAATCAGCCACCGTATATAACTGAAATATTGTTGAAAAACAGGGTTTAACCCAAATAAATTAATAGATTTTATGTCTCCCTTAATATAATGATGCAGGATTTATTATTTGTGTCATTGATTTTTATGCCCATGGTATCTTTGATGTCGGGCATATAGTGGTTGTCCTGTCCATCCTTTCGTCCGTCCATACGAGGTTTAGTAGATTTTTCCTTTTCATCTAGCACTACAGTTTTTGCGTATGATCATTCTCAATCCACCAGTATCAAGAAATCCCACTTTGACCTTGACCTTGACTTTATTTGGTCTTAGAATGATTCTGTACCAGGTTAAGTAGATTTTACTGTTTGGTCTAGCACCAATACCGCTTGCTAGAACACTTTCATAATTCTACAGTTGTTGCTAATGACTATTCTTAATCCACCCATAATTATCAAACACCGACTTTGACCTTGACATTGTTCAAATGGGCTATTGCTTCACAAGCATGCCACCGGGGGCATAAGCGTTTCTTGTTTCTTCTTACAAATTATTATGAATAAAGCCAGTTACTATATATAAATTTCAATTGAGCATTCAGCAAGTCTTTAAAATGTGTAACAAAGACAGTCTGTCAAATATTGAACATCGTTCCATGATTTCAGAAGATTTTGTACTTTAAGAAATACTCACAGGAACAATCTTATACACAAAATAAATATAATTTTATTGAATACAGGTTTAGATATTTTCAGCTTGTTTGATATCGAAATAAGTTTCATTTCCTTGTAATATATCATAAGGGTGTAGTCTTTTCTCCTATATATATATTCATAAGTAATGCCATTGTTACTTGTATTATTCAATTCATAAATTTTAGATGCCGATGATGGAAAACCAGTCGAATGTAAGTCGGAAAGAAAACTGTGCAGTGTTAAGAGAAAAAGACCGTCTATGGAACAGCTGCGATCCCGTCAGCGAGAAATTCTTGGCGATCTTTTCCCTGTAGATAAGGCAGTGACTATTATACACAACAAAAAAACACCAGACAAGTCACTGGAACATCCCATACATGACAGAAAACTGGTAAATTTGGATGAAGCTAATAGAAACAGTAATGGTAAACAAAGATCTAGACATTCATCAGTGTCTTCGAAATTTCGTACTAATGAATTACAACCGTCGAAATTTGTTCCAACTTCATGTGAAGATGAAGATTTCGTCAGTGATCACAGAAGGGGTAGTGGTTCTACCAATAAGAAAAAAATAAAAAAGGTTTTGAAAAAGTCTATGAGTGATTCTTGCAATCTTGGGACTAAATATAAAGATATCAAAACGCTGGAGAGGAGCTCATCGACGGACACACCTTGTAATAAAGTAAAAGTTTTCTCGGGTAACCATACAAGAAAGATGTCTGATGTATCAGATATGGGACATTTTAATTGTTATCCACGAGTTAGTCTGTTTGATATTTTTGCTAACTTACCTAAACATAACTGTGAAAATTTGAATGCAATTACCGTTTCCACACAGATTGATATTAAACGTTCATTGCTTGATGCTTTTGAATCAAAGGAGGAATCCGATGACTTTGAAGACACAATCAGTCCTCATGAAGAACTACACTGTGTGAATATAGCAAGTCCAAATGAAGAAAAGTTCATATCAAATATTGTCAGTCCTGATAAAGAACAGCTCAGTGTGAATAAAGATATTCCAAATGAAGAACACTCTAGTTCTATCATTGTCAGTCCAATAAAAGAACTGTCCAGATTAAATGTTAGTGGTCCTTGTAGCAAACAGTTTGGTCATGATGAAATAACTGTTGCTAATTCTGATGTTATTACTGTAGTTGATCAATGTATAAACACAAGTTTTTATTCTGTTAAAAGTGAAGAATTTAGCGACATCAGTGAAGAAAATGATGATTTTGATAGCTCAGAACAATTTGAAAAGTATAAGCCTGACTCAGGACTAATTTCTGCTATAGTTCATCATGTACCTAGTAATGACACAAAAGAAACCAATGATTGTGTTTATGACGGAATGCCAGTGCTGAAGGAGAGCGAGATTGAAGAAAATGTTACAAAGAGTTATTCAGATGAAATGCCTGTGTTAGAACGATTCTTTGTTGAATTTTCAAATGATTTTAGTGCAAATGAAGAGGAAACACTTCCAGACATTGAAGACAGTAAGATAACTGATAAAACTGAGGCTGAATCGAATGGGACCACAACTAAATCTAGTCTGAAAAACAGTTTCGGTCTTAAGAAATCGGATAATATATTTTCTATGTTTTCATGTGGATCTCCGTTTCCTTCACTCTCTTCATCCAATTCTTCAACATTGAATTCATCATCTTCAATTTGCCCATTGATATCTACATCAACAACTATAACATCAGCTTCATCAATATCATCATCAACGTCTTCAGCATCATGCTCTACAGTTTTACAACCTGTACTTTCTCAAGTATTAAAGAAATGCTCATCATCTCCGTGTTTGCCGCATACTCCTGCCATCTCATTAAAACGCAAACTTGGGAAGAAATCACCTGTTTCAACGTCATCATTCAGTTTGAAATCAAGTATATGTTCATTCTCAGGGCCTAATAGACAGGTTATGTCAGAATTAAAATTACTGGAACAGATGAATCAGTTGTGCCTCCATTTAAAAGATTTTGTTAACTTGAATGAGAAGAACTGTTCACGAAAGGAATATTTACTACGAAATTACAAGAGTGTTGTTGATAGCTTTGTAGAACATGATACACTAGATATCAGCGAAGCTCTCGATTTTATTGAACCGCTCAGTAAAACATTTAGAATACAATCAGACATTTGTAATAAAATCATCAGTAAGGCTTTCCATTCCGATGTAAAACTTAGTCAGATTCACCGTTCCTATAAGGTTTTATCCACCTTAATCAAAGAGAGGAACGGATGTTTCGATGTGAATTGGGAGTCAATGGAGAATTGTCTGAAAGTGACATTAGATAACACAAGTGCAAGCTCTGATAAACATTTACTACAATCCACATTACTGCTTGAACTGAACATCCTAATGCTCAAGATAGATTTATACACGAGAGATTTAACAGATTCGCGAGAAATTCGTACCAGCAATGTGTACAAGATGTTAGCTTACGACACGATGGCATCTTCCTGGAAGAGCTTGATTTATTATTTAAACAAGGCTCTTCATGCTGGCCAATGTACCGCAAGCAACAGAGATTTGTACAGATTACCAGATGTGCTATTAATGTTGCAGGCAAGTTTTTAGTGTTCATTTATACATGTTGCTGTGTTTTTAATTCTGATCAGATTAGGAGGCTATTTATCCAATGGATATCATACAAGTCTCCAATCAACTTAAGCTTGTCACAACTGAAAGCATTAAGGTTTATTCTAAATAATGATATAAATGTTTTCAGAGTAAGTTCTCAAGTATTTAGGGTCTTGGGTTATCAGTGAAATGTTACTGCTCACTTCTTCGCAGGCCCTTGAGTTATCTACCATGTCAGGATTCTTCTAGAATAGTTTCATAGCACATGATTCAGGAATAATTTGTTAGTGGATCTGTTGCATGGCACCATGTTGAAATGTTTTATATGATTATCATGAAGTTGGACCCAATCAGGTGCTAATTGAATCAACATGATTTTAAGTATTAAAGAAAACAGGGCCGAAAGGAGTTTTTTACACAACCTTAAGACTGAATAGAAAAGGAAACACATGTAAAGTCTGACACATTTTATTTTCTCAACAATAAACACAGGCAGTTTAGCAACAAGATCTATAGTCTATATGCATATTAATTATTCAGGGCTCGGACTATATATTTATGAAGAGTCTGAGGGGGTGTATTGCTTTGCACATGTTGGTCAGTCGGTCGATCGATCGATCCGTTACCAGACCTTGTCTGGGCAATTTCTAGAGAACTCATTGGCCTAAGCTCCTCAGATTTGGTTGGGAGATTGGTCAGCACATGTAGATGACCCCTATCGATTTTGAGGTCAGTAGGTCATAGGTCACACTAGTCAGTTGGCCTTTAGGTCACAAATACTTCTTGTTAATTTAAGAGATTATTTAATTTTTGAGATTATACATACTGTACCTAAGTGCTTGTTGAATATTTGGAACCAGTGAAGTAGAATCTTTGTGATTTATCGTAATTGCTGACAGTTTCAGGTACTGAATATTAATTGTTACATTCTGACAATTGCAGGATTTATTTACACTGTGCATAGAAGTCAGCTCAAGTTGCATTGATTGTGCTAATGCTTTAAGTGTAGAAATGGTGAACACCTACAAGTACTTACCGAGTATAAAAGAAAAGAAACGGTTAATACAGTCAATTACGTCGCCATTGCTACAGTACAAGTTAGTACAGAAGGTGCTCGAGGTGCAGTATGACGGATACCAGAGTATAGGATGGGGCTTACCCGAGTCCCTTGAGGACATCATACAATGTTTCTTTAAGGTATTCTAAGATTTTTGATTTGCATTCTTCAATGAAAAAGAGCGTCTAACCGCAAATATTTCAATGAACAATTCTTATAATTATTAAAGCCCCAAAAAATAAAGGGAAACCCGACCCTTCCTAGCAAAACCCCTGACCCTTGACTTTTTCAAAAATCTTCGGGTGTTTTAAAATGATAAATGATCAACGTCAGTTAAACAATTTAAATACCGAATAATCATGATGCATACCCTAATAGCTGTTTTCAGACCATAACCCTTAGCACAATAATTAGTGTTTTTGCTTTATTATTATCTGTAGTTAATAATGCAGTTGATAATTATATGATATTCAAAATTGATATGTGACTACATATTTTATTTGTTTTAATGAAGAAAACTTTGAAGAAACATTTCATGCATTAAAGTATATCCTTGTTTCTAATGAATTATTTACACAGAAAGATTGTGTTAGGAAAATATTTTTTTTTATTACCTGTATCAGTATGTATACATGTATATACATTCAATGATTAAAACTATTATCTGAAAGTCACAAACAAGTACAGTGCCGAACATAAATAGTCATGTTTCTAGTGGCCTGAACATCTCCTCATTTTTCCTCATTGATGCTAATGTTTCAAGGAACAAATATTTGGTGTCAAATCTTGCCTCAAAAGGACAAAAGATAAGTTTAGAAAGGAAATTAGAAAATTTCGCCACTTCCCTGTATATTATACTATGTTTGGTAGACTATTTTTATGGCCTTTGTTACTGGTATGTTCATTTCTCTGTATAATATGCTCTGAAGACAGCTGCAGCAGATTCATGCTCATTTTATTTTTTGCAGTTTTCTCCATTTTATGTGCATGTCGGAAGCTATTGCATCAGTTTTAATGTATTCAGATGAAAGCCGTATTGACTTGGATATAATGTTGAACTTAATGAATAGAGGAAGTAGAAAGCTGTTACATTTCTGTGTGTTTTGATATACTGAATGAGTCATTCTGTACTTAATATATTCAGGTATTGCCCTTAAAGAACCCAATGACGCCACCAACTACGCCGACTGATGAGTTGATGGAAGGTGAAGGTCACTTCTATACTTCATACTCTCCGTTAGACACCGAGGAGATTGCTATGTTATGTTACTATGGTATATATGGCTATCTACGTGCTTCTCATGGTAGGTTATATGTACAATCAAGTACTTTAATTTTAAGGGTTTTTACTTAAGTTTTCAACAGTAATTCAGTTATGTACTATCTGGGGGTCAATCTAACTGATTTTCATACATCTGTGGAAGGCGGGACATATTATAGGAACACCCATAGAGGGGCGTGGTCCAGAACAATCTGCTCTCTAATTTATTTTTTTGCTCTCTGAGTTATATGGTTCTTTTTTAATCTTTATCAAACTTGGTGATAAAGTTTGTGGGCATGATATCTCAGCCAAGTTTGGTACTGTTTGCTCTAGACTCTTCTAGATTATGGCCCTTAAATTTTACAACATAGGGCAAAATTTGCCTTGTCTGCTCTATAAGTCAAATGTCTTTTATCTGATCTTCATCAAACTTGGTGACAATGTGTGTTGGCATCATATTTCTGTAAAGTCCAATAAAAGGCAGCATCTCTCTAGGTATTTCTGGATTATTTATGGCCCTTGAATTATAAAAGTATGGCCAAATTAGCCTCGCCCACTCTCTGATCAACTGACTCATTCTGAATTGCACCTGTCATACAGTAACATCACAGACTAGTACAGACAGGACTGGTGAGTTAGTAATGTAATTCTCTGACCACAAAATTGTCTGGATCAGAATCTAAAAATCGATGTCTATGTTGAGACATATCATGGCCAAGAACTTATGTACATACATGGATTCGCAACTGCTAAAAATAGCTCAAATGATAAATCGTTGACAATCCCACAATGCATTGCTATATACTCGGCAATGTCCGACAGCTGTAATCGGGTGTTTACAAACTTGATTAAACTAAGAAAAACTCTGGCAATTGGGCATGGGAAATTGGTAAAGGATGCGACAAAATCCTTAAAGATATTGAGATACATTTATAATCCACAAAGTCTAAGCATTGAAAAAAGCATTCGTCGAACATTTTAAATTCCAAGATGGCGGACATCTATCATAATCCTTTCGTCTCCGAGATTAAACATTCGGAATACCACGGATATTTTCGCTGTTATTAACATTTGGATCATCACGGATATTTTCGTATTTTCACTTTTGTAAACAAGAGCATAAAATCCTGTTGATTTGATTACTTCTAACTGTTAGTACGGAAGTTGTGAATCCTTGTATGTATATAAGTCCTTGTCATAGTGCAGCATAGTGTGAACATGTATTTCTCTGCATTAAAATAGTACTGGAAATAAATATTTAAATAAATTATTGCCCTAGGGTCAAAATTGGTCCCGCCCCGAGGGTCACTTGATTTATATAGATTTATATAGGAAAATTTAAAAAATCTTCTTCTCCAAAACCGCTAGGCCTAGAGCTTAGATATTTTGTATGTGGCAATGTCTAGTAGACCTCTACCAAGTTTGTTCAAATTATGGCCCCGGGTCAAAATTAGCCCTGCCCTGGGGTTTATTCTATTTTATATAGGAAAATTAAAAAAATCTTCTCTGAAACCACAAGGCCTAGAGCTAAGATATTTGGTATGTAGCATTGTCTAGTGAACCTCTACCAAGTTTGTTCAAATTATTGCCCTAGGGTCAAAATTGGCCCCGCCCCGGGGGTCACTGGATTTATATAGACTTATATAGGAAAATAAAAAAAATCTTCTCCGAAACTGCAAGGCCTAGACCTTGGATATTTTGTATGTGGCATTGTCGAGTGGACCTCTACCAAGTTTGTTCAAATTATGGCCCCGGGGTCAAAATTAGCCCTGCCCTGGGGTTTATTCTATTTTATATAGGAAAATTTTAAAAATCTTCTCCGAAACCACAAGGCCTAGAGCTAAGATATTTGGTATCTAGCTTTGTCTAATGGACCTCTTTTAAATCTGTTCATATAATGGCCACGGGATAAAAAAACAGCCCAGATGGGTCACTTGATCTTACTTGGACTCGTATAGAAAACTTCAACAATGTTCATCTCCAAATGACCTTTTCTCCTGGTGAGCATTTATAGGGCCATCATGGCCCTCTTGTTTATAGTTTTTGTTTATTTACCAGTTTGTATCACATGCCTATTAAAGCTGATGATGTAGAATTCTTTCTGTATTTAATAATAAGAAGAATTCAGCTTAATCTTGATAATACTGTATACTTTGAAATATATAATAATTGATGACAAGTATATGTGTGATGTATTTATTTCCTTGTTTTATTGTGTATGAAATGACTCTAGATGTCTAGATATTTTCTGTACTTTGTGTGTGTGAAGATAGTGAAGGAAGTATAGATAAATGAGATTTTTTTCCAGTACAGTTGAATCTCGTTATGTCAAACTCGCTTATATCAAAATTTCGGTTATGTCAAACTGTTTCTTTGGGTCCCGATTTTTTTGCTCTTTATCTATATGAAATTAATCTGCTTACCTCCAATTCGCTTATCTCAAAATTTCGTTTATGTCAAAGTATATTTTTGTCCCCGTAACTCTAATTAACATGTAGTTAGAGTTGTTTATATCAAAGTTGGAGCTGATAGGCGAACAATGGACGCTTTCACACCTATTGTGACATTTTGCTAATTGAACTAAATGCTCCGGGAGATTTACAATCGTGTGACAAACGGAAACCGTAAGTGTAGTGTAGCATGATAATAATATCTGGTACATTATATTTGACTTAATTAAAACTATGGTAGGTAGGGTAAACAAATACTAGTAGTACGCAATCACGTATGACTTCAGCTACAGTGTCCATCCGAACACTATGATACTCGTAGGTTTAAGTTGAAAATCGAGTATGAGCACTCGCCACCTCTGACAGTGTTGGATTTCAATCTTAGCAAAATGATCATAGCTTGATAAAAATAATTCATTCCGGAAGCATGATCGACTTTGCAAGGAACACACTCATCTTACTTTGTGTACGGAAAGCGTACATATCCGAAAATATGTGAAGCTAGACTCATCGTGTTTTCGAATTCATACAACAAATTTCAATATGCGTGATAATTTATTATATTACGGCCCAAAATCGACCTAACATACTCTTTCTTGTGAAAAATATCTGAAGTTGGGACATTGATTGTTAATATGAATTATTATGAATAGATGCATATTTTGTTTCTTCTCTACGTATGTACGTGATTTATTCAAGCAAAACGAAAGAAACATACAAGCATTGTAATAAAGGCTATACACAAAAAATACTTTAAAAATGTATAATTATACAATAATTGTTTATCTCAAATTTCGCTTATCTCAAACTAATTTCCACGGTCCCTAGGAATTTGAGATAACGAGATTCAACTGTATGTATAATTAAGTGTACTTAATGTAAGTACTAGTGTGTGACCGCCTCACCATTTTCCGCTTCAAAAATCGGTCTGATAAAAATGAAATACAGACTAGACGGACAAAATCTTTCTTTTTTTTGTGGGGGGGGGGGGGGGCGTGCACCCAACACTGAGGTCATATACTATGGTGTGAATTGAGTCAAAAAATTTTCTCTTGGCTTATCAGTTGCCTGTCAGTCCAGTTGCCTCTTCAAGAGTAATTTAAATTATTCAGTCAATAATCGCTTAGTCATTATTTTGAATGTGTAAAACCAATTCTGAGTTGGAGATCAAATATTAGTGTTTTCTTCTAACAGAGTAGAAAAAAAAACCTTATATTATACTTGATAGAATAATTACATATAAGATGTACAGTCAAACCTGTCTTACTGGCCACCATCAAATAATGTCCACCCTGTGAATATAGGCCATTATTTCAAATTTATCATTGTTTATTCTGTACAAAAATTACCTTCAAATAAAGGCTACCTGTCAATAAAGGGCACATTGTGTCTTTCCCAGAGGTGGCCTTTGTTCTAGGGTTGGAACTCTGTGCTCTTTAATAAGAAGTGTTTTCTTATGGCTATCTTTCTTTTTTTATAGACAAATCATACATGGCCTTACGAAGGCGTTCAAATGTCCGTAGCAAGAAGTATCGGGAAGAAGATTTAGAGATACTCTCTAGAATGGAGGAGCATGCGGCTGATTTAGAGTATCATCTCAGGGGAGTGAACTCTGAATTTACTCCCGAGACTGAACACTTCCTGTTTCTCCTTGCATGCCTTGGAAGTTTGGGAATGGTAAAAAAATTTAACTTTATTCTCGTGTGAAAAAACAGTTTTAAGTTTTGTATCAGGAGCTTTAGGCCAGCATTAAAAAAAAGTTTGTTTGAGGTAACTCTGCCCAGGGAATTTTCAGTGGTTATGTAAGAAAATATTTTTGGCAAGTTATTTTTAGCATTGAATACCTGTCAAAATGCTATTTTTATATTGAAAAAAAAAATCACTGAAGAGGCCAAAAAAAGTTGGGTATGTCTGAAATTACAGTTCATTATAAAAAAATACTGTATAACTAACATTAATTCTGGTCTGGTTTTACCAAGCAAAACAGACTTTTATGGTATTCAGTGTACCTATGTATATGCTATATACTACTGGTATATATAAACACATGTATATATGTTTTTCCGTTTTTCCATTTCAGTGAGCACCAGTTTCTACTTGTTGTGTTTACAGATGTATACGTACAAAATGTACATATGTATTTATATGGCTGGACTGTGATACAGACAACATTTTATAGTGTTGTTCTATATTTTTTTTAAATAATAGTCATTGTTTGTAAAGAGTTTCATCATTTTGTCACAAAGCTGGAATTTTTTTTGTTAGTGTTTGGAGATTTTTGTGGTTACTATGGAAACCAAACTGACACAATGCTGGATATTAATTTTACTTGAAGGATAAGTAAAATCTGAAGCTTAGCTCTGTACTTGTGATTCAGTCTTCAGATGATGAGACATCAAGAAGATGTTGATTATTGGATGAAGAATATTACTTACGGTCGATTTTGTCACAAACATGTTTTCTGACTCTTCAAAATGGCAATGGTTGGAAACAGAAGGTTGAAGTACAAGTATTTGGTTAAAAATACTAGATCATAGATCTAGACTCACCATTACAGTTAAACCTGTATAGAAAGACCATCTTTGCTGGAGCATAAACATGTTTTATATTTATAGTGGTTTGTTTAAGTGATTGAGGATTGATAATTAGCTGCCTATGTTAACAATACATACGTTTAGATACACTGAGTGGACATATGAGCCAACACTGATGTTATGAGCCTAAAGCTGTCTGTATGAATCAAACATTTATGAAGATACAGTATTAATAAAAATAATTGACACACTCAATATTTTTGAACACATGTATACATTCCTTCTGAAATCCTAATTAATAGAATTTTTTTAGAAAGAAATCCATTTTTTCTGTGTTATTTTTATTGTGGGATATTTAATACTGTACTGAAGATGTACTTTACGTTTCACATTGTTCTCCTTAAGTCTGAAGGTTTTTATCCCAAATGTATATGCATCTTTATTTATCAAAAACAAATTTCCCTAGCATTTTTGTATTACGTAATAGAACTGATCTAAAACTTACTGTATGTTGAGGTCACTATCATTTGGTTTATAAAACTTTCCCATTATAATCATTAGTTCATTGTATACTTGTATGCATTTTCAATATCATGAGTTTTTACATTTTTCTATATTTTTACCCAGCCATTTATTCGTAAAAGTGCCATTTGTGTCTGAAATTGTTTTTTAGAGCAAAGCATAATCAAAACATTCATTCACAACATTGGGACAATGGTTCTGTATACTGTAGTGCTAAAATCAACAAATTCATTATGTAGGATGATTTCTTTTTTTCTACCCACTTCAACTGTGAACATTATGTGCAATTGTTTCAACTATGTAAATTCTCACCTGATCAATTACGTTTTTTAATCCATAATTAATCCAATATATTTTTGGCCTTTTTTTATTCATCTTTTCATGAACAGCCCACATTACTGCTGTTGAATTTGTCTAAACCTGTGAAAGAAGTTGCCTAAAATTCCATGCCATAAAAGTATGAAAATATCATAAAAAATTATAATTAAAACTTTGAATTAGTAACATATTTTATTAGTTTATTATTTCTGAAATAACCAGGACTCTCATTTGACCCTGGAAATGGCATTTTGACTCTTGAAATTAGCAAATTAACGCTTCTAACTCTTGATAATAGTTTATACCAATGGTCAAATTTTTATTGCATTGTATTGTTAGGAAATTTTATTGACTCTTTATTATTAGCCAAATTATTATCAATTTTCAAGTTCTTGTGAGCAACCTGAATTTACAGGATATTATTTCCTGCTTGTAAAGAAATCCTGTAATAATTCAAGAATCCACTAAGATGCTGTTTTTAGCGGTATCTCCGTTTTTCCTTACTAAAGAGGTGTTTGACATTTCACCTTTCAATGGATATTCTCCATTCTGAGGTCAGATCAGATCTGCTTAAACTCATACTAAACAATTCAAGACAGGTTATGTGTTTTCATATAATTGACATGTGTACTTAAGTTCACAATGATTTTAACACTTATTTCTTGCTTTAAATACATACATACATATGTAAAGAAAAGCCTACTAAATCTATTTAAGGCAAACCTTTCAAAATAAAATTTAGTATCAATTAGTTTTGCCTGTGGCACAGAAGATGTTTGATTCACCAATATACTGTCTAACTGAGGTATATTTAGTATTTTCACCTAAATGAACTCTCAAGTCAGATTTATCACCTCCCAGTGAATTTCACCCTCAGACAAAAGATATTGAAAAGACATCCATAGAATGTACTTACTACCATTTATGTTTTTAAAATACAATAGCATTGCTGTCATATAGTTAAAGGGGCATACCCTACAACTTGGTGCATCTAGAATCAAGGCAAAATGATGATAAATTAGAAGCTTGTAAAGAAAAAAGCCGACAAAGAAAGTTTCAGCCAAAAATTCATCCAATTAATAATAAAATCACAAAAAATATTAGTTTCCATAAAAGATCGGCAACTCTTTGGACTTTGTTGTACAATTTTTGGGTGGAAGTGATTTATTATTTATAGCTATGATTTTTGCGGCTGGTACCTAAACTAGTCATTTTATGACACAAGTTCTTCTTGAAATTATCCAAAATATATTGTTTTACATATACATCTAACACATTTTTACACTTTCACAGAATGTTTGTCAGTTGTAGGGTATGCCCCTTTAAGAATATTGCACAATCTACCGCTGAAGGCAGTTCTTCTCAAATGATGATGTTGATATATGTGCCTGGATCCAAATCTTGTAAAGAGATATAGTAAAAGTCCATTTGTTATACTTTTTCAAAATCTAGAAAACTTCTTTCATTTGTTAATATTTGCCACATGCGAGTATGAATTGAAAAAATCACCGTGAATTTAGGATTTAAGGTACAGCGCAACCTCTACAAAGCAACACCCTTTGGGAGAAGAAAATTATGTTGTTGTTGAGAGGTTGTTTCTATTGAGAGGTTCATTTAATACTGAAATAGTACAGTGGAAAAAATCATGCTGTTGTGGAAGGGAGGTTGTTGCTCAACAAAGGGCTGCTCTGGAGAGGTTGTACCATACATTAGTCTTGTTTTATCTAATCTAATTTTTGACCAAAAATATCAATAATTTTTAGAGCAGCGGACAAGTTTTCATATTTTCACGGGAGTGACTCTCACTCCTGTAGTCTGATTTCCTCTTTTTTGTCTTTGAAATAAAAGGGTCCCGATTTAATCTGACCTACTCAAAACTTTTGCTTTAGCAAGCTTGAGGGGTGTGGGTGTAGGGCATTTCGGCTTTTTAACTCTTGGAGCATTCACAGGCCTGATTTTATGTCAGTTAGAGTTTTGTCCCATTAGTTCATTAAACATTTATACTTTCTGTCATATCTACTGTCATGACTGTTTGATTTACTTCAGAATTTCATTGTGTTTCATGAATATAGAAATCAGACTAAGCTTCGAGTAATAACGTCGCCATGGTTATAAGTTTCAAATTCTGAAGGCTGATGCATTATATATTTATATATATATACAGATTCAGTTGTTTTCGTTCTTGAATTTAAAGCTTATACAAAAGTAATATTTTTGTATGTAAAAATTCAAATCCGGTAGTATTTTTTGTGATTAAATGTATTTTCGATGTGTTGAATTTGTACATTGTCATATTGTGTTATTTTTCCATGTAATTTGAGTTTTATGTCTATAAAATCATTTACTCAGTTACTTTGTGCGTGTGCAATGGTTTTGCTATTTTGGCAGATTTTGGGGGGGAAAGTGGGGTGACAAGATAGTCTTATTCTTATGTGTTTATGGTCATTTACCAGTTTTTATGAGACAAATGAATTCATTTTTTGTTCGGATGTCTTGCCTTGCAAAAGTGTGCCATGTTTAAACCTCATTTCATTGCATATCATCATTCCAGTATTTGCTACTTTTACTAGTTACTGTATATGTGGTTGACTTAGCCTCATAGAAAAATTCGTATTTTTCACAATTGGCCTAGTTTCTGCTTGCAAAAGTTGCTGACCATATAAACGGTGTTTTGTTATTTATCATCAATGATCTATAGAGCCTCATAATTATTATGTGTGTTTGTATTATCACTAGAAAACATAAGTGTTAAACATAAAATTGAAATCCATTTAATGCTGAATATAGGGACACTTTTACGTCAGTCAAAATATTGTTCTTCGTGAGCATTTATGAAAACTAAATTTGTGTAGTTGCAGATTTTGCGAACATTTCCACATGCGATTATGTCCACTTTTACAGTATATTCTTCTTTCATCTTGATACTACTATATATATATTATATTAATGAAAAATAATCAACATTCCATAGATATTATATATTATTTAATAGCCATTTTAGTATTAAATCGAAATCGGTCGGCTATTAAATAATAATTATATAATACCTATGGAATGTTGATTATTTTTCATCATATTATATATATATATATATATATATATGTATTCATACCAAATAGGTCATTATGGCCATGAAAGTAGAAGTTGAATGTATAATTTAGATAAATACATACTGTTGATCATTCCAAAACCATTGTATTCTGTTGATTGGATGGTCATTGGGGTAATTTTTGTGAAACACATGTAAATCTGTTGAGATAATCCTAGGGGTAATAGGCAGGGAAGCTCATTCTGCTCAAATGCCTGTTGAACAAATGTTCATATGTCACAGTAATATTACCAATATATGTATCTATCCGATTATTATAATTATTTTTAGAAAGCTTTGTTCATATTCCGTATCCTGATAAAAAAAAGTCCATGCCTCAAATCAGCGGCAAGCCATTCCCATATCTTGTTTTTTAAATTTGTTTTGCTTGTTTGAAAAATAATTCCAGTATAGAAAAAATATGAAAGTATCAGTTTGTATAAATGCTATTATAACATAGATGTTCATAGCAATGTCTATTGGGTATTATACATGTATGCACAAGCTCACTTGGACCAGCTGAAATGATAGCTCTAGAAATGACACATCTCATGTCCATTCATAGTGTGAGACATATCCCAGCCTAGTTAATACTTTTTAAACAATCAGTACTTGCCATATATGGTACTGGTACTTATATAAATAGGATTCATTACCAACCCTCACAAGCACTTGATCACTTGATATAAAAAAAATACCCATACTTTAGAATGTACAGAGGACGCCGCCATTATTGCGTTTTGCCTGACCCGATAACATAGTGTAAGGGGAAGGAACTCCAGACTAGTGTTACTGTAGATAAGGTATGTTGTAGAAACCACAACCTGAGCATTAATCATTAAATTACATATTTGTACATGACTGGGTAATAATTGTCATGTTGATTTGACAGCCCTGGTTGCTATGGTGATGGAAAGACAATACATTTGAAAATTAAACGCTAGAATTGGTGTGTTGTTTTTTTCTAAATATTACTGTTGACAAATTTAACTGTTACTCAATTTGTGTTTTTTTATCACTTAAAATGTTATTTAGGGCATAATTTTGATTATATTTGTTACTTTTTGTACTGTTTGCCATTTTTTCAATTTTTGTGACATTTTTTTATTGCTATCATATTTATTTTACCTTAGGAAATCCTGAAGTGGACAGTGCTTGCTACTTAATGAATTTAGTCTTAGACCTATAGTACACCATAAACTGGTCTTTGATTTAGGCTTAGACCTATACTATACCATAGATAGATCTTTGATTTAGGCTTAGAAAAAAAATTAGAAATGATTTTGGTTACTTGACAAAAAGATAGATATGGTCATATGGTGGTATAATTCCTGTCCAAATATTTTATGTAAATTGGAATAAGCTGTTGGAAGCTTCAGGTTTAGCTCAAGGTCAGGTAACTATCTGTCTCGAAACCTGTGTACTAGAAAATCCAGCTAGTTTGTGTCTAGTGATCATATGACCTTATGTGAGCTATAATGACCTTATGTGAGCTATTATGACCTTATGTAAGCTATTATGACCTTATGTAAGCTATTATGACCTTATGTAAGCTAGTATGACCTTATGTGAGCTATTATGACCTTTTGTAAGCTATTATGACCTTATGTAAGCTAGTATGACCTTATGTGAGCTATTATGACCTTATGTAAGCTAGTATGACCTTATGTAAGCTAGTATGACCTTATGTAAGCTAGTATGACCTTATGTAAGCTATTATGACCTTATGTAAGCTATTATGACCTTATGTAAGCTAGTATGACCTTATGTGAGCTATTATGACCTTATGTAAGCTATTATGACCTTATGTAAGCTATTATGACCTTATGTAAGCTATTATGACCTTATGTAAGCTATTATGACCTTATGTAAGCTATTATGACCTTATGTGAGCTATTATGACCTTATGTGAGCTATTATAAACTATTTTGAGCTAAGAATTTGGCTGTATTTAGAGTAAGATAAAAATTGATGATTTATTGTCAAGTTAACATAACTGGTTTTATATTGATCATTCCAATTTCTCAGGTGAGCTTATTGGGACCAATTTAGCCTGATAGGTAGTATATTCATGTTAAAGTTAAAGATATTAATTGTTGTTAAAAATACTACTTATAAAACTTAATAAGTTGCATTGTAAAAGTATTGTTAGATTAGTTAGGTAACTGGCATGGTTATCAAATTAAAGGGAATTAATCATGTAAAGAATTGTAAATATTGAATTTATTCTTTGTTTATCTGAAGGTACATGAAGGTGTTCAGTAACTGTGTTAACATAACAACAAAGTTACTGATAGGGTGATTTTTTCTTTCATTTTATTTCTTGCTTTCAAGGGTATCAGAATTCATGTCGGCTGAAAAGATGCCGTACATATTTTGCATTTTCACTGTTTTTGAAATTCAGTGAAATCTGTTCACAAAGGGACATGCCCGGGAACTGCTGTGTCTTGCTTTTTTTTCGTACACCAGAAATGCATTTGTCACTTGTAAAACCAATTATTACCGAAAAGTCAAAGAAGAATGTGCATTCAAAAATGACCCTATAACGCGCGCGTTGGTATTTATATGTCTGTTTGAATAAAAGGCTGTCAGCCTTTTATTGACGACAACGATATTTCCGATTCCTCTGAGAGTTTAACTGAGCCTGTGCGCTGCCTTACAAGTGAACATTACATGAGCAATACTTACCATTTCATTTTGTTAACATTTTTTCCGCTATGTTTTCGGTTTTGACAGATCCGGAATGGGTTGAGTGTGAAAATGACGAATAATTTCTGGGGCCGAAATCGGCAGGTTTGGTAAATCTTGAAATGTGTATTTTGAGTAAACTAGTGGGATATTTCGTAAATATTTTTCAGGGCTTTCATTAATTGATTTCGGCATTAAAATGATACCAATTTGATTGCTATTTGAGACGCTTCAGTTCCAGGGCATGCCCCTTTAACAGAGACCACCTGACTCTAAGGACAGGTAGTTTAATTCCTAATACAAAACGTGCAATTGGTTGTTACTTCTGTATACAGGTCATGTCCGTTAAGGATTGCTTTCTTATTTCATCAAGGTGTTTTTAAGGCAGGATTTGTATATGTATGACAGGTTAGGCGAGAAAAAAAATTGTGTTTTTGTTTCCAAAAAAAACCCCAAAAAACAGGTAAACAGATCACAGAACTTGTTTCTAGGCATATTCCATACTTTTTAGAGAGCCAAATCTACCGCCAAGAAGAATAAAAAAAAATATATAGAAAAAATCTTCCCCCGTTATTTTTGAGATATCATGGTTAGATTGATCATTCTATATATATTTTGGATTTTACTGTAAGAAACCTTAAGGGTATCACAGAAAACACAGTCATTTTTTGTGGCCTTATTTATGAGTTTTAACTTGGGTAAAATTTGGTAATAAAATTTATTTAATTTTTGTTATTTTTTAATATTTATGGTAAATGTATATTGTGCTAACTGAGAATCCATTTGAAATTGTCTTTTTCTTATTTTCGTTGAATTTCGGTTATAAAAGCTAAAACAGTCATATTTCTGTTGTTATTTATATCAATGAGTTAATATTGGAATTGTATTTATTCTGTGTATGTTCAGAAGACCAGTTTGAACAATGGACGGCCTTGTACAAGATTTCCTACATTGACTCATTAATTTTGTTAGTTCAAAAACCATGCAATAATCATATCAACCTTTGAAAATGTCTATTGGTAAGTTTGATGGACTTTTAAACCAGCGAATATGCCAGTTGCCACAGGTTCATACCCTTCTATGAAATTTGACAAATATGTTATTTTTTTCTTCTATGTGTGGAGAAGTAGCCAGCCCACTCAGTCAAGAAAAGTGGTTAGGTTCACCTGGTGACCTATATAACTTAAATCATCATTGTAAAAAAGGCATTGAATAGCTGTAACTAACAAATGGCTGGTAAAACTTCCCATAGCAACCACTTCAGTAATATTCACCACCTTCAAATAATGGCAATTTTTGTCGAGCCCGCCTGCGGTGAGCTCGACATAGTCGACACAATGGCGGTTGCTTGTCTGTACGTAAGTTAGTTAGTTAGTGAGTGAGTGAGTTAGTGTGTCCGTCCGGATCCTTGTCCGGGCTGTATATCCATTATGCATTGACACTTTTTAAAATAACTTGGCATAATTGTTAAACACCATGAGACGGTGTGCAGTGCGCAAAATCCAGGTATCTAGCTCAAAGGTCAAGGTCACACTTAGAGGTCAAACATCAAAAATGAGCATTATAGACCTTGTCCGGGCTGTATCTCCCTTATGCATAGAAACTTTTTAATATAACTTGGCATAATTGTTAAACACCATGAGGCGGTGTGCAGTGCGCAAAATCCAGGTCTATAGTTCAAAGGTCAAGGTCACACTTATAGGTCAAATGTCAAAAAACGAGCATTATAGACCTTGTCCGGGCTGTATCTCCCTTATGCATAGAAACTTTTTAAGATAACTTGGCATAATTGTTAAACACCATGAGGCGGTGTGCAGTGTGCAAGATCCAGGTCTCTAGCTCAAAGGTCAAGGTCACACTTAGAGGTAAAACATCAAAAATGAGAATTATACACCTTGTCCGGGCTGTATCTCCCTTATGCATAGAAACTTTTTTAGATAACTTGGCATAATTGTAAAACACCATGAGGCTGTGTACAGTGCGTAAGATCAAGGTCTCTAGCTCAAAGGTCAAGGTTACACTTAGAGGTCAAACATAAAAAAACATAAATTGGTATAAAAGTTTACTTCAATGAAATGATGTGTCATGAATATCACCCATACTTGTAGTTCAAAGGTCAAGATCACAAGCTGGCTAAACAGGGGCTCGACATGTTGCCCTTGGGCTTCTAGTTTATCTCCCTTGGTGATATTTCTTGCACATCGCAATTTTGGTATTTGTGCTAAAAACTTCTCATTAAATATGTAGAATGAATAATTTATAAATCATTCACACCACAAGGATTTTCTGAATTGTGTAATTTTGGATTTGTAAACATATAATTCAAAATGCCATAATAATAATCATAGAAAAGGGAGAGCACTAGATAGTTACACTGAATCAATAACCTCCCTTTATGACATAAAGTCAAATCCAACATATTAAAATATTGTATGGTTGATAGTTTATACCTGATCAGGTAGTTAAATAACTATATCATTTAATCATGCAATTATGTTTGAATATCACAACTTACTGTAATTTTTTTAAAATCATTTTAAGTGTGTGTCAGTGTCTGTGGGTTCCAGCCCAGATACAGACCATGTCTCTCTATGTGAAAAAGGAGGTTGTTGCTTACGGAGGATGGGAATCGAGTACTGGTTCTTCTTAGGAACGATGCTTAGGTGAACTGTTTACCTCATATGACTCATGGGAGGAGCAGTGGTGTTGGGGTAGAGCGTCGAACTCCTAAACCGGAGGTTGCGGGTTCGAATCCCGTCATTGGTGGAATTTGACCGGAATCTTTACAATCCTTTCTTTCGGCGCCAGAAACTGGTCAGAATCTAGGAAGCAGTCATCGAGAGTAGTTAATATAAGTTGTAAGAACTTGTTCTACAATCGATGTAAAATAAATAAGTTTAAACTAAACTATTACTCTGATTGTTGAAAAGGGGCGTAAAATAAACTGTTATCCTTAAACGTTCCTGACTGATTGTCTAGGCAACAATCATACTATCTTTATAACAGTCGAACTTGATGAAAGAATAATATTATGCAAGTTGTAGAACCTTTGCCGCCTGACTGGTCATACATGCCATTCAACATGCAATATGTACATCTTTTATTGATCAAAACATTCCGTTTGAATGATATGTACCATACTGCAAGAACACGACAGTAACAATACACAGTTTTCCTAGATGGGATTTCATGTTAATGGGATGCCCCTGCAGTTGTGAACGCTGATATCTTACAATGTCATGAACTTGCATACTTACTCATATAATTGTATATACCGATTCATCACGTGTCTGTACTCATTTATATGTATGTGACCGTGAATACTCTTTCTATATAATTGACGTCTAAACAAATTGTTCGGTTACAACCACGTACGAACGGAGACAAGTTCATTTACAACCATATGGTAGCTGCATAGCGCAACATATCAAACTAATGACATACGGCATGTTTCATCCACGTAGCCTCCGTGTGAAAAGCGAATAATAACCGTTATTATTGCAGAAATCGGTAAGCAAGCTTGGAGTAGAAATATATACGTCGTACAGCTAGACACGACTATAAAAGTAGTAACTGAGTCTCAATGCAAAACGTACAAAATACGTTGTTTCTAAATTATGAAGGTTTGAAATTCTTAAATAAACAACGTATAATATTATGATAATTGTGTTTTGTTGCCTTTTTAGACCAAAATACACCATCATGACACCATTCAAACAGTGTATTAGCATTGCTTGTGGTTCTAACGAGCAGGCTAAGATTATTCCTGGCCTTACTCATATTTGGACCTGTCCACGGGTCACATAAATGTTTACGCATCCTGAGCCTTATTTTGTGTTGATGCATATATTAACAATATAATACCGTGTATCAAAACAAGATAGTGACCATCGAAGTTTGGTGTGAATAGGTTGTTGTAGGATGTGTTACGAACACATTTAAAATACTCATGGATAACACTTCGCAAGTAAATGACAATATGAAAGATACTGTGTGCACTATCGAAGAACCACAGAAAGTTAATGAGAATCATGCTGAAGGATTGAAAGAAGTTGTTGACGCAGAGGATGAACAGCATGAAAAGGATGATGATGTGGATATATCTGCCGAAGGTCATTCCTTGTTGTATAATGTGAATGAGCGACCCCCGATCTGCGTGATGTTTTCTGTGGCTATGCAGGTAATTCTAATGATTTGTCATTCAGGATAACGGCTTAGGGCAATGCACAGGTCTGTCAATATTTGTGGGCTGATTAAAAGGTATAATTTGACATTTTATTTTTTAATGTCTAAATCCCCACCTTGGGACAACCGCTTATTCGTCTAAATCCCCACCTAGAGCCTACTCGATGTATTGAATGTCCCAGGAATAGGGGCAACGTACTTTATTTTGCAATGTCGAAATTACCTACCCAGAGTCATGTATCAAATTCCCGTCTGTCGGAAATGGTCTTCTGTCTAAAGGCCCGGATGGGCAAATTATTGACAGGTGCAACACTTAATCATGTATTTATGAACTAATAGTAATATACCGATATGAACGGTTAAACTCACAATTTTTAGGACCAGTCATCGAGGTAATAAATAGTATTTTTTACAAAGAAAGTTTCTACTTGTGTGATGTTACATCATTATGCTGATGGCGCTGTTAGGGAACAAAATACATGTATACGCTCTTGAACTTATTGCGCAATGCTGTTCATGAATGGCCAAGGGGTTCTTGACTACGTACGAGTGCATGCTGCAAGTCGTCGGTGCGTCTTGTCGTTCGAAATCGTTGGAGAATATTTCGATTCCCTCTTCTAGTACCCCAACTTCATGCCCATGTATGTTTTTATCGACACGCCATCATCTCGCATTCAACTTTATTGAGTATAAATTTTGCGCTAGAAATGCTGCAATTTAAAAATGTGTTAAAAGTATACCTCATTACTAACAATAAGACAAATTAATCTGAAATAGACCTGACATCAAACGAGGAATGTCGATCCAGATAACACAGATCGTGGCTAATTTTACCTATCATATTCTTCGTCATGATGCAATGATGTTTAAAATGCAAATGTTTATTATTATGTTATCATACTGGAGTGATTATCCAACATGGGCCAACATTAAACTGGTTCCTGTTTTAAGTTCATGTGCACCAAATACAAGGATTTTTGAAGCTAATTTTATAGCCGATATTGGGTCATATCCAATTGAAAATAACATCTTTTGGTAACTAAAATCTCTGAAAACAATTAAGAGATATTTCAGTGTGATAGACATGTAATGATTGAAAGTTACGGACAGTGATATTGTGTGTACATTTAGATATTGCTAAATTGGAGTTAAATTGCTAAATTTTCCCAACTTTTAACAAAACACCGCAGATATTTCCAATCCCAAGGGTATATGTCATGTTCTAGACTATTCCAAAATACTGGAAAAAAACCCGAAAGACGAGTCGACGAGAACCAGTTACTATGTAAAATACACCCTAGTCTGGTTCCCGGACGTGCTCTACACTTACCGATGTGCTCTGTATAAGACTTCAACGTGCTTTATATATATATATAGCTAAGGCATATACATTTTGTAAGATAAGTCACGTTTGTGTCATGTCATAGACGTTAAACACTTCGTAATTAATTAATTACTGATCATACTTTATAATAAGTTATATGAATTCAAACTTTTTACGCGATATAGAAGAAACTCTTGAAACGTTTCTTGAAAAAATAACAAATTTCCCAGAGCGTTTATCTCCCTTAGTAGCATGTTTGTGGACTAATCACCATTAGTGGTCGTTCCGGTGTAACGTTTTCAAGCTCCCTCTTTTTCAGGTTACCCCCCGGTAACTTAAAAACGTTTTAAAATTCCCTCCCCTGTTTTAATAATCCCGGCCCCTCCCTATGTTGATTATTTGTGACAAAAACGTTTATATTTCAGGTTATAATTCATACTAAATGATTCACAGGCAACATGGTTTATTGACATATAATTCTTGTATTTCTAAACTGAATATATACGCAATAATTATATGAAACTACGGAATCCTATTAGGGTCATGGAGAGTACGCGCCTTTATTCAAATATATTAACGAAAAATGCAAGACATGACCTGTGCAATCCCACACTTGTGTTCAGAAAACTACAACACTAGTTAATTTTTTTGTCAAAATGATTCAAGATTGCATTGGTATTTGCGCAATAACGCTCATAGGATTCCATAATGAAGGAATGGACTTGTCAGTATATGACATCATTTGATTTCGTCGTATGATTTCATCATTAGGACCGCGTGTATAGTCTCATATAACTGTAATACATACATTTGTATATGCATTTATGTGTTTGAAATTGTAATCTCCTTATTCGTGTGCAAGCTATCTTTTATTAAGAATTTTCAAATAATATACCGGGGGTAATCTGAAAACGTTTTCAAAGCGCCCCCAGGGGTAATCTGAAAACGTTTTCAAAGCGCCCCGGGGTAACCTACGTGTATTCGCCCCCAAAACCCGGAGCACGACGACAGAAACACGATAAACTGCTCACTTATCGTCTCATCGCCTTCGACTTTTGAGCGAACACACTACAGTATTTTGCTAGCGAAATGAGGATATTTTAATAGGCGAACACACGAAATCTTCTTTTGTAGTAATCGTGTCGGTGATTATGAAATCTTCGTATCGGCGCCCTAAGTTTGCCGTGTCGAAAGGCGAAGACACAATAACTCGCCACATGTTGTGTCATCGCCCCGAAAGGCAAAAACACGATAAACAAGCCAGACACGAAGACATGAAATGGCAGAAATCAGCCACCATAACTAAGCGTATGTAAAACTTAAATGAATCTCAAGAATGACAAGAAAGTTAAGAATGCACATGTCATGTCTTAATTGGAACATCTCGTGAGAAACCACCGTAAGTAACGTCATTTTGCTTGCCGGGGCTGTTGGAACTAGGGAACAATGATTTTGGCGGTAATTGCAATTGGGGCTCTCTCTCCTCCCCTTCTTCTTGACAATCAATAACTAAAATTACCCCCTCTGAAATTGCGTAATACAGACCTGCTTGTTTCGAGTGTGACTAGAAATACCGAGACAGGTGTAATTAAAATTGTATTTTTGTGTATTACAGAATATCTTACTCGGATTGGGCGGAGCGCTGACTACTGCTTACGTAATTTCTGACGTCATTTGTGCAACACCAGATCATCCAATCAGAGCAAAGCTTTTTTGCACTTCATTATTTATGACGGGAATATGCACATCGCTACAAACATTAATTGGAATAAGGTACTCATTCGAGATTCACTTAAAAACAAATGTAAATCGAATTTGTAATTCCAATCATTTCAATAAATGACAGCAGATCTGTCTGCTTCAATCTTTTTAAACGTCATATCCGCCATTTGTTTCAAATTGAAACATCGCATCCGATACACAGAGCAACAAATACTAAAATGACTACCGGTAATAACGATAAACTTATATTCCGCTTGTAAAAAACTCAGATTCTTTTATTCGAGTCATTAAAGCCTTAAATTTGTTGAAATTTCAAAACCCGAACTCATTACAAAGATGACAAATTACACTGGGGGAAATATGGAAAATTTCGCAAACAGCTTTCCAGTCAATTCGATTTTGCACGTATGTTTCATATTGTTTTCAGATTGCCAATATATCAAGGTGTTTGTTCAACATTTCTCATACCGCTGATGGCCATGAAAACTGAGAATGCCTGGAAGTGTGAAAGCATGTTCCAACAAGGTGATGTCCCCTTTACTAAGTTACCCCTTTTCATGTTTTTGGAAATGTCAGAATTCATTTAATCATTTTTATCTATTGCTTATTCATCGAAACGCAATTCTTTTTCAATATAGTATAACCTTTCCAGAGTGGCCCTCTCTTGAGCAACTACCCCCCTAGCTTCAACAACAATGTGACTTTTCCCACTGCACGATTTAATTCTAAATTTAACCTCTCTTGAGCAAAAACCTCTCAACAACAACACAATTTTGCTACTCCCAAAGGGTGTTGCTTTCGAAAGGTTGCACTGTACATTCGTATTTATTGACATTCTTACGTTATTCGTCAAATACATATACAATGTATTAGTTTTCAAGGTCGCTGGCTTATCTGTGGGTAATATATACAAATGTAAACACGGGTATCGAAATTCCTATATCGAAGTTCGTTTATATCGAACTATTTTGGCAGGTCCCCCGAACTTCGATATAACGAGTTTCGACTGTAGTTACTTTTCATCGATATTTTCTAACTCATACTCTCTTCAAAAGGTTTCAGCTCAATAAAAGGTTTCTAACACAATTCATGAATATTATTTTGTTGGTAATTTATAATTATTGAAATTGCTACAATTAAATAAAATAACTTAATCATAGTCTTACTTTATGGATTAGTCTAAAATAATGTGTCTAAAACCATAACGAAGTATCGGAACTATACACAAAATTTTAATCTTTCTTACAAATGAAAAGTGTTACCAAAAGTTCGAAGAATAAACGATAAATATTCAAATTTATTACCTTTTATAATCAGTCGTTCACATTTAATAGTAGTATAACGTCGTTGAGTTAACTTCACTGTTGTTTCATTTTCGAATCGAAAAAGTGCATTTCTCTGTTTAAGTGTCAGACATATTCTACGTATATACATAATATAATTTTATGCTCAATATCATTTAAACGTACGCATTTTCTTTGGTTACCTAGCCTACACTTTACCCCGCGACTCCTCCCGTTCGCCTTTATGAGCCAAAATAAAACATCCCTACTAAACAACCCTATTTTTAATGATTACTAGTATGTCATTATTTACGCCTAAAAAGACCTTTCAGATTGCTGCTGGTCCCATACCCAAACTGATAGAGGTTCGTGGGTTCGAGCCCAGCTACCAACTATGTATTTTTATGTGAGAAAGTAGACAGTTGCTTACTGAGGATGGAGTCTAGTACTGATTCTTCCCAGGAACGATGGTTAGACGAACTGTCGATCCGCCTCATATGACTATGTCTGTTGAAAAGGGGCGTAAAACTCAAACAAGCAAACAAAACAGAAATTCATCTTAAATAGTGATTATGAAAACCAGATGGGTGCAGTACTGAAATGGGTTAAATATCGCCGCCAAACATTGTCATATAAAACATACCGAGCAAGTTCAGTCAGGAAAATCTATCATATGTCTTACTATTTTTTTCACGATCAAGCCGAAATGAGATGATTAAAACAATTTATCAATTTACTGACTAAAGCATAAAGTACGGTAATCAATTAGAATAAAGTTGCAGAAGTGAAAACATTTTACACGAGGTTTATCTCAAAGAGATTAATATTTGTACTCTGAAGCAAAAATTGCCGTGTCTGAGATGGCATTGAACCATTTGGCATAGATCCACATGACTCCGTGACTTTACCTTTAATTAACGTTTCAGAACTAAAATAGCAATAAAAACGAATTGCAATAGGGTGGAAACGTATTATATATAGTATACTAAACAAAACTTACAACGCATTGATGTGTACAGTATGTTGATCAATGTTTTATTCAATATTATTATTAAATAAATAATATAATGCATGCATGTCACATAACCATCTGTTAACAGTTTGCATAAGTAAAACTTAACGAAAACTTAACAAACAACGTATTGTAACATAGTCGGCTTACATGTGTAATTAATTATCTTAATTATGCATGTAGTAGGTAAACAGCCTTTTAATATACTCATGTATGGATCAATATAGTGTACGACGAGACTAATAGTGAGTATTGGTCATACATGTAGTATACATGCATTTGTCGATTTGGAACTCATTCAAGTACAAATTGACATTTAAACAAATCCCCATATTTGGCAGTACTTGGTGGGAAGATGAAAAAAATCTCTAGAACTTCTATGTTTAATGTTAAAGCATGAAATGTTATTGGTTGATTGGACAGTTAGATTATAGAAATGTATAATCTGTACCCGATTAACCATAACTTGATATTTTAAAAAGTAAACTATTATCTAAAATTAGTATCATGATAGACAATTGGTCCAAACAACTAACATCTGCGTGAGGGGCTGGAAACTGCGACGCAGTTGGGCTTTTGTATATATAGAGATACATCCACCAGGGTAAAAAGTAGAAGTAGAATAGAAGAGTTAAGACTAGAAGTTAAAGACAGTTAGAAAACGATCATATCATTTTTGGAACTTGGGTTATTAATGTTTAATAAATGATAAAAACACAACGCGACGTTTTGTTATAATATCGTATCCAATTTAGGTCAGCCCTTTGTGATTTATAAAGTCACATTTTTCCACAAATTCTGTAAATATCTGGTATAACCACCGACCGCAATTTAACAAGAGCGCGACAACGTCTCCTCATTGACCAAATAAGGCGTCGGATTGAAAGCATAGGAACATTGTTCAATTCCTGCTATGGTAATTTCCTGTAGGTTTCTTGGCTGTATTCTAGCCTGGAGTAGACCAAGCGCATATGCGCGATTTTCGAGGCTGATACTTGGCATAATTACGACCTAGTGGTCACAAAATTTACATCAATTTTAATTTATTGAATTGCACGTGCAAATCGTGCACGCATTCGAGCGTTTAACAGCTTATTGGCGATTAGCCGCGTAATAATTATGTGACATATTTTGTCAATGCACATTGTTTTGATTAGATTGCTTGCTGTGTAACATTTTCTGCAAATTTTATTTGAATTATATAAAAAATAAAGAAGATATAAAGAAATATAGAAATGCGTTGGAAGATTTGTTTAGTATAATATCATTGATAACCCTTTTTATTGAAATCCTTCATGTAAGAACTTTATTCTCATTTATATTATATATGATTATTTTTCCCCGAAGGGAAGTGGGCCGATCCCGGAAGTACTGCAATACCGGGTCAACCCGTGGCGAGAGCGGAGCAAGCCCCTGACATCTCACCTGTGTCCAAAAATCAGTTTAATATCGAAGTCCCCCAATGGGGGACGTATCAGATATTAAGCTGATAAGAACAGATACTACACTTTGATCTTAGCCAAAAGGCCGAGAAGCGATAACGTTAATAATTATCTAAGGTTTATATATGAAGTATATAATACTATAAAATGACTTCGCAGAAGACAGTTTCACTGAAATAAAAGTATGTCTATTAAATCGATGAACCAATACGATGCTGCACCAAGATATTATTCTTTTCAAATTTGTATTTACACAATTATAGTTATTATAAAGATATGAAACTTTATTCACATAAACTACATAATGTAAAAAACATTATTTTTAGGTTTGAACATACAGGAACATACAAAGTACAACGATTTTCTACATCCGCCATGAAATATTGTTAAACGAGTTCCCGTCGCGTCTATCATAAGTTCAATTTCCACGAGTACTGTTAAAACTTTGTACTTTTGCCTCTATGACAAGGGAAGTAACTACAACATTCATGTATGAATTACTTTAAGAAATTAGAATTGATTATCTCCCTTGTCATACTTTAATGACTAAATCACCAGCTCCTTTAAATGTTTTGAAATCTATGTCTGTTCTGTGTATGCTTGTATTAATTCACTATGTTTCCAGTGTATCACTACAGCCGTGGCCCAGTGGCCAGTGCGCTGGATTCGCTCAGGTCGCGACAGGTAATACCCTTCCATGAAAATGTCGATTTTCCTCAACATATTGAGAGGTTGTCGGTACTTTGTGGAAGGGTAAGTTAGTACTGGTTCGAATAGCATCCAGGAAAGTTTGCCGAACAGAACACAGTTCGAGATCTATACGTGTATATATATTCATTTCACACAGGGATATATTCACACTACTAAAGGAAATAATTATATTAATGTATAATTCAAAAATTCAATCGTTCGACAGAATAAAAAAATGTTGAGTTTTTCCACGGGCACGGTTAAATTTTCAACTTTCGCATTTCTAAAAATATATGTTTTTACACAGCTCGGGGACAAGTCAAACTGGCATAGTGATTCTTATTTCCCGACCAGATCTAAGTCGTTGTTGGAACGCGATCTTTTATGACTGTGCTAAGTAAGGCAAACAAGATATTGGAAACCCTAAAAAAATTTTTTTTAAAATAATGTCAGTATTCAATATAATTTTTTATATGCTTATAAAAACAACAAAAGTTTTTCATAAACTAATTATCACTGTAAATCTTTTAACCAGACATTAATTATGCTGACCGTGACCAGACAGGATTAGACAGATAAGGGGCAATAAAACAATTAAGAGAATAGACCTCCTGTTGCTTTTAGGGTCACTTAAATAGGAGCTGTTCAATGTCTTTAAGTTTAGATATGTGTTGGTTACTGTCTTAGTAGAACTGTATTTGTTAATCTCTTGGGACTTTAAAAAGTTAAAACGGCACTTTCAATCACAATAATGATAATAACAAATTGGTATTTAATTTGAAATGGCGTATATCAAACATTGTATGTTAACATCCGGCCGATACTGCATGAATGAGCAATATCCCTTTAACAGAGCGATAAAATCAACAATTACGTAACATCCTGTTAATTGTATGTCATCAGTCATAAAAGTGGTCAGAGGCTTTAGCCATAGCTGTATCAGATAATAAAACGTATCCACACGAATGCATTTTTTAAATATTCTTTTCATTTATTAAAGACATATGCACTCAAATGAAATTTAAATAAGAAGTCCTTGAAATTTGGCAGAAATATAGATGAAACCTTCATAAATACCATGCCAAATTAAAAAAAGTACCTTACCATACTGAATTTTTTACTAGAAGCTCCAGAAAATGTGTATCTTAGACATATTTCGGTCGTTTTGAGACGTCAAATTCAGAGAATTGTTATTATTGTTTGTGTATCAGTTTTTTAATCAAATAAAGGTTTTTACTATTTTTAAGACTCATAGTTTAGTTATGATGCACTAATGAAAGAATAAAACTGGTGCAAATGAAAATAATAGCCACTTTCAATGAAATTTTTTCAATAATATAAGGTGGTTCGATCAAATCGTCAACAATGAAATTGACCATTTTCGGCACATTTTGTGTAAAAAAACTGCTATTTTGGAAAAAGTAGCAATAAGAAATACTTCAAAATTGGCATACATGTTGTTTATTATATGCTAAATAACAATATACAAAAAAAATCATAGGTCACCATGCATTTAACAAAATTACAGCACAATATATAAGTACTATATAGATAACGTTTTCATCAGACTATGGATTGGGTAAATCAAAATTATTGAAAACAATCCTTCACAGACAATATATTCCTTCACACACATCATATCACTTAGTTTGACCATTAAACCAACTATTACAACTGTCTCTAGTCATCTGATGTGGATTTCAAGAATTCAGATAGTTTTTCAAGCACTTTTTTGTTAGAAGTTATGCGTGCTTTTCCTTCATGTTTCTCACTGAATAGGTGGACAAGACCGTTTGTAGCACTTGATTTGTACACTGATTGTAAGTGAATAAAACACAGACCAGAGGATGCAATTTTGTTCACCATTGTTGTAGAGAGTATCTTTCTTTCAATAAGCACCTGAAGTGTTTGAGCATTACGGGCTGTTTCCTCCTGAAAGATTTGGTGCTCAATACCCCACAAAGTTGAAAAACTGAACAAAATTGATTTCTCTGGTGAAACATTAGCATGCTTAAACAATTTCTCTAGGTTTAAAACATCATCTAAAGCATTGTGAGCAGCATATTTCTCTTTCAACAAAGTGTCAACTAGGAATTCCTGCTTGTAACAAGATAAATAGGGATACAAGTCTTTGAACAAAGGCAATGTGTCGATGCCCCCTACACACACACCTGAGAATTGCGATTCTAAGTTTAGCTTCCTGTAGTTTTGTAATATCCTGGGAAAGTCAAAAACTTTAAAGTTATGTCCCACTAATACAACTGGACCTTTATCTCCTAACCAAGAAACGAAATTCTCCAAACAGTCTCTCAAGGGTACAGCTGGTACTGGTGAACCATTTAGAAACAAAACGCCTCCCTGAGCAGTAAGCCCAGTCACTCTAGATGCCGCGAAAGAAATGGGTTTGCTTGGAATTAAATATTCATTGAATGACTGGCCATCTACACAAGCAGCCAGTTGCAAAATATCAGCATCCTTTGCCAAAGAACCAGTCTCAATGTCACAAAATACCATCTTTACAACAGAATTTATTGCTGAGAGTTTTGGCGACTGTCTATGAGTAGGAATAGTAATATCATCATGCACAGCCACTGCTGTCTTGTAAGTTGTCCCTTCCTTCTTTTCTTTGTTTGTTTGGACTTGCTTCTTATGGAGTTTATTTTGTAGCTTTCTAAGTTTATTCTCTTTCTTGCTGCTGTACTCTAATTGTCTTTTCCTTTCGGAATCCCTTGACTTAGCCACCTGACTATAGACCTTGCCTGGTGACAAATTCAAATGTTCGTTCACGGTTTTGATGTAACTGTTTCCAATGTTTTTCTGTGCAACAGCACATCCAACTCGCGATAACAAATTTCCACTGGCGGAGAAATGGCATCGCTTTGGAGCCTTGGATGCCACCATATTATTAAATGATTCAATCTCCTTTGTCGAACCTCCTGGAGCAATTTTTCCAGCATTGTTGGCGAACACTGAAAAAACTGCATTCAAGTCTTTCCTTAGTTCCTCACCACTCAGATCTTTGGACAGTGTGCCATGTTTATAAATACTTGGGTCACATTTATACCCACACCAATCACCGCACTTTGAATGTTCTCCAAAGGCATGCGGAACTATTTGTTCAATCTGTAACTTACAGTTCACAACATCGCCCTTTGTTTGAGACAGGGCATAATTAAAACACTTCTTGAAGTATGCAATAACATTATTTGTCAGACACTTGTGTTTCTTCTGTAATGTAAATAAACTGTTTGTCAAGTGTTTGGATGTGTGGTTAGTGTCACTCCACTTTGTTATACTGTGATGTATATCCTGTCGCAATCTGGCCATGGTGGTAGCATCATCATCCATAATGATGGTAGAAACTTTGACCCCTGCACTCTCCACTGACTGTACCAAATCTACCCCAACATCAGACTCCATGGCTTTGGCACTACCTGACCAGTTTCTGACACAGTTATGAATAGGAACATTCTCCTCGTTTCCTTTCCTTCTCGCATTGAAACATATCCGACAGTCTGAAATACGAACTCCGTATGCGCATATTTTCCCAGTGTTGTTCCCAATCAACGTTCCAACTCCGGACTTGCTATCATATGAACGACCACTGCCACGTTTCTGCCATCCCATATCATACTTGAATACCCCTTCATTGGTATCATCTGTTGAACTGAAAAATAAAAAATATAAAATGAGATGAATGAAATGCCTAAGCATACTTTAGATTGTACCATCTCAACAGTGTATAAACAAGTCTTAGTCAACTTCCGGTTATCGCAAGAATTCGTACGTGTATATTGAATTGTTTAGTATTAGTCTCCCAATAAGTCATACATTTACTGGAAGTTACTGGCACTTTCGCTCGCAATAAGTCATACAAGCTGATTTATATACCATCGAAAGAAATGATAGTGATTAGGTTTATATGCTGTAATCACATTATGCAATCTCTTTGCGAAGCACGCCGGCACGACGACACGATAATATGCAATGTTTCGTGTCGTCGTGTCTTCGCCTTTCGAGGCGAAAACACGAACACACGACAAATATAGGGCGCCGATACGACGATTTCATACCCGCCGACACGAAACTCTACAAGAGTAGATTTCGTGTGTTCGCCTATCAAAATTTCGTTATTTCGCCTTCAATATTTCGTGTCTTCGTGTGTTCGCCCTCTAAGGTCGAAGGCGAAGACACGACAAATGATCAATTTATCGTGTGTTCGTGTCGGCGTGCTTTGACTTTTGGGGGCGAACACACGAATATATGAAATGGCAGAAATCAGCCACCATAGCAATCAGTTCACGTACCACATTAATAAAAATATATTAAAATAAAGTGCAAAGAATGAATATTGCTTCACGAGGTTATAACATTTTCTCATTTAATGTTATAAACAAGTTATTAATGTTAAACCATACAGCTCCTATATAAATCTATAGTAAACCAGTTTATCGATAAACGTTATCGGAATGATCGATAAGACGTTTTCAAGGGAGACTACTTTGCAGATAAAACCGGTCAAGTTACAGAATAAACTGGTTCCCGTTGCATTGTGTGTACAAAGCCTTTGGTGCACTGCATCATGGAACGGGAACCAGTTTAGTTACAGAAATGTTCCGCATGTTAGGAGAATCTGCGGCTTCAGTATTTTACTGAAAAATTGTTGAGAAAAAAACGGTGTTAAACCCAACTAACTAAATAAGTGTTTCAGCGCTCAGGCAAAACCAATTAACAGAGTCTAATTTAATGTGAAACACCGACACAAGCATACTTGATTGTTGTAATGTCAATAATAAAATACAGTTAATGATATCGAATCTTCTTTTGTCCACTGAGTTCAGTTTCATGAAAATTGTTTTCGATTCAATTTTACAAAGGAATTATTAGATAATTATCATGATACACATATGAATGGCTATTTGAAAACATGGGTGGCATCCAAATTTAGTGTCATTTATCATTATTTCTTTAACGTCATCAATGAATGCCAAACAGTTCCTGAAAACTATAGCAAAATGTTAGTAACACCGCAGACAATGCTGCATTGAATTCACCCATAGGTCATAGTACAGTAAAACCTCTCCAGAGCGGCCCTCTGTAGAGCAACAACCTCTCTATAACAACACCTTCAAAATTTCCCTCAGCTGATATTTACTATAGATTTAACCTTTGCAGAGCAACAACCTCTCTATAACAACACCTTCAAGATTTTCCTCAGCTGATATTTACTATAAATTTAACCTCTGCAGAGCAACAACCTCTTTTTTGCAGCTCACACAGGGTGTTGCTCTACAGATGTTATACTGTATTGTACTTTTCTGGCATAATTATTATCTTCGTATTGCGACACAGAAATGTTATTATTACAAAAAATAGTATAGCCCAATCATCATTATTTCTATGATAGTTACCATAGATACTTCAATTTATTTTGCGACATTTTAAAAAAATGCAAGAGTTGTTGATCTTGTTGAAAAATAGAAAATATTAATATCTGTAGATATTGCATGGTGACTTATATTTTTCTTTACCAAATAAAAATTGATAATGTGATATAGCATCTTTTTACCATGAGTTTTCATTGAACTGGATATTCTTATTTCTTTAGTCTTTGAAAAATGGCCGGGCTACTCCCATAGACTTCAATGCAAATTTAAAGGGCCAATAAATTTATATATAATTCCAAAATATGTCCGCTCCTTTTTGAGATAATAATATTGGACATTAGGCTTGGAAAAGCTTAAAATCATTGAATAATGGTAAACGTTCTACCTTAAAGACCATAACATATTTAAAAAGTTTATTAAAAATGAATTTAAAGTATTCAAAGTTACCAATTTATCTAAAATTGTTTAACAGTGTTTTTGATACAGGTATATTGCCTGATTAATGGCTTATCGGAGAAATTAACACAATTTATAAACATATAGAAGGTTCAAATTAAGCGTCCAGTCATAGAAATATAAGATACTATCTGTAGCTGCCTGGTAAAACTATTTTGGGGTGAATCGTTGGTGCAGTTGTGTTGAGCTGAACCAATGAAAGAAAGGTATTGGGTTCGAATCTCGACTCCGTCGGCTTCAAATATAACAGGGACGCCTTTTAACGCTTTTTTCTCCCACCCCTACGACCTGGCCAAGCACTGTGTTTAGTAAATGACTTGCGCGAGTTAAAAGTGAATCAGTTGAGAGAAGAAACAGGGACCGATGATGTAATTCTATCATAAGAAGTGGGTAAACGAACATTTATTTTACTTGCCAGGAACTTGTACTGTGTGACATTCTATTTATAGTAAAGTTTTTAAAGTATTAAATACAAAATGTACATAATTATTAAAAACAATTGGGACCAACTATAGATACTAGTATATTAAACGTGTTCGACTTAGCGAGGGTACCGGATTAAAAAGGCTCCGATTAGAATGTTTGGACTTTAGACAAACCCTCGCTGAATCAACCGTCTGTGGTCAATACTTGACATGCAATTATAAAATATTCAATAATATTTAGAATTATTGTTCATTATTATCACGAAAAATTGTATTCTATGACGTTTAAATAGAAACAAAACATAAATGAAAACCCATACGTCGGCACTTACAGGTCGTTCACATGTCCGTAAGTTCACTAACAATCGAGCATTGTACTCTACAAAGATCGACACATACTGTCAGATGTTAAAACAATTATGTAACTAAAATTATTATTTAGAACAGACAAATTAGAACAATATCGTGTTATTCTTCAGTAAATAATTGAAATTTTGTCCTTAGCTTCAAAATAATCCATTAATGGAAAATGATCTTGAACCAATCAAACAACGATAAAGTAATCTATTTCCCTCAGACGGCACATGTCTCAGTATCCACAGCTTTATCGATAATTTACTAAGAAATCAATCACATATCGCGTGACCAGCGCTAATACCATTGTAAAGATTAAAGTCGTGAATATCCAATTCTGTTAATGATATCTGTCCGTTTGTAACAAGGTAAAATTGCTTCTTTTTTTCATTCTGGACGACTTCAATACGGAATTTCTTTTAAATGCAACAATTTGTACTGCTAATAAATAGTACATCATCAGTATTTATCATAAAGGGTTGCTTCGAAAGGAATAGAAAATGAAGGCCAAAAAGGGTTCCAATGTTTATGTATATCTGTGCGTATGCCATTGTGGTCTTTTTAGACCTTAGCACACAAATCGGTCAATAGTACAGGAAAGATGTTCAAATATATAATTGGCGCAAGATACTTTAATTGTTTCTTTGAAATGGTTATGTGAGCATGATAAGTAAAGAATGCCTTGTATAGCGATTAAATATGTCAATGTCAAGATTACTTGTAACTATTTAAGATGCACAATATAGTTCTTCTGTCTTATCTCTGAATTCATTTACTTTGCATAATTAATCTATTTTGAATTGCAGAATTCTTAATCGTTATCAATATGCATGTATATTTATATAGGACGACTAGAGCATTCCGTGCCTCTTGTAACACAAAGTCGAATAATGTAATGATTATATTTCAAATTTGAACGGAAATGCGTTTGTATAAACTTTAATGAATTACCACTTAATCATAAAGATGCATTTTTTTTCATTTAATCATAAGTAATACATGTTTTATTTCTGCTGTGAAATAAGTAAATTATCGCATACGTATAACAAATTCATCACATCATTTGATACTAAGTATGGACCCCCCGAAACAACCGCATTAGAAAAAAATAATACCTTTATTATGTCCCCAGTTCTTCATCTTCATTGTATATATACGTCGTCTCAATATGTTCGATGCTGCTTGCGCTGATTTAGGCGTTAAACTGGTTTATATCTGGTTACCCGACCTACACTAATGTTTCCTCGAGAACCCAGACTTTTTATTAGCTTGATGAACGAAAGTTTTATCACCTATCCACATGCTTTCAAGAGCAAAGCAAAAGACCCCGAACTATCTACCCTATTGTTGATGAGCATACTATCATGCTAACAGAAACATGCATTGTTCTGGCCTTGTTTCCTTGTAGCTTTGATGTGAAGAGCCTAATTCGCTTTGCCATACACCTCACAATCTTTAATTAAACTTTTTTTTTCTCAAAGCGAAAAAATATACTCTTCTTGATTTAATGCCGACATGTACCTTTAATATTACTCTTGACAAAAAAGTCTGATCATAATAGAGTAAATACATATTTTTTAATCAAATACTACTCGTAATGTTAAGATATCAAGTATTAACAAAATTTAATGTATAAAGCCCTGTAATTAACTAAATGATAATTACAATAACCATTTATTAATACTTTCACACGTGACCTGACTAAAATCTGGTTGGTGGCCCTATGGGCCCGGCAAGGGAATAATTACACCTTAACAGAGTAATAGCAAAAGACCTCTATTCAACGATACGAAGAATTACATAATTATACAGTGCAGCCTCTGCAAAGCAACATCCTTCGGGAGTATCAAATTAGGTTGTTAATGAGAGGTTGTTGCTCTAAAGAGATTAACTTAACAGTTTAGTCGTACAGGGGGAAACATTCCGTTGTTGAAGGGAGGTTGTTTCTCAAGAGAGGGCCGCTCTAGAAAGGTTGCACTGTATTCTATGATTATATTTATGTATTTTGTTTGGGATTAATAGTTGTTAAAATGTGAAAAGCTTCTAAATACAATATTCTTTTTATGCTTTGAAAAAGTGTGATATTCGTAAAACTCAATTAATAATAGTGCGACAAGTAATTGTCATAGCACCCAATATGCTGGCAAAAAATACTTGTTTAGATAAATGTATTTTTCTTTTATCATTCTCATCACATGGTGACTTGATTGGTGTTCATGTTTAATGTATTTATTGTTTTCAGACTCTATTCAGATTGACAACAATTCATCAAACATTACATCAGCAATGGACCTAGACGATGGTTTATACTTAAAACTTCGCGAGGTAACTCTAGAATTAAACATGATGCCTTTCAAGTTCAAACCACGAGGGATGTGCGTCTATTAGAATTCTAATATTTATTAGATATTACACGATTGATAACTGGAATCAATAAGTGGTTTTACGTTTAAAAAATATATTGCATTATCAACTATTGATAGCACTAGATTTTGATCAAACAGTAAAACCTGTGTTAGCGGCCACCTCCGTAAAAAGGCAATCCTGTGAATAAAGGTCATTCTTATAAAAACTGTCATATATTGATTATCTAGAACAGAATTACATCCAAATAAAATCTACCTGTCAATAAAGGCCATATTTTATCTTTCCCAAGGATGGCCTTTGTTTACAGGTTTCATTATAACATTATTGACACTTTAAAGGGGCATTCCCTACAACTGACAAACATTCTGTGAAAGTGTAAAAATGTGTTAGATATATATGTAAAACATATGTAAAGTACTGGACGAATTAGTTTTTTTTAATGTCTCGAAGCATGAAATCATGACCTTCATATAAATGTGAATAAATACATGTTGTAATCAAACTACTTCAAGTTCCAGAACAACAGAAAATTTAATAAATAAAACACCAGGCTTTATTTACAGACTTCACTTCCATTTATAATGATTTCCACCTTAGCTTTTAATGAAGTGTTTCGATAATAAGCAAGTAGCACCATGTCATTTATAAAGACTTCCTCCGCAAAGAAGAACTATGTCGTCATTAAGTGGAGACATAGGTTATTCATCGCGTGGGCACGCGAGAGCCACTACGTGCGCATGCGATAAATAAAAATATTACCTATTTAATGGTGTATTTCGCGAAAAGTTAAACTAGTTTTCAGAGTTATAAGAACATTAATGAACTTAGATACATTGACCTCTGTGAGGTATTAAGTCATTTCTCAAACATTATTTCACAGCTTTCACTTTGCTACGACCTTGTAAACGCTGATGGAGGAAATGTGTTATTTAAGGTCTTTGTCAACATTCCAGGTCATGGGTTGCCTCATGCTCTCGTCTTTCGTTGAAGTCATTATTGGATTGACGGGTCTGGCTGGATTCTTGTTGAAGTATATTGGACCCCTTACCATTGCTGTGGTGATCTCGTTGATTGGACTATCCTTGTACAAGATCCCATTGGCTTATGTACAGACACATTGGGGTATATCTGCATTGTAAGTGTACATTAGACATCTTCGTACCCTCTTGCTGAATTTGGTGCAAGTGACAACGTTTTATACACCATACTGTCTGACGGCGCGAGGTATTTTTAAGTTACAGTGCTTTTTTGTCTTTGATTTCTTTGATGAGCTGTTCAAAGAATGGATAAATATGATGTTCCTTTATAAGTGGTTTTTAATCAGTATGGACTTCATTTCCAAATCTGCCCACGTTATTGTTATCGTATGCGATTAAATAACAGAAAACATGTATTAGTTTCAAGCGATGGCAAATGGATTCTAAACACGGTTTAACTCTGAAACATTATTGATCACGGTATGTTCATTTGATATCATTTCAAGGCAAAGGCGAGTTGCTTTGCAAAACGTGCTTCCTTCCTGTCGATATTAATTTAATGTCATGCAACCTGACTATTAAATCATGTATGGTCTTGTATTTACAGGAATGTTGTTTTGGTTATTATATTTATGTTATACATGGGAAGAATACGTATAACATGTCCCAACATCTGTGGATCAGGTGGCGTTAAAAACAACAAGAGGACGACACCAATACCAGTCTTTCAGATGTTTCCTGTAAGTTCTAGACGTTTTATACGAAATTTACCAACTACGTCAACCGAATACTAATATCATAACTAAGGTGTGTCTCATATAGCATTTGCAAATCCTTTGATGATCTCACGTGTACGTTTAATCAATCCTTAGTCTTGATTTAAATCACCACAATGTTTATACATTAAAGAGATAAATGTTGAATAATTAACACGTCGCTGGCAACTGATGTTCCATGACTCTTTAAACAATACCCGTATATTCGCTTATCATTAGAAAAAAGTCAATATACGGGCGGTATAGTATTGCAGGCTCAGCTACCAATACGTTGGTTAAACACTATGCACGAATGAGTATAAAACTTGATGGTTTATGTTGGCAACGTTTGATGAAATGAATATGTTCCATGTATATGGTACGCCGTTATATTGTGACATAATAAGTTAATGCAGATAAAGTTGAGGGAAGTGCTAACGAAAATCCATTCAGGGACCTTGCTTTATATGGTCATTGTGATGACACCTTGTTTAAAGTGCCATTGGAAATGCTTTCTTACTCTTAAATATGAATCTGGGTTCATTCTTGACTTTTCCTGATTTTGAGGTAATTTCAGTCTCTAGGGGGAGACACTTTCGTCGCCTAACAATTGAAATGTCCATTTTTTGGTCATTTTTGAGTTTTTTATACCGCTGGAATCGTCTTGAAGAGAACTATCTACTTGTGTGACCTTTTTTCTGACGTCACTATCTTCAGTAAAGATTTGGCGGGTATTAACTTGCGTTGTGTCAAATGATATTTCTAGATGTAGACTCTTAGACTGTGCTATCTCCTGGACATAACTCATTTTACCCGTACATTTTCGAATAAGCCAATCGATGCCGAAAATTGTTGTCACGTGTTATCTAGTATTTTTTTGAAAAAAAAAGAGCTTTGTCCAAATCGCCTGACTGCTGTAATGATCTATCTCCATTGGTCTGCAACAATGATGTAATAATTACACAGCTTGTAGACTTGACTGACTTAGTTGTTAATAAAAATCATGTTCAAGTTTAAAATCTATTTATTGTTAACTTTACAGTCATGTATAGATGATTAAGTACATGTACATGCTTAATTATTTATTGATTAAATTTTGATTCAATTATTTGAGCAGAGATTGCTTATATTGGTTGATATGTAAGATTTCTCAGTTAAACATAAATACTTTATAATAGTGTCTTGATATTAATTTTATTGTTTCTAGTTGATTCTTTATTTACAAGTTATATTTGGAAAAGACAATTCTAGATGAAACATGACATGTTTGTTGTTTATTGATCAATTAAATCTCAAACAATCGATCCGTTTTTTTTCATAACTACAAAATGTACGGAATATAGCTCAAAATACCAAAAAAAGAGGTAACTAGTTGACTTGATTTTGACATTGTAGTGGGCTGTCATCCGGCTATGTCCCGATAGCTCACTTCAGCAGTCAAAATATCATGTTTGAGCCATGTCCAAACGCAAAACTCATTTTCCGTGATTCTTTTAGCATGTTATTATACATAAAACATCTAAAATAATGGGGTACATATGTATGCTCGCTCTGGTCTTTCAATTTTTGAAATCGACCAAAGATAACAATAAAAAATCGAATTCAAATTTTCTCCGAAACATGAAAATGGTAGTAAATGGTAGATAGCGCACTCTAGATGTTATTTTAAAAGAATTTTTTAACTGTTTCACTTTAAGGTTTTGCTAAGTATCATGATTACATGGATTGTATGTTGGATATTAACTGTAGCCGGTGCCTTCCCAGATGACCCAAGTCGTTTATCTTACCGCGCACGGACGGACGTACGTACAGGAATAATACAACGCACACCATGGTTCTACGTACCGTATCCAGGTACGAGTTAATAGTCATAGTATTTCTTCTTTCGTTGAATGTCATTAAACATGAAAGACCAACGGTGTTTCATTTTCAGACAATTAGTCAAGAGTTATTGTGCATCAATATTCTATTAAAAAATAAACAATTGTTTACAGGTTATTACTACGAAGTGTGCACTTGTTACCTTGCGATTTAATCTGATTGTTTCGAAAATCATGGAATCTGATACAGCTCCCTGAAAGCCACCAATAAAAAAAACAGTGCACCAAATACAATCGTTTATCGAAATCAAAATTTCTTCAATCAATAATCTGTTTCAGGTCAGTTCGGATCACCTCTGTTCAATACGACCATATTTGTTGGGTTTTTATCAGCTGTGATATCGTCTATATTGGAATCTATCGGCGACTATTATGCCACGGCGCACGTGTCACGTGTACCCCCACCCCCGGGACACGCTGTGAACAGGGGAATACTTATGGAAGGGTTAGGAAGCGTACTTTCGGGAGCTCTCGGAGCGGCCCATGCGACCACGTCATCAACAACGCACGTGGCGTTGATTGGAATTAGTCAGGTAGGCGTGATGCATTTTATTACGTCATGATTGTTCGCAGCGTTATATGTCCGATTGTGTTCAAATATGTTATTGTACTTTTTTCTTCGATTACATGTGTTTGATTGACCTAAGATTATATAGTTCATGCTGCTCTGAGTTTAATTTGATTGCATTTCAGCTGATTGAAAATCAATCACACCCTTCTTCAAGACTTGAAATATCGAGTGGATGATTTACTTCAAACGAACTTGATTTTATTTTTCAGATATCAAGTCGATCATGTCTGGTTGCAGCCGGAGTGTTGTGTATTATTCTGTCAGTAATAGGAAAGTTTGGTGCCGTCTTATCGTCAATGCCTGACCCAATTATCGGCGGCGCCATGTTTGTTACATTCGGAATCATCGGTTCTATAGGAATATTCACTTTAAGAAGCGTAGATCTTTCGTCATCTAGAAATATGGCTATTTTTGGCTTGTCTCTTTATGTAGGTATCGTGATACCTGAATGGGTGGAACGTTTCCCAGAAGCTGTAGAAGTCGGTAATATTTGATTATTAAATATACAATGTATTTTATACATACTTATCACAAACCATAAATAACATCAGATCGTCTATTAGTTTTCAAAGTTGCCGAATCACAAGCAGATTGATACATTAAAATTAACAAAGTGTAACTGTGAATATAATTAAACCTTCCATTCAATGACTCATTTGAAATGAATCAATATGATTGGTATAAACGAAGCGCATATTCATGTCTGTGGTGTCTTAGTGTATCAGTCACATGTTTCTGTTTGTATTGCATAGACTACTGTAATTTCATTTATTTTCGTTAGGCTCAATTTTAGTGCTTTTTGTCGTTGGGATATAGATTCGTGGATTTTGATTTTTGAAGAAATGCTTTATCTCCGCATTTAAATTGGTTGGGGAATTCATTTCGTGGATTTCGTTGGTCGGTTCATCCACGAAATTAAATCCCCAACGAAAATTAATGAATCCACAGTATACTACACCATAGCATGAACTCCTAAATTGTTGGAATAGTCATAGGTATTTGTGTCTTGTTTTGAAGCCTCGCAAACGTATTGTACCTTTTGACGTTAGTTCTACTCGTGTAATAAAAATATATATAGTTTATGACAACGTTTAAGCTTGGTTCTGATTAAGGAGCATGCTGAAGTTAATGAGGTATGAATGTGGCATTTATGAAATTCGAACTTATTGTCACCTTTCGCAGTACAATCCAAAAACCTCAAAAAGTCAAGATCTATGTTAAGTGGACGTGTATGGTGAAGGTCAAGGGGGTGTATACTTCCAGCATGTTTGACCTCCAATGTACATAAAATGTGTACTTATATTTGTAGGCAATTCTTCTACAAATGGTCTGATCAAGGGTGTTCTGGGATCACCGATGTTTCTTGGAGGTCTTGTTGCCCTGATTCTGGACAACACTGTTAGAGGTTTCAATCAGTATTATTTATATAATAATATTATTATTTTATACTCAATTCAACCATGTTATATTAAAGGTACCAGCGATCCATTGCATCCATCAGATAAAACAACCTTAAATGACTCGAGAGATATGCTGTGCTGACAAAGTTAAATGCCCATTAAGACGCCATTTCTTTTTTTTGTTGCAATATCATTGAACAAATACTGTGCTACAATTCTATTATGTACTTCCTGATTAACACAGAAAATTTCGCAAAGTTTTTATTGCAAGTAAAAGTCAATTTCACTGTAAGACAACTTTCTAGCCTAGGTAAAATAAGATGTACATGTACATTAAATTTATCATCCAAAAAGCTGATGGGGCTTTAAGATAAATCTTTGATGTAACATATTCACATTATCATATTTCCCATTGTTGTGCATCTTCTGTTATGTTTAATAAGAATCTATTGGTGTATATTCAATATAATCATTGTTTTAGGTACATGATTATTTAGATTTACAGCCTATCAAATATAATGGATTTCCTCCGCAGTATCATAATTCGAGTGTGTATACATATTCTACCAATGTTGATATAAAAATACTGACTAGTCGTCATTTAAAAATACTGACTATTGGTCATTTAGTGTCATCTGTGTCTTACAGGTACGTTAAAAGAACGAGGATTTCAAAGTATGAATCAACAAAGTAGTGTATTGTATGCTGTTTCACAAGAGGAAACCTATGATTTCGCTTTAATGAGCAAACTAGTCAAGACATATCCAAAACTTCAATGTTTGCCGTTTTTACCGAGTGTCAATAGTCAATAAGCTGATGTCGTTAGACTAAAATGTAATGATGAGTATGTTCTGTCCTCGTTCGATGATCAAAATGACTTGAATGGGAAAATAATTATTTTAACATATTTCTGTCCGCAATCTACATCATCGGTGACAGTAGCAGTATTCGGACCTAACAGGTACGAGTATGAAGACCACGGGAAGGCTGGCTCCTGTGTCACATTTTTTAACAAACTGCTAATGGATACTCGGGAAGAATTGTTCTTATTTACGCTGAAATGGAATAATTCCTTCTTATAATGGTGATAAAGTTTTGATTTAGCAGATTTGCGTTGGTATATTTAATAAGTTATAGAACACATAATCAGATACTAGTACTTGACAAATATAATATTCATTTTTTTGAAAGCTATGCACTGTACATAAGGGATGTGCAGTGGTGTAGGGGTAGAGCGTCGGATTCCTTCCTTACCCCAAGGTTGCGGGTTCGAATCCCGTCAGTGATGGAATATGATCGGAACCTTCACAATCCCTTCTCTCGGCGCGAGTTACTGGTCAGATTCCAGGAAGCAGTCATCGAGAGTAATTGATATCAGTTGTAAAAATTTGCTCTACAATCGATGTAAAATAAATAAGTTTGAGCTAAAAAATCTAAACATATAAAAATCATCTCGTATAGGATTTTGGACGAAAATATGAACTTTATACATTACGACCAATTGCGACCTTTTTGTTTCTTATTTCATAACACTTCAATTGTAAAGGAGAATAGTCATATGTACGTTGTTTAATAAAAGTGAAGATAATCAACTAGCATTCATGATTTCATTTTGTAAAAGCCCGTCTCGACTGGACATAATATGGGAATACCTACGAGGGGGGATCCAAAAGTTCTTTGTCACTGCCTCTGTAACTCGGTCTGTATTAAAGATAAAACAACCAAAGCCGGCGTACATGTAAACTAATGTGATACAAAATACCATACACAATTTGGTGTACGATGATAAGTGCGTGGTCACTGGTCAGCGTCCACATGTCTTTCATCAAATAGTTCTCATACAATCCTCACCAAACTTGGCTTAGGGTAAATGTATATGAGCATAAATATCTCAACCAAGTACTATAACCAGCTTAATTGCACCTGTCACTCTTGAATACACCCAAAGATAATAATGAAAATGACAGTGTTCCCTATCTAAGTTTAACAGTTCTCAACATAATAATTGTGATACATACAAACATAGACATACGCTAATCTGGTTAACCATGCCAGGAACCAGGAAAAAGTACATACAAACATGGACATAATGGGCTTGCTCGATTGGGAATTCCAGATATTAGAACTGGGAAAACCCCAATCGAATACATCGGAACTGAGTTCATACCGAGTTCTGCCTGTTCCTGTGCAACAGGTGATGTAAGCGTTTCAGACTGCACCAAAATGGCGGGAAAGTTGGAAGGAACATGCGCCACTCGCTCACACAGTGACCTATATCTCGATCTTGAATCAAAATAAATAATTCGTCCCCTAAATTATTATATCATCATTTATACATTTTCAATGACAAGTTATTTTTTATATTAATTTTATTTATACTTGCAAGCATAAGTCAATTTCTTTATTCGTTTGTATGATAGGAATACAATTTAGAAAAAAAATTGTTTTGTGTTAATTTTGACAAGGTATGTTTATAAGTCCCTGATTTTGGTATTGTTTTTCTCTCATATTTTTTTACTGCAATTCTGTCCCTCTCTTTAATGCCCTGTTTTATTTATTCCATGTATAATCTATAACACATCTAAAGCAGCCCTTTCAATTAAATATCAATTATTATCGAAGTAGTGATGACGTCATAACCGATATTACGTCAGTCATAATGGATTATAAACCGTTTATAATAACCAGGTTGCTGTTGAAAAGTGTCAGATCAAGTGAAGGTAAGCACCTTACATTACAGTCATAGAAGAACAGTTAACAGTTCATTGTTTCGCTCATCTCAGCACATACAGTATTGTGACAAGATGTATAAATATATTATATAACATTATTTACAGTGAACTAGATTGTACGAATAAATATCATCAACTTGGTGGAAATATCTTTACAGCAGCACCCATTTGTATAAACATTGCTTTATCTAACCACTGGGTTAAACTTGAAGTTAGGTTAACAGGTTAACGAAACAAAATGACTACGGCAGCCTTTCTTGTACCAAACCCTAGTTCACCTCTACAATTCGAGGATCTGGAGAACTTGACTACCAATGTCCGACATAAGGACTAAATTTAACTAGATATATTATAACCAAATTATAAACAATCATCCTATCCAAATCTAACCCAAATTTTGACCTACCTCAAATTTAATCCATTGATTGAATTTATCCAATGTTATACAATTGATTGCAGATGGCCAAATGATGTCTAAATGTGGCGCAAACAGTACTTTAAACATTATGACGGTTAGATATATTCGTGTATTGTGATGTCTTGAGTTCATATTAACGTCGCTTATTATTAAGGTCAACAATAAGTTTTGTTCCCAGCCCAGTTGTTGACCGATCTCATATCTTGGAACAACTTGTAAGATGCAGATAACCAACGTTTGTTGCAGTACAGTACAACCTTTACATCCCGAAGTTGTTCGGACAGACAAACATTTCGGATAAGATAGTTTTTCAGATTGGTAAGGTTCCGGATTACAACGTTTTTAGCATTGAACACCCAATAAAACAATCGGGATTAGCTGACGTGTTCGGTTTAGAGAGGATTCCGGATGAGAGGTCTAATTTGTATAATGCTTACTGTACATTACCTTCTTTTAGTTTTACTTTGAAGGCCCATATGCCTTTTCGGTGTTAAAATCAAAGAATATCTTGTTTTACCAAGAAAAATGTCTTATCAATGAAACTGACTTTACTTGCAATAAAAGCATTCCGAAATTTTCTTTTTTTAATCACGAATTACATATAGAAATGTAGCACAGTATTTTTTAAATGATATTGCAAAAAATAAGAAAAAGCATCTGACAACATTTTTTACGAGATGTGGCTAAAGAAAGGCATTATGTAAATATTGCTTTGGAGCAAATAAAAGATGTTTTCTTATTTTTTACCATCATTTCATCTAATTCAAAAAGCTAATGGGCTTGTATACTTTTATAGCAAGAAATGTGTAAAATAAAACTTACACTAGGAACTTATACCCACTTTTCATAAGTGGTTCGCTGGAGGATTTTTAACGCGTTGAGGTCTCGTGTCGTGGTTCGTACCCAGAGTATTCTCAACGAAGTCTTACACGTGACGTCTGTCACACAAAACACACTATATCGTGAATACAACGAAAGTTTACGCGGTAAATAGAATTAGTCTTCTGTTTTCATTTTAAGCGTATCTCAATGAAAAATTCACAGCCTATATATTACTGCCGATACTGCGTTTTTGGAAGAATTACTAAATTGTATACACACGCGAATTTAAGATAAGAAATTAAGTCGGCTTCACACATCAGCTGACTTGAGATATACATGTATATGTAAAAAGTAAGCACTCCTCATTAATGCGAAATAGAATCAACACGATAAGCTTATAAGTAACTTTAATAATTCTTATTGGTATTTAGTATCGGTTCTTTTTTTGTCTTGAATTGTATTTTTTGTTTAATACACTGCTCAAACTTTTAAAATCGGTCTCCAAGATTTTGTGTACTGTATTCAAACATATATAACACCATTAAAATATTTAGTGCAATAAAGAACCTATTCAATAATGTCATACAGAAAATTCAAAATGCCATACAAAATAAGAATAAATGAAGTCTTCCATATAATAAAGTAACATTAGATGCTACATTTTAAAGTATCAAATAAAGTAAGTGATAGTCCTGTTAACAACAAAAAAAAATGACTTGAATAATTTTTATACAGGACGACCTCTCCAGAGCGACCCTCTCATAAGCAACAACCTTCCTTCAACAACAGTATGATTTTCCCACTGTACGATTTCACTTTTAATTTAACCTCTCTAAAGCAACAACTTCTCAGCAAAAACCTAATTTTGCTACTCCCAAAAGGATGTCCCTTTGGAGTGGTGGCACTGTAAAGCCAATAATTAAAGATGGGTAGTCTAGATGTAATACATCAATTAAAACTAAATGTTACAATTCAAATACGATTAGAATACTAAAACAGGCATGTTTATCTTTAGTTTTCACGCCTATATAAGTATGTCTGTATTTGCTTATAGAGCTCTATAACTTGATGATTTGTTTGTTACATTGCTTTATTTACAAGCAAAAGAGACATTCACATTTATACACAAGCAAGACTAGTGTGTTTTTAAAACACAATGCCCCCCCCCCTCAGAGCTTTGACCTTTGACCTACTAACCTGCAAATGCACTGGTCACAAAGAGGTTGTCATGAGGAACCAACATATGAAGCTTGATGACTGTTGGTGGACCTATTTTTATTTTATTGGCAAGGTTGAAGTTTGGTACAAACAAACAAACAAACAAACTGATAGGGCAAAACAATATGCCCCTACATGTTTATCTATTCCTTACCGAGATTAAAATGTGAGAGTTTAGCTCTGTTATGGCTTAAACGTTATCAATACGATTATACCTTATCGCGTTATTGTTGTCATTTTCAGTTTTATCAGCAAAAGTTCAAAAAGTGTAGCTCATTACCTCCCAAATTATTGCGCACTTATTTAGGAACTATTTCATTTTAGCAATAGTGAGGTAGATAATAGTATATATTTTTCAGGCTCTATTAATCAACAACAACCACAACGCATAAATATAAACATCCATAATTTCGTTTGAGTTATAAGCTTGCTATACCAAGCCCAAATCTTCAAAACCTTCCGCGACACGTTAACATGATTATCTCTTATCAGCCCTGTTTCACCTTTTAGGTCTTGAAGTCATTTGAGGCGAATAAAGCATATTCTCACGATTGTCATTTGTTTCGTAGCATTCGTTTCGGGGATAATAGACGACGGAGAAGCCACACATAACCAATATGAGTGAAGGAGGAAAACTTAATTTAGAAGATCCGTCGGACTTCCGACCGGAATTTAAAGAGAAAAAAGATTTCCGTGATTTTAATATTCATACTGTCCCGGAACGTGTTATAAAGGTAATGTATGCTTATTTTCTATTCGCTAGTTACATTAGATTTTTTTATATTTTCTATGGAAGTATGGCAAAACAGGTATGTTTTCATATAATTTAACTTAACTTTTTACTGAGATTGGGCCAAAATTCTGTCGCTTTCCTTGATTAAAAAGTCTAAAAAATGTTTTTCCATTAAATTTTCCAGTCAGATGATTTTTTTCATTTGATTATACATTTTTTGCAAAAACTGTAGCTAAATTGACCAGTAGAATAGCTTCTTTGATGGTAACCATCCAGGTGTATCTCATTAGGGGGTGGGGAGACCAGGGCATACACGTGAGACCAAAATACAGCAAATCTTGGACCACCATTTGCATAAAACGGTCTTAACATTGGTATAATCTCAGCAATAAGTCAGACAGCTGATAACCGGTCCAAGAGAATAAAAGGACTGTTTGAAATGGTTGGTATAAAGGTTGAGGTTGCCGCTACTAGGGAAGGTTTACAGTAAATGTCTGGACATTGTTACTGACAAGTTCGAAACCTTTACCTCCACTGAATTAAGTCAAAGGATTTAAATTTACCACGTATAAATGCCACTTTGTCCTGTAACACTATTAATTTTATATCAGTAAATGCCGATAAATTGCGATTGTCTGTTGTCATCCAATTTGCCAAATGCCTAGGTAACAGGTTAAAACTCTTGTTCAGTATATAAAAGTTTGAGAGCATAAACGGAACACCGTCGTTGAAACATGTTTGTGAACTATTTCCATTTGTTTTGCAAGTGCATCGATATGTTTTAACGTGACCTTGGTTTGACAAGATAAAAGTAGATATGCTTCTGGATTATTCAGCTCCGTTAATCGGCTCCTTTGAGATTACTAGGATGATAGTCTGTCGATCCTGGACGTTAAAGCCGTTTTTGCACTTCTAAAATCTGGGATTGTCGGGCGATTTCATAGGCTAACAAAAAAGTATGTTATAATAATGAAATAGGACTCTATAAGGGCTATCAATTTCACATATGTTATAGAAACGAATGACCACAGACTGTTGTTTTTTTGTGAACCAATCAATGACGTAGAACCAAAGTTATTTGCTCTCTGGGAATTAGATGATGAGATAATGCAACGAAGGTTTTTTATCAAGTTGAACTTGCCTGTTCTTATCAATTGTATATATCGCACCACTAATTTCAGTTCAAAAACAAAATAGATTTTGGCTCGTATGATTTATGATAAGACGTACATATATATCTCATTAAAGTCGTACTTATGGCGTAGCACGGTAATGATTAAATGAAATGTATCTGTTTAGAGACTAAGTATTGCACAAATACTACTGACTGTGTCAAATTTGTGATTTGTTTAATTTACCAATCCGACCTTATGCTTGGTTACGGATCCAATTGTTTATATCTGCAAAAAGTTCAATACGAAACAATTAGGTGAATCGTGTCTGCAAAATACGAAGGGCATGTCTAGCAAACATATAATTATACATGTATATATATAAAAAAAAACAGAAAAGAAAATATTTGCGACCAATTATTTGGACAAAATTAACAACTGTATACATTCCTTCTACCTTTTTGATAAAAATGGTATATTATACTGTACTACGTACAGATCAGCAAAAATGGGTCCACATAATTTTGAATTTGACTGGTTGCAGTAAAGTGAAATCTTGATAGTTTTTCCATTACGTCAGATAAAGTTGTGCTTCTGGTTGCTCACGCTAATATCTCTATTAATGAAATCGTACATGTATCCAAAGCTCGTACAAGCTATTAAATATACAATAAACATTTCAAAAGCTTTGTAGTAAAAAACATGCATTTTGAACATTCTGACATTCTTTTATCACTTAATAGAAACATTCAGGTCAAACCAAGTTGTTTGAGAAAAATAAAAATGAAATACATTGTAAATATTTTTTGATAATACCAGCTTCTCCCAAATCGATTATGCAAGCCCATTGAACTTTCTTCAACAGTATTCAATACTGACGCCGCCGTTCACGGCGCCGTCAATGATTAGAAATGGACATAGTTTGGCGATCTACATGCTCTATATTTGTCCAGTAACCGGAAGCATTACTGCTTTTTTCTGACCTTAACAGGTTTATAAAGCCATGCACAAAAATCAAACAGTACAGTTTGTGAAAGACAAGATGGAGAAATGGGGGAAGTTTGACCACGGCGAGATGAGTATCATGGAAGCCTTGGAAACGTTGAGTACATTCCTTGACGAATGTGACCCAGATGTTGACGTTCCAAACGCTGTGCATGCCTATCAAACTGCAGAAGGTAAACTGAAACGATTTATATATACGCAAAGGCATGTGATTTGTGTTATTCTTTTAATAATTAACAAGAAAGCGCAAAAATCTTCATTTAAAACTCAATAATCTTTTACAATTAACCATTTTTATACGAAATAGCGGGAACATAAATTTGACTTCGGATAAAGGATGCATGATTTCGAATAAACCATTTTCAGACCGTAATGTATTTTTATTGCATGCTTAAGCGCTATATTTTTCTCTTGAATGAAATGGGTGCTTCCGCTTTAATATTGCTTGCCAGTGTATTTCTACAGCTGTTTTTTCTCTTTACTGAATAAATTCTTCTTTCAGGCATTCGGAAAGCTCATCCAGATAAGGAATGGTTGCAGGTAGCTGGCCTGATACACGACATTGGAAAGTTGATGGCAGTATGGGGTGAGCCACAATGGTGTGTTGTTGGGGACACGTTTCCTGTAGGATGCGCTCCAAGCAAAGAAATTGTGTTCGATGCGAACTTTTTTGAAGGTATAAGGATATTGTTCCTGTACAAAATAGCCTGCTCCTAACGTGTACTGATTCGAAGACCATTCACGTTTTTTTTGTACTAAGTAAACAAGCCCGGGTTTTAAAATTATGGCCTTTATTTACAAGGTGACATACATTCGGAAGTGGCCGCTAATACACGTTTGACTGTACTGTTATTTATAACGATCTGTATTGTTTTCCTTTATAGAAAATCCTGACACGAACAACGAGAAACTGAACACCAAGTTTGGTATATACACTGAGAACTGTGGTTTGGACAATGTGCTAATGAGTTGGGGCCATGACGAATATCTGTACCAAGTATTGAAGGCCAACACATGCTATCTTCCAGACGAGGCATTGTATGCTATCAGGTAAACAATAACACGTATTTATCTAGTATGTGTTATCTCTTTATAAGATCTTATTTATATGCGTGAAAAAAACACGTCGTTTTATTTGCAAACGGTGTCGTGAGAACAGCACGTCGTTTTATTTACAAGCGGTGTCGTAAGAATAACACGTCGTTTTATTTGCAAACGGTGCCATAAGAATAACACGTCGTTTAATTTGCAAACGGTGTCGTGAGAATAACACGTCGTTATATTTACAAACGGTGTCGTGAGAATAACACGTCGTTTTATTTACAAACGGTGTCGTGAGAATAACACGTCGTTTTATTTACAAGCGGTGTCGTAAGAATAACACGTCGTTTTATTTACAACCGGCGTCGTGAGAATAACACGTCGTTTTATTTACAAACGGTGTCGTGAGAATAACACGTCGTTTTATTTACAAGCGGTGTCGTAAGAATAACACGTCGTTTTATTTACAACCGGCGTCGTGAGAATAACACGTCGTTTTATTTACCAGCGGTGCCGTGAGAATAACACGTCGTTTTATTTACAAGCGGTGTCGTAAGAATAACACGTCGTTTTATTTGCAAACGGTGTCGTGAGAATAACACGTCGTTTTATTTACAAGCGGTGTCGTGAGAATAACACGTCGTTTTATTTACAATCGGTGTCGTAAGAATAACACGTCGTTTTATTTGCAAACGGTGTCGTGAGAATAACACGTCGTTTTATTTACAAGCGGTGTCGTGAGAACAACACGTCGTTTTATTTGCAAACGGTGTCGTGAGAATAACACGTCGTTTTATTTACAAGCGGTGTCGTGAGAATAACACGTCGTTTTATTTACAAGCGGTGTCGTGAGAACAACACGTCGTTTTATTTACCAGCGGTGCCGTGAGAATAACACGTCGTTTTATTTGCAAACGGTGTCGTGAGAATAACACGTCGTTTTATTTACAAACGGTGTCATGAGAATAACACGTCGTTTTATTTACAAGCGGTGTCGTAAGAATAACACGTCGTTTTATTTACAACCGGCGTCGTGAGAATAACACGTCGTTTTATTTACCAGCGGTGCCGTGAGAATAACACGTCGTTTTATTTACCAGCGGTGTCGTGAGAATAACACGTCGTTTTATTTACAAGCGGTGTCGTAAGAATAACACGTCGTTTTATTTGCAAACGGTGTCGTGAGAATAACACGTCGTTTTATTTACAAGCGGTGTCGTGAGAACAACACGTCGTTTTATTTGCAAACGGTGTCGTGAGAATAACACGTCGTTTTATTTACAAGCGGTGTCGTGAGAATAACACGTCGTTTTATTTACAAGCGGTGTCGTGAGAATAACACGTCGTTTTATTTACAAACGGTGTCGTGGGAATAACACGTCGTTTTATTTACAAGTGGTGCCGTGAGAATAACACGTCGTTTTATTTACAAGCGGTGTCGTTAGAATAACACGTCGTTTTATTTACAAGCGGTTTCGTAAGAATAACACGTCGTTTTAATTACAATCGGTGTCGTGAGAATAACACGTCGTTTTATTTGCAAACGGTGTCGTGAGAATAGCACGACACAAACTACAAAACAAAGGCGTATGTGCGAGAATCGCTATACACCAGACCATGAAATGATAAATAGTAACATAATTTTAACACCTTTTATACTACTGTGCTAATGCTTGTAAGCAACTTTTGAATATGTATATTTTGTACTAAAGGTATGTCTAATAAATCTATTTTAGTATTGACAGTAATGTATTTTCATGGGCTGGTTGATGGTAAATTATACTTAGTGTCTTTTTATTTGAGTAAGAAAATACTGAACAATTTAATAGATATATATACCAAAAATTAAAAACACGCTTTAATTTACGTCCATATTGTGATATTTGCGCCCCGGGGATTAACGCAAACTATACAAAACCTTATAAGGTATAACTATTTCACACCTTCACACCATAACTAACATAGCACTTCCAATCAAGAGAATGTCGATATTTACTTACCTGTGGACGAATCAGTCTGGTTTATTCTCTATATTCATTGTATACATCAACAAAAATGTATTCAGTGTACAGATATACCTATTTTATACACATTACAAGTTAAAAGAATTTAAAGGATATTCAAGACATTAAGATATTCTACAATGTGGATGGAAGGATACCAACATTCATGCAGTCAGTATCATACAACATAATAATTTGTAGTAATAATCAATGATATAATATATTTAATGGTGATTTAAATTTCATAAACATCAGAAAAAAGGAAAGTGTTAAGAAATTCAACAAAGACTTAACATAATGACTTCAACACAATGATATACATCAACACAACTATAAGCAATGTCAAAGCATTGCTAATCTTATAAAAACAGAGCATGTAGATGATAACATCTACACAGACATGAAACTTAAAAAACATTTATGTAGATCAAGTATTTTACAACAGTTAAAGGCAACATAATGAAATCTGTATTATAAGATAATGCATAAACAAACACTACACAATATGCATAACATGTACAAAATGTATTATCAATGAAAGTCATTTATAAAATAACATTCATATTTCTCAGTTCAAAGTAATGTCTGTATGTTCATATTTCTGAGCTTATACTCCCGTCTGTACGTTTATATTTCTGTGTGTTCATATTTCTTAGTTAATACTTACGTCTCTGTGTTCATTTTTTTAGTTTTAATATACTGTTCACATTTCTGAGTTAAATCGTATCTTCATATTTCTGAGTCAATACTTACGTCTTTACCATCATATTTCTGAGTCGCCCAGAGGGGACAAAGTGACAACGAATGTAACAAAATAATATAATGGTTAGGTTTATTTCAGGATTCAGGGGTGGAGGGAAAAGGTGGCCAGGGGGGTAAACATTGACAAGACTGTATGATTTAATTATATTTGATGACAAAGAGAAAAAGTGGCAAGGAGGGTAAAAACTGGCCAACAATGTATGGTTTATTTACACCTGAAGACATTTTTTAGGGGAAATCGTGGCCAAGGGGGTAAAAATAACAGGCAAACAATATTCGAACTGATTAATTTTACAAAATCATATCTCATATACAATTTACCAAAAAAGGATTAACACTTGAAAATGAAAAAATGAATCTGAACTCAATAATATATTTTTCCATAATATATTAGTCCTATTAATCAAGTACAATGTATATCAACTGTTATTGTGCAGAAATGAACTGACACTGCACTATCATAATGTATCACACGTACACTTTGGGCATACAGAAATAGAACAGAACATATACTTTATTAAGACTTAAGGTAGTATGCATTACAGCCAATCGTCAAGTAAACATAAAAACATACACTTACATGCGTTAACTATAAGCAACATTTTACAAACATTGAAAATAACATAAAATGTAACAGAACAGAACCAAATCATCAATTTACCAATACAGTACAGTTATTATCTAGCTTAAATTGTAAATGTGAGAATTTTGTTAATTAACTAAAAATAATTGTCAGAAATCAAAAGTAAGAAAAGAATAGCCTACGTACATACAGCTGTTAATATTAAGTTTATATTTATTCGTTTCATTTAGTACTTTTGCAAATTTAAACATACTGTGTCGCATTGTATATACTCTTGGAATGTAAGTACATCGTATAGTAACATACATAGCAATGCAAATGCCTCTTTGTGTATGTCGTCAGTGTTTTTCATCTTTATCTATATGGTCATTTATCCAGCAGTAGCTTAGTCCGTGCCGAAAGAAAGTCTGACTGTTGACCGAAAGGATCATAAGATATCAAATCCGAGTCCATTGACGAAATTTATTTGCATGGCTATGATTCAAAATAAATATCTTCTAATAATGATAGATTTATCATTGTCCTTACCTCATGTGTCAGTGCTATCAGGAACGTAATAAAGACAATCGAAGTGTTGTTTTCGTTGTCTCGTATCCAAAAGAAATTTAGACTGTTGATCGAAAGGATTATAAAATATCAAATCCGAGTCCAATGACCAAAAAAATCGTAAACACAAATAGCCCCGCGCCTATGGGTGCAATTACACCGCCAAAAATGATCCTAACCCAAGATCTTAACGATATGCACACACTGCATAGCTAAGCTTTGTGACAAACATTCCTGTAATTTTCAGCAGTTTCAAAGATCAAGGCTGTGTGTTGACTTTATGTATAAAAATTAAAGGGCCACAACTTCTTAAAAATCACTCAACAGTAAAACCTGTGATATATGTGCAACTTCCTTTAGTAAAGATCATTCCTGTAAATTTTCATACGAATCCCATTCCCAGTAGTATATAGGGCCTATATTCGAAGTGCCACACCCCCTCTTATCATTTTTGCCCAAATTTGAAAAAAAAACAGGGTATTATTTAGAAAAAATTGCACATGAAATAAGTGTTTGTAGAATTGTTTTTTGTGTTGGTTTACATTTTGGACCCATTCATTTAACAAAATGACCTTTAGCAACAAATGAACATTGCTTTTAACATTTCTTTTATCTAAAATAACGCATGTGCATAAAACAGACTCCCGTTTTCACAGAAGCAAAAAATACACATTTCCCTCGTCATTTGTTCAAACAACTATAACCAGTGCCGCTGTGTAGGGGCATTCTATAAGACTTAGATCAAAAACATCTTCAAAGATATATAAACAAGATGTGAAAATATAAAACACTTTCACGGTATAGATTTTCGGCTATAACAGCTTGAATGTAATTTCTAAATTGCTTTAAACTAGCTTGTATGTTTACTCATTTTTTTTTAAACACAAGCATGCTTTCGCTTTGATATCTTAGCTAATTAATTGAGAAAAAATGTTTTATCAAGAAAAAAAATACTAAAAAAGTAATAGGCTCCGACTGGGATTAAGCCAGCATCTTACCACTGTACTCACTGGCAATCAATGACGTCATCCGGAAAAGACAAAAGTCTAATAAATGATTCTAAATTTAGAATTTCCTTCAGAGTTTGAAATCCTTAAATGTAAAAACAGTACATAAAGTTTAGCAATAGCACTAAATTCACAACACGAGATGGCATTACGTGTCTATAATTCAGCAATTTCACGTCTACGTTGTATCACTTTGTACACAAATTTATTCACTACCACCAACACTGTTCACTACTACCGCACCGGTGACTTTCAGTTACATGACCCCCAAACTTACCAGTACTTTACATTCGTTTGAAGGAATCATAATTTTAGACTGTCCGGATATGTAAGAAGGCTAGCATTCTTTAGAGGAAAACGCCTCGTACATGACAATCAGGTGCATGTGCATTCAAACACAGCCAACTTTCACCTTTACTTTTTCTTATTTTCTTCCTAAATTGAATTAACATGATACACTTGGATATATGCACTTTTTGACAATAAAGTCATACCAAGAAGGAGGAGTGGCTGCTTAGTGGTGTGAAGTTAGCCCCCCCCCTTTTTGGACAAGACAAATTTCACATTTGATGAAGCTGACACACTAGCTTACGGAATGACGTTGGTCCTAATCTGGTGCAAGCCTAGGGCCTTCCTCCTGAAGTCACCAGTTGGCATTTGATGTTGGTGCGTCCTTTAAAGGGGCATACCCTACAACTGACAAACATTCTGGGAAAGTGTAAAAATGTGCTAGATGTATATGTAAAACAATATATAAAGGATAATTGCAGGAAGAACATGGGTCATAAAATGACTAGTTTAGGTACTAGCCACAAAAACATAGCTATCAATAATAAATCACTTCCACCCAAAAATTTCCATGACTAAATGTATGTGTCACAAATACATATTTTTTATGATTTTATTTTTAATTGGATGAAATTTTGGCTGAAACTTTCTTCGTCGGCTTTTTTCTTTACAAGCTTCTAATTTATCATCATTATTCTTTAATTCTAAATGCACCAAGTTGTAGGGTATGCCCCTTTAACCCGAGTGAGAAAATAAGGGTTTGATCATACTAATTCATCACTTCATATACAGTGAAATTGTTGATAATATGGATAAGTATTAGGTATAGGTAGCTTCTAGTTTATACTACAAAATGTATATTGCCATTTTCCCAGCCGTGTCCTTCATTGCGAATGTACGCTATGTTCGTGGAATTGGTTTTGAAGAAATGAATACAATTCCATGTGTTATATACTAGTATTAAACATGTATTTGACATGTATACTAGTATATAACCTTTCATAAAGAAACCAGTCCGGTTAAATAGATGTTTATTTAGACCAGTCCACGCCCAATATAAGCCGTAATAAATCATATACAAATGAGGATAAAGTTCATTACTCCGTAATATAAAGGAATTGAACATGGTACACAAGGTGATTCTCGTTAACAATACATGTAAACCACTTGAGATAAATAACAAATTACCTTTGATATGTCAATACCATGTTGAGTACATCAATGAAGTAAAACCTATTGGAGTTGCTGTTAAAATTGTCGTCTTAGATAAAACAGTCATCAATAAGTTCTTAGAAACATCACAGACTTGTTTCCAAGTAAAATCGATAAGGAAGTCTTTGAGCATGTTTATTTATTGTAAACACGGCAACACATTTCATGTGATTTGCGTAGTAGAATTTATATAATAAATTTTAATGTTTCTTAACATCAGAGGACTCCTTAGTAACCGAAATAGATATACTCAATTCAAGAATACGAACTGAACCGTGAACGACCAGAATGATGATCATTCCTGTCTGGATCCGGAAACATGTACTTTAGCCTAGTACATTGCTTTAAATATATGTAAACTGGTTCCCGTTCCATGTTGCAGTGCAACAAAGGCTTTGTATCTGCAGACAAGTCAGCGGGAACCAGTTTATTAAAAACGTTGATTGCGTCTTGATGAAGAAAACTCTTAAGAACACGATGAGGAATAAATGAATTCGTTTGATATCATCAATGCACGTTAGCCTGGTGGAATATGTGTACATGTACTGTATCTCAGCTAGTGTATTGATGCAGTGATGTAATAAAGGTTTATGTATTGAACAATACTTGATTCAAGTCCGAGTTTTTATTTTATTTAATAAAGGTTGACCAGTGCACCCGATTAAAAGATTAGCCGAAATCTGTGTTGATTATTGATAAAGAACCCATGACATGCGCATAATAAAGCTATTACATGATTTACTCTTTTCAAAATACAGAAATTCACCAAATGTCTAAATATTGTGACACAGGTAGTAGCTATTTACTGGTGGTCACTATTAACAGGTGTTCACTACTTACGGGTGATTGCTATTTACAGGTGTTCACTATTTACCGGTAGTCACTATTTATTGGTGTTCACTATTTACAGGTGTTCACTATTTACCGGTAGTCACTATTCACAGGTGTTCACTATTTACCGGTAGTAACTTTTTACAGGTTGTCACTTTTTACAGGTAGTGACTATTTACAGGTAGTCACTATTTACAGGTAGTCACTATTTACAGGTGTTCACTATTTACAGGTGTTCACTATTTACAGGTAGTAACTATTTACAGGTAGTCACTATTCACAGGTGTTCACTATTCACAGGTGTTCACTATTTACAGGTAGTCACTATTCACAGGTGTTCACTATTTACAGGTAGTCACTTTTCACAGGTGTTCACTATTTACAGGCAGTCACTATTCACAGGTGTTCACTATTCACAGGTGTTCACTATTTACAGGTAGTCACTATTCACAGGTGTTCACTATTTACAGGTGGTCACTATTTATGGGTGGTCACTATTTACATGTGTTCACTCTTCACTGGTGTTCACTATTTACAGGTGTTCACCATTTATGGGTGGTCACTATTTACAGGTGATCACAATTTACAGGTGGTCACTATTCACAGGTTTTACTTACATTGTAGTTTTTATTGTTTTTTATTCAGGTATCATTCGTTCTATCCATGGCATATGAGTGAGGACTACATGTACCTTTGTAACAACAAGGACTTGGAAATGTTGCCATGGGTACGGGAATTCAACAAGTTTGACCTGTACACGAAATGTCCGGACATACCGGATATCAAGGATCTTATACCATACTACAGCAAACTGTTGGAAAAGTATGTACCCGGTAAATTGAAATGGTGAATACTGACATGTATTCGGACAACGTTGTTTTGGGATATCGTGATTTGTTTACTGTAATCAGATACTTGTTGATACAAAAGTAATGAACCATTGTCTTATTTTATTTCTAAGCTGTGCTCTAGCTGCTCATGGTGAATGAAGTCATCAAAAACTTGTTTTAATCATACGGAACTAAGATACATCTATAATTGATGGATACTGTTCTTATTTCAATTGCATGATTCATAAAATCTGTCATGTGGACATCGGAAATGAACACTGTAAAATTTGTATATGTAATATCACATTGTAATCATTGTGTCATACCCGATAAAATTACAGTCCAATAAAACTGTAACGCTTTAATCAAACGTTCATGGTTTTGTTATTTTTATTAGAAAACATGTTTAAACCACAGAATGTGTGGAAGGCGAAATACAACGCAAATACTTTTTCTGACATCATATCACTACTGTAACAGTACTGTCATATAAATTCTCATGGATATGTATGAATTCATGTAGTGTACCAGTACATTTTCTGACTTTGTTAAATGTTTTATCATTCAATATGACCACTTTACTGATAGGACCACTTTACTGATAGGACCACTTTACTGACAGGACTACTTTATTGATGGGACTACTTTACTGATGGGACTATTTTAATGATGGAACTACTTTACTGATATGACTACTTTTAAATTACTGATAGGACTGCTTTATTGATGGAACTACTTTACTTTTGGAGCTATATTACTGATAAGGGAACTTTACTGATAGTACTTTATTACTGATGGATCTAATGTACTGATATGACAATATTACTAATAAGACAATTTTACTGATTGTACCTTGTTACTGATTAGGCAACTTTACAGATGGGACCATATACTGATAAGACTATTTTGCTGATTGTACTATATTACTAATAAGACAACTATATACTGATGGTACTATATTACCCATAAGACAATTATACTGATGGTACTATATTATTCATAAGACTATTTTGCTGATGGTACTATGTTACCGATTACACAATTATACTGATGGAACTATATAATTCAAAAGACAATTATACTGATGGCACTATATTACTGATAAGACAAGTATATACTGATTGTACTATATTACTGATAAGACAAATATATACTGATGGTATTATATTATTCATAAGACAATTATACTGATGTTACTACATTACTGATATGACTGGTATATGCTGATGGTACTATATTATTCATGAGACAAGTATATACTGATGGTACTATATTACTGATAAGACAAATATACTGATGGTTTTATATTACTCATAAGACTATTTTGCTGATGGTACTATATTACTCATAAGACTATTTTGCTGATGGTACTATATTATTCATAAGACTATTTTGCTGATGGTACTATATTATTCATAAGACAATTTTGCTGATGGTACTATATTATTCATAAGACAATTTTGCTGATGGTACTATATTACTCATAAGACTATTTTGCTGATGGTACTATATTATTCATAAGACTATTTTGCTGATGGTACTATATTATTCATAAGACAATTATGCTGATGGTACTATATTACTCATAAGACTATTTTGCTGATGGTTTTATATTATTCATAAGACAATTTTGCTGATGGTACTATATTACTCATAAGACTATTTTGCTGATGGTACTATATTATTCATAAGACAATTTTGCTGATGGTACTATATTATTCATAAGACTATTTTGCTGATGGTTTTATATTATTCATAAGACAATTTTGCTGATGGTACTATATTACTCATAAGACTATTTTGCTGATGGTACTATATTATTCATAAGACTATTTTGCTGATGGTACTATATTATTCATAAGACAATTTTGCTGATGGTACTATATTATTCATAAGACAATTTTGCTGATGGTACTATATTACTCATAAGACAATTTTGCTGATGGTACTATATTATTCATAAGACAATTTTGCTGATGGTACTATATTACTCATAAGACTATTTTGCTGATGGTACTATATTATTCATAAGACTATTTTGCTGATGGTACTATATTATTCATAAGACAATTATGCTGATGGTACTATATTACTCATAAGACTATTTTGCTGATGGTACTATATTACTCATAAGACTATTTTGCTGATGGTACTATATTATTCATAAGACTATTTTGCTGATGGTACTATATTATTCATAAGACTATTTTGCTGATGGTACTATATTACTCATAAGACTATTTTGCTGTTGGTACTATACTATTCATAAGACTATTATGCTGATGGTACTATATTATGCATAAGACTATTTTGCTGATGGTACTATATTACTAATAAGACAACTATATACTGATGGTACTGTATTACTCATAAGCCAATTTTGCTGATAGATGGGGCAACCGGTGTGTCTACTTCACTGATAAGACTATATTCATGCCCACAGCTTTACTGATGGATCTACTTTGAATCTATGATTGTGCGGCTATTGCTTCTGCATGCGTGTATTAAATTAGTCTTAGTTGCAATATACCCTATACTGGCTGAATATTCATACACATGTATATTATATATTGATTTATTCAAATGTTCACCAGTCAAAACGATATTATATTAACAAAACAACAACAATAACAAAAAAGCAACAAAAAGACCTGCACAATACTGTCAATCAGGTGTCAGCTCATACGCCGGAAAATAAATCAGTGTTACGTTTTAAATTAATACATTGAAATCATTTTGTTAATAAAATTATTAATAATGCATTGACTTGAATTAAGCACATATTCCGCAGGCACTTATTTTAAATCACGTTGGAACTACGCATACTAATCGTTTAACAACAATTCAATATTCTTGTGTACGCGTAAATAAATACATATCATATACAGTGCAACCTCCACAAAGCAACACCCTTTGGGAGAAAGTAAAATTATGTTGTTGTTGAGAGGTTGATGCTCTAGAGAGGTTAGATTTATAGTTAAATGGTACAGTTGAGAAAAAAAACATGATGTTGTTGAAAGGAGGTTGTTGCTCAAGAGAGGGCCGCTCAGTAAAGGTTGCCATGTATCTTCAAAGTTTGTACAAAAAATCGCTACAGCTAACGTCAACCTGAAAACTTGTCCATTTTAAAGTTTAATATATCTTATTATATGATCTGTAAATAAACATATTTTCTAATCCAACGTGTAACAAAGAAAAGACAAAGTGTAGCCTGAATTGACAGACGGCCTTATTCTAAGGTATTTTTTATTAAATTCAGTATGATTAATGGCAGTTTTTCCAAGAGCGGCCATTATTCACAGGATGGCTGGCCTTTATTCGGAGGTGGCTGCTAACACAGGTTTGACTGTACTGAAGTAATTATTCAGTTCCATTGGAAATCAGTAGGCTCGTATTCTATTACATGTGCAAAGCCTTTGATAATAATGATCGTATCCCCCGAAGTGCCGCATCATCAATTTGTAACACAATTGGTCGCGTTTCAATTATCAATCTTTTATTTTGATTTAAAACACATATTTATCACTAGATTCTGAAATATTAATCATGTTTAGCATAAATGTTCGTCATTCACAAATTCAAACTGAAATAAAAAAAAATCCAAAATAACTTTGAATTGAATATGATGATGAAATCATGAATAAGGAATTTGATCGCAAAATAACCTTAGCAACTTTGATATAATCTATTACATGTATTTTTATAAGCTTCAATTATTTATTAAACTTGACAACATTAACATTATGTAATTTGTGAACATTGAGGCCCCGACGGGAGAAAATAATTATGTTTTCCATAATACAGAGTTCGTCCTTATGTAGAGGTTTATTTTGTTCTTTTACATCAGTATATACTGTGGAATCATTAATTTTCGTTGGGGATTGAATTTCGTGGATTTCGTGGGTCGGCTCATCCACGAAATCAATTCCCCACGAATTTAAATGCAGAGATATGGCATTTCTTTTCAAAGGGAGCCGTCACTCACTCGGCGCAAATGAATTTTCTTGTCTACTTCAGGCATGGAATTGTGTTAAACTAGATGAAGTACACGTCTATATAAGTTCAGTTTCCATGACTACTTTTAGTACTTTAATTATATTGTAGTAACCAATGATTAAAATTTTAATGTACAATAAAACATGGTTATTGTAAACAAAGGTGAAGTGAAGAATCATATACTGCGAATTATCTATATTATTGTAATCAAACGTTTAAAAAAATGTAGTGCAACAGAGTTACAAGTAATACTATTTAACTCAGTTTAATATTTAAAACCGCAAACAGAATCGGGAACCAGCATGTGTATATTGGTACCGGACAAAATGTCATATCGTGATTTAATTCAATCTAGCTAAGCGATTTGTTACAATCAAATTTTATATGATACAAAAAATTCATTATTGATGAATCTACAAAATAATGAAATACACATTATTAAAAAGTCACTACACGCATGCGTGCACTTGTCAGTTAGTATTACTTGTTATTGACGGATCCATTATCCATATTAACTTCATGTGGGGAATCAATTTATATAAATGTACCATGGTTATATCATTTTATTCTGGGGTAAAGTATGGTGGCTACTTTATGCCATGTCGTATTTTCGCATTGTTGCATTTTCGCCACGAAAAAACAAAGATACGACATAATTATGTAAGGCGAAAACATGACACATTTTTAGTTTCGTATTGTCGCCCTTCATCTGTCGTTTAGTAATACAGTACAATAGATACAATGATAAGAAATACATTATATTAATTATGTTCTAAAACGATATTTACATAATGCCTCTCTTCAGCCGCATCACGTAAAAAGTCATCAGATGCTTTTTCTTTGCAATATCATTGAAAAAATAATGTGCTACATTTCTGTGTTTACTTCGTTATTAAAAAAGAACATTTCGGAATGTTTTTATTCCAAGTAACATCAATTCACTGATAGGACATCTTTCTATACTCTAATTTTAACATCCAAAAAGCTAATTGGGGCTTTAAAGAATAAGTAAAAATAAGAATAAATAAAGTAACATAATACGCTTCGTCTGTAAAATATCATTGTATGCAAGCGACATCCTTATACACAAATTATTCAGATTTGATCAAGTTGACCGATTATTTAATGTGACTTGTATATCATTTTGATAATGGTTGCGCGACAATGCTGTATTTGGTTGTAAGTCCTCGTCCGACTTTCTTATCAAATCGGTAACAAGGATTTTTTATAAAAATAATATTTGGCTGTCTAATTTTTTAATATGGACATATCTGACAGTTTTTACACAGACACAAAGACAGAAACAAAACGTATTGACAGAATTTTTAAAACCTCTAAACTGCTGAAACTAAATACGAAAACAACTTCATTTCAAATTACAGTGCAACCTCACTGGAGCAACACCGTTTGGGAGAAGGAAAATCATATAGATGTTGAGAGGTTGTTGCTCTAGAGAGGATAAATTTAAATCTTAAATTGTACAGTGGGAAATATCATGTTGTTGTTAAAGGGAAGTTGTTGCTCAGGAGAGTACCGCTATAGAGAGGTTGCGCTGTAATATCATACTTAGTAAGCATGAAATGACGTCGGATGTTACAAAGTAACTCTATGTTTAATTATGGTGGCATTACGCGTATAACGAACAAGACAATCCATGGTTCAGGACGTTCATTTTCGATGCAATGGTGACAGAAATTATCAAACGTGAAAAGGTAACAGAATTCTTCTGATAGACGACCGAGTACATCAATAAATAATTAATCATACTACATGTAATAGTCTTCAAGTAGTGCATGATTACAATCATGAAGCTAAATGAGCCACAACCATAATGCCTTTTTCTTACGCTATCTATGTACCATATGTAATCGGCAAAGTTGTCAATATGTAAGTCCCCTAAGAGAATTGATTACTTTAGGTAATTAAAGGTGCTAAGATAAGCAGATAACAAATCACGTAGCCTGTTCTCTTCGTTACTTACATTAGATATACGATACCGCATCCTTTAGAAAATGAATCTTTAACATATTACCTATACTTGGCATTAACTTTAGTATGTAGAATTAATAGCGGCTAGCTTAAAGCCCAATAAGCTTATAAATGTATTGGTCCTAATAGTTTCTGTTTGTTCTATAACAGAGGAATCCGGTGTGTTTTCCTCCCGTGCATACTTTATAGCAAGAAACAATATTTCCGAAACCATTATCGCGAGCGAGCGAGCAAGCAAGCAAGCAAGCAAACAAGCAAACAAACAAACAAACAGATTTAGCGCCTGAAAACTAATCTTACATACTTTTGGCTTCCTAACTTAGATCGTCTCACAGAAGCACCAAACTCGATCTTAAAGGCTCGGAACACACATTGGAACCTACACCCTTTGATGTATAAGCAAGAATGACACTGTGAAGGGATCAGTCGGTGACAAGGATCTACATAACGAGGCTTTAACAATGTCACCTTCACGTTTAAAGTTGATCATTTTGGTCTTTAAGGTGACAAAGAAAGGTGATTCTTGCAAACTTAATCCAAATGGAAATGGTGTTTTCGCGAATTTTGAACACATATTTGAAAGGAAAACAACGACGCTTGTTGAGTTCAAACTAAAAACCCTCTTTGAACTACATGTATATAATAAAGACACACAATTGGGGACACCAAATCAGTTTTGTAACATGAAAAGTTCAAGAAACATCCCTTTAATTCGAAATGTACAAGTATCTTAGTACATGTATATACGCTATGGCAGCATTTTGAATATCAGTTTTATAAATATGACAGAACTAAGTAGCATAATTGATACTTGTGCAGAAAATGAAAACTTTTCTAAGCGCATGTTCAATGAAATACAGTGTGTAAGGACAAATAAACACCATTCTTTCCATTTTCTCAAGGCCAAAGTTATAGTTAATTTTTTGTTTGTATACTCATATACCTGACATATAATATAAGTTCTATCCATCATATATCTTAGAATATTTGGTATCGAAGTTGTGTTATGTAAGAAATAGAAGTTCATATTTCAATAATATTGACACTATATTATTCGCAAAATGCTCTCTTCAACATTAGACTGTTCTTTTCCATTTAAATCCGAATCCAATCAAATCACATAAAAACGTTGTCAGAATAGTCTAGTAACCGTTGGGGGTATCGGTCCTAACGATAAATACAATGATGATCAAAGCTGGATTTATTGGAAACCTGACATTAAAAGTAAGTATTGCGTGTTGCTGCTGAACATCATTAGATAATTACCAAGGATGCGAGACTATATTGTGAAACAATCAATGACAGTGATTCTCCAGAAATTCCTTAACTCATATTTTATTTAAACTGCCTACTTGGTAACGAGGCAAACATCATAACAACAGTGTACCTCATCGGAATGAGCGAAGTTTGACAGGTGATGTAAATATACACCTGTATAGTGTTCCAAAAAAGTTACGTGATACGGTGTCATATCGAATTAAAGACTGAATCTTCTTGTGGCAACGGAAACATCTCTAAACGCATCATTATACATCATTATATCCTCTCGTTCATACATCATCCAAGCTCATCAGAATCCTCAGCTCCAACTTCTGTCATCAGGATGTTTACCATTGCTGAACCAGGGTGACCTCGATCTCACTTCCCATGGGTTGGGGTCCACAGAACAACTTTGCTGGCTAGCAACTCGGGTGCTTGTGGCAATGCTTTGCTAGCCCATTCTTCTGTTGGCAATCTTGTCTGTCACCGTCTGGGAATCTTCTAGTGAACAGTCGCATTTTCGACTTGCTTGAGCATCCTAGTGTAACAACCAGCAAGGGGCCTCAAGAACTGTGAGGTGCTTGTCCAGCATTCAGAGCCATATAGCAGGACATAATGTACTGTGACAAAGAAAAAGCTGAGTTTGGTTTCGCGATACATAATAAATTATGAAAGCACCAATCTGCTATCATGCCATTCTAATTGATACTAAGCACTAAGCCGAAATTTAAAATTACATGTAACACTGTTTTGTAATGTCTTATTTATTTGCATAGTTTGAATTGGTCTGGTATCATCTTCCATGGTATTATGTTGACGTATTATGTTGACGTATTATGTTGACGTATTATGTTGACGTATTATGTTGACATATTATGTTGACGTATTATGTTGACGTATTATGTTGACGTATTATGTTGACGTAATATGTTGGCGTATTATGTTGGCGTATTATGTTGACGTATTATGTTGGCGTATTATGTTGGCGTATTATGTTGGCGTATTATGTTGACGTATTATGTTGACGCATTATGTTGACATATTATGTTGGCGTATTATGTTGACGTATTATGTTGACGTATTATGTTGACGTATTATGTTGGCGTATTATGTTGACGTATTATGTTGTCAGGCAGACCTTTTTGAAATCTTTGAATCTGAAAGGAGAAAGTCGGTTTTAATGCAACAATAAATACAACGGGTTACAACACACAGAAATAAATGCGTAAACATAAAACCTATGAAACCCGGACTCCCATAAAACCGGAATTCCCCGAAAATCGGAAGATTTTCCAAGTCTCATATTTCGGAATTTATGAAATATATCTGAAAAAGGAATTCCCAGAGAACTTTCAAGACCAATCCAGAAAGGGTCCAGCCTTCAGGGCTTTTACTAAGTGTTTTTATTCAAGAAAAAGACAAATTTGCCTTACATTGCTTATAATATGTATCTTACTTTTTTACACATATATACATTGTTAATACATCGAATTATACATAATAAACGAGTTATTAGATGATTTATACATATCACATTTATCAAAATTTGTATTCTAGTTGTATAATTATTTCATAAGTAAACAATATTGCAAGAAATTTGTCATGAAAAATAGCAAACAGTCTCTAGTGAGAGAGGGAAACAATTTTATTTAATGATAAGTCTTTTTTATATATATATGCATGGTCATTATAAGTGTCGCATTTTCCACAGAATGTTGCACTAAGAGTTTAATCGGCGTATGTCTCTTTCCGAAGCTACCTCATCATCTTTGTCCAATAGAATGACACAAAATCGCATCAAAACGTGAAGGACTGGTACAATATCGTGTCCGACATTTTGTAGACAAGTATAGAATACGTCGATATAATTCAGTGAGGTTTGTACGGCGTCATTGCTAATTGTTTTAGTGTTATTTGTAATCAGAATGCGCTCACAGACAAATTTGAAAACATAAACGATACTTCTGATCTCATAGGACAGGAGCATACGGGAGAGTGTAAATGTGTTGATGAATGTTTTTACGGAAAATCTAATTCTTATCATAGTTTAATTTCACAACCATGGAACTGATTTTTAAAGGATTTATTGTAATTCTGTGCATATTGTCTGGAATTAGCCATATTGATGGTGGTAAGGTTTTACATGTGCTTCTTCATTTTTTATTTACATATTTTGATCATTATATAAATTATTACTTTTTGTTGAAACTAATAAAAACAAATACATACAGTTCACAGAAGGATATGAAAATGATTGAATGTTTATAAATTTTTATTACATTACGTTAGTAGAAACCGTGTCAGATATTCTTCGCAAATTGAATAATAAAATCAACAGATAAATAATTTTCTTTAGATATACAATTTAATAAACAAATAGATAAATAATTAAAACAAAAAATAGATAAATAAGTAAATAAATAATAAAAAAAATAAATAAAAAAATACTTAAATATTTTAATAAGTAAACAAATTGATAATTAAAGGACCATTACTTTTTACTTATCATTTTTATTTAAGCGACTGATACAATAGCATGGACGGATCCTACAGACTCATCTAGTGTTGAGATTAGTGAGGACATTACAGTGGGTACAATATTAACACTAAATGCGGGCAGCCCGGCCTCTGAAATCACATACGAAATTCAAACACAACCAGCATCAAATATATTCAGTGTGGGAGTAACTGATGGGGATGAGTTGATTATAAGCTCCGCTCTGGATTATGAAACAACAACGTCTTATGCACTTACCATAAAGTAAGATATACTTACCCATCTCAACAATATTTTTCAGTATTTGCAATGTGATAGTTATACTCATTCTTTCAGCGAAAATGTACCTTGAAAATGGTTGTACATTACGTCATTGCGCACCTGCCGCTTCTAACATGAAACGTGTTTTCTAGACGAATTATACTCATGGGTATTTATTCTAGTTGTTTGCGAGTATTTAGTATAGTGTCTGTTACTAATTTGGTTAATCTTGGCCATTTGATTGGCTAATGGTGATGACTGAATCTATTTATAGTTGATAGGTAAGTAAATGATGCAGGCATTGTCTAGGTAAGTTGTTGTGTGGCATAATATCTGAAATGCTATTTGAAGTTCAAAGTGGTTGTATCATAGTGCTCAGTTTTATGGTGAATTTGTTAACATTTAGAGTTTATTCTATTTGATTGATGTAGGGTATGATATTATCATGCGCTTGTGAACTATATACATGAATTTATTCATTTGTCAAATACTCATGATTGTCAATATGTGTATTACTCATATCATTTAAATATGTTACACTATCCTTAATGTAGGATTGAATAAAATATATAATCAATATCCTTTATGAAAAAAGCAACTTCACACAAAAAACACAAACCAGTATGTTTCTTGTAATTTGTCTACCTATAACGTTTTGTTATAGTTTTTCTTGTTATTACAAGAAATCGTAAAAGTAACGGAAAATGATAAATAAGGACATGAAAATAAGGAATGGCTACTGTAACAAAAAGAATTATAAAACAATTCATGTTGTTAATGTCTCATCTCGGCGTGAAAACGGGATAATTTATTTTCTGAAATGGTGCCACCCTGACATTTGCCACAAAAAAAATCAAAATACTTTATCCTTGTCAGGCCTTTATCAAAAATTCTAACTACGAACTTTCTCCAGAACACCATAGTCATTGGTGCGATATATCATTTTAAATTACTTAAACCGTGATTTCATACAAAAATAAAGCAATTTAGTCGAGAGATGATGTCTACAGACAGAAGTTCCGGGGGGGGGGGGCAAATGATGACGTAGTGTACTACCATTGATTTAGGGACTTGAAACGTTCCTTTACTTAATTAGAGTCCTATGGTCATAATATCGATCGATTTCGAACATCGGGTTAAATTTTCTTGGCCACGCCATCAGAAGACTATTTATACCTCAATGTTGGTTTTGTATTTCAATCTGTTTTAGCAACATTAGTTGCGTGTTGCATTTTCAGTGTTAATTTTTTTTGTAAGATTCGATGAATTTTCTCTCGTTAGTTTATCAGCCAATACTGCAATTATAAACGTTTCCTCCACCTTCCCCTATGATTGATTTTTTTTTATCTTTCTTTAGGTTTTATCACTTTTATCTTGTTTAAAGGGACATGCCCTGGACCTTGAAGCGTCTCGAATAGCAATCAAATTGGTATCATTTTAATGTCTAAATCAATTATTGAAAGCCCTGTAAAATATTTACGAAATATCCCGTTAGTTTACTCAAAATACACATTTCAAGATTTACCAAACATGCCGATTTCGGCCTCAGAAATTATTAGTTATTTTCACAACTCGATCCTTTCGGTATCTGTCAAAACCGAAAACATCGCGCAAAAAATGTCAACAAAATGAAATGGTAAGTATTGCTCATATTATGTTCACTTGAAAGGCAGCGCACATGCTCAGTTAAACTCTCAGACGAATCGGAAATAACGTTGTTGTCAATAAAACCGACATACAAATACCTACGCGCGCGTTATAGAATCATTTTTGAACGCACTTTTTTCTTTGACTTTTCGGTAATAATTGGTTTTATTCGTGACAAACGCTTTTTTTGGTGTACGAAAAGCAAGACACAGCAGTTCCTGGGCATGTTCCTTTAAGATGAAGCCTGTCTAACTTTACGTCAATTAATTACAATGTGCAACGTACTGTAGTCAGCTGATCATAAAACGTACAACAAATGGATGAAATATAACATTTTATATACGAGCTTAAGTTTGCTTTTTCCGTGAAATATATGTGTTCAACTTGGTGGGCGCATTTGATTGATACGGACTACCCTGTCTCTGTCGTAAACATAAAATATTACATATCCACTTTTTTGTTATGGAAACTTGTAATAGTATTAGTGTTATATTGGTTTATTGAAAATTTAACAATTTGCTTTGTTTCACTTTATGTACATGCACTAAATATTTTAAAATTTCTCCAGCATTTAGTAGATAAAATTTAATGACGTTTTCACATGTATACATAACAGTGTTGCGCAATTCCCCCAATAATTTAGTGGTTTTGATGTAATGAAAATGATGTATATATAAAATATTCACTGTAACCGATTCTTCACAAGATCAGTGCTCATGATCCGGATTTACCGTACTTTTACAATTAATTATACCCCGCAAGCGAAGTTTGAGCGGGAGCATACTGGAGTCACTCTGTTGTTGGTCGTTCGGTCGGTCCGTCCGCATACAAGTTTGTGAAGCGAAAAACTTCCACATTCATTAATCGATTGCAATGAAACTTGAAATATTTTATCACCATCAAGTGTAGATGTGCAAGACACATTTTTTATGCCCAGCGATTCATACGAACTTAGCCGCATAGTATACTATCGCATTAGCGGCGGCGGGGGTATTATTCACCTCTGTGACAGCTCTAGTTCAATTTGCTACCAAATTTGATTCTATACGCGAGATTTTGCAACCCTAGGCATAAGCTAAGTGGATCCCGTAAATTTGATAATCACCACAGTAAGTTATTAACTCAACATAGCGTTCCAAGGTCCTATGCGGGATTTGTAATGCGTGTATGTTTATAAATTTCATGAACAAATTGGTTGAACTGTGGACATGATAGTTTGCAAGACAAGTTTGATCGCTGAAATTGCTGTATGTAGCTGTTCAAGGGAATAATTGCATTAAACACTTCACTGTATCCGAATATACTTGCTAGCTATTATAACTGTGCTTTATGGTACTTGTCTTGTGATTTTGTTTGGAATTTTAGTATCTCATTATTAATCTTTGTTTTATTAACGCACGAGTGAGTGTGCTGAAAAGGCGTAAACATGTTTGATTCTTGTGACCCGACATACTTTTGTTTTTTCCCGCGATCCTAAACAGTTAAGGCTCACACTGACTTCTGTCAACGTTTACAAAGTAGTCCGGCGTCAAATGACAGACGCGTGTTTTCAAAATGGCGACAACACCTCGAAAAGAAACTAACGTAGGTTGTTTTGTTTATTTATCTGAAAAGAAACGAATACATACACTAAATGAACCAGTCTGGTACGTATATCTTCGTTATGTAATTTACCAATCTCTATCCAGAGTTGTCGTTCCCGCTACGCTCACACTAACCTCTGTCAACGTCTAAAAATTAGTAGTTCGGCTTCACAATGACAGACTTGTGATTTAAAAATGGTGACAACACCTAAAAATTAAATGTTTTCTTAATCTGAAGAGAATCGCATACTTAAACTAAATGATAGGAAACTGACATCCGAGCCTCGTATCCCTTCATTATATTATCCGAGTTTTGAATTGTTTACTTCACAATTATTCCGCCAAATTAGTTTTAGAGTTACAAGGTTAAATAATCTATCGATCAGAGTGTAGTTTGCCAAGAATCTTGGCATTGAGACGTTGACAGAGGTATGTGTGGATTGGAAAGGAACGACAACTCTGGGTAGAGATTGGTAATTTACGTGTTCCATTTTTTACTTCGATATTCTTCCGCTAAGTTAGGTTTAGAGTTACAAGGTTACATAAAATAACCCCTATTGGCACAGTTTATAACGGAGCGAATTAAATCGTGATTTAAAAAGGATATGAAATATTTCATTATGATTTCTAAAAAATATCTAAAAGATGTTCACAAAATAATGTGATTGATCAAAGTGTAGTTTGCCAAACATCTTGGCATTGAGACGTTGGCAGAGGTGTGTGGACTGGAAAGGTAGGACAACTCTGTGTAAAGATTGGTACTATTGGCACTATATTTCAGGGCGTATGAGACTGTCGATACGACTAATTCAGCCATTGCGACGTTCACTATCTCAGTGACGGACGCCAATGACAATCCGCCTGTTCTATCAGCATCTCCAGTGTCCCCGATATCACTGAAAGAAAATACTGCAACAGGTAATGATGATGTAGCATATACGTCTTTAATTAATAATAAACACCTAGAAAAAATCGAGTGAATCTAGAAAATACCATTTAGTGATTACAGCTTTTATCTTTTAACTTCTTTTTCTTATGTCTGAAAAAAAATGAACTTCACGATTTATGTATTGACATGTTTTGTTTATAACGTATGAGGCCCATTCCTGAATCTTTATCGACAAACTCCCTTCAAGAACAGTTCGATTTCCCACCACTACATGATTTAACTATTGATTTAACCTCTCTAGAGCAACAACTTCTCAATAACATCACCAACATAATTTTGCTTCTCCCAAAGGTTGTTGCATTGGAGAGGTTCCGCTAAACTTAAAACAAGTGAACTCATAGGCTTTCCACTAAGCGCCGTATTTCACGTCTAATCCACTTTTTATTTCGACAAAAGGATGCATGATATTGAACTATTTAAAGAATGCTAAGATTGTCTTAGAAAATGTCAATATTTGATATAACGAATAAGAATGCCTACATTGTGACGAAAGTCAATTTTACGATGGTTCTTCAATGCTTTGTACTAGTCTATTCTTCTAAATCTGTTGTATATTACAGTCGAGAATTTTAAGAATATTAAGTTGTTCTTGTTCATTTAAGTTGATAATTTACTTTTCAATCTTCTACACAGACATAGTTGTGACAACAATATCCCACACTGATGAGGATACTAACTCGGCATACACAGGAGCTACATACGCTATAAGTAAGTCACTTTTACCTTGAATTATTATGCCCCACCCCTTTGGAACAAAATGGGATATATTGATTTGCACATGTCGTTCGGTCGGTCCATCCGTCGGTCCGTACTAACCCAGGTGACATTATGGGGCCAGGGTGAGGGTAAATACAAATTGTCGTTATGGGGATCCAGTACGTACAAACCTACGTTGTGGGGAAAATTTGTGCTTATGGGGTGCAATTATGTTGCTTGTGGGGTTCAGAAGATCAAAGGTGGCACCCACAACGTCACTTCAGTGAGTCCGTCCGTCCGTAACCAAACACTATCCCGGCTATAACTAGAAAACTGTTTGACCTTAGGTCCTCAGATTTGATTGGGAGGTTGGTCATCAATGAAGATGACCCCTTCTTGATTTTGAGCTTAGTAGGTCAAAGGTCAGGGTCACACTCACATCGACTTTCAGCCCAAAAAACTTGTCCGGAAAATAACTCTAGAGTTATTTGGCCTAAACACTTCAAATGTGGTAAGGAGGTAGGCAGTCACATTTAAATTACCCCAAATGATTTCAATGTCAAAAGTCAAGGTCTTACTATCCATTTGGCCTTGAGGGAGCATCCGTGTTTCAAAAACACTTCTTGTTTTATTCTTTGTTTAGTATATTACAATAAATCACAGTTATAGTGAACTCAGATATTGCGATTTGCTCACTGAGGTTAAAACGTTGCACCAACAGCGAGGGTGATTTAGCGAACTTTCCTGCTATAATGATGGTCCCGAATGGGATTCGAACACACAGCGGAGAAGGGTTGATGATAACTGGTCAGTAACCATGACAACCTAACCATGGATGTCGATATTGTGAATAATCAGAAACTGTATTTTACCCTGATCACTATGTCTTTATTTCATTGACGCGGACTGAATGAAAACATGATTAAAGTCCCTATCATCCCTATACGTGTTCGGTATTATTGATACTTGAAAAACTAGTTTATAGCTAAAGTTGTTTGTAGTTTCCGTCACTCTCTGATTGCACATAAATCACAACACGCTTGCTATTAGCGATGCAATTTATTTGTTTTATGGGAAGAATTGATGTGCTTTACTGTAAAAAACATATTTCGTAACGTAATGTGAGGTGTAAACTGTAGATGAAGGTATTTCATTCAGTATAAAATGTGCTATCCAGGTCAAAGTTGTACAGAGATTGAGCGTATGCCATTGTTTGAGTTCTTCGTGAAATCTCAGATATGTCAATGTGCCACGTACAAGTTTCCATAATAAAGCAATGATGAACTTTTTTGCACAGATAATAGGATGTAACAATTTCGATGAAAAACATACACATTGCGATGATCACTAAATAAATTTCACTTAAAACGAACCATATACCGTATCATTGAATAAAGATTGGGGTCATAAAAGCTGCATGCATATTATCATAAATTATGTATGTGCGGATATATTAAGATATTTATTCATACCGGCAAAAATTAATCACAATTACTCTTTTAGCCGCTGGTGACACGGAGTTCTTCACGTTGGATGGTACCCAATTGAAGACGACTGGCTCATCTATAGATTTTTCAAATAATAATCAATTTATTATTACAATCACCGGAAGTGATGACGATGAGGCAAGCACGCTGACAGGAGACATCACGCTAACAATAACTATTAGTGAGTACATTTTAATTATAAAAAAATATTTTTAGCACAACATTTAATATCATCGTATGTTATCAAACATAAATATGATAGTAACATATATGTAAAGTGATACATCATGCTTATATATTCTTCTTTCGTAGAGTTAACATTAACATGTTTTTCTTAAAAAAATGCCACTTACAAATTACGTACTACAGACTTAAACTTACTAACATTATATCAACTTTCAAGACGAATATCAACTGTCCAAATGATTACAAATCATCACAATATATAGAAAAAACACGTCAATATTAACCATTACGTCATATTCCAACCGTAACGCTATGATCATACCAACCAATACGTTCTAAATATACCAACCATTGTGACACATGTCACGTAATTACGTTATAATAATGCCAATATTACGTCACATCCATTACGTCACATACCAACTATTACGTCACATACCAACCATTACGTAATAATTATACCAACCATTACGTCACATACTAACCATTACGTAATAATTATACCAACCATTACGTCACATACCAACCATTACGTAATAATTATACCAACCATTACGTCACATACCAACTATTACGTCACATACCAACGATTACGTAATAATTATACCAACCATTACGTCACATACTAACCATTACGTAATAATTATAGCAACCATTACGTCACATACCAACCATTACGTAATAATTATACCAACCATTACGTCACATACCAACCATTACGTAATAATTATACCAACCATTACGTCACATACCAACCATTACGTAATAATTATACCAACCATTACGTCACATATCAACCATTACGGCACACACCAACCATTGTATCATATATCAATCGTTGCGTTATAATTATACCAACCATTACGTCAAATACCAAACTCTACGACATATATCAACAATTACGTCATATACCAACCATTAATATATCAGCAATAACGTCATAATTATACCATCAAATACAAACATTACATCACATACCAACCATTACGTCATATATCAAATATGACGTTATAATCATACCAACATTACGTCACAAACCAACCATAACGTCATATATATAAAGCATTACGCCACATATCAACCATAACGTTGTAATCATACTAACCAGGACGCCATTTATCAACCATTACATTATAATCATATCAACCTTTACATTTAATACCATCAATATCGTAATATATCAGCAATAAGGTCATAATTATACCATTTATTACGTCAAATACAAAGATTACGTCACATACCAATCATTACGTCATATATCAAATATGACGTTATAATCATGCCAACATTACGTCACAAACAAACCATAACGTTATATATTTATAAAGCATTACGCCACATATCAACCATAACGTTATAATCATACTAACCATGACGCCACATATCAACCATAACGTTATAATCATACTAACCATAACGCTATTTATCAATCATTACGCTATAATCATATCAACCGTTACATTTTATACCATCAATAACGTAATATATCAGCAATAAGGTAATAATTATACCATCCATTACGTCAAATACAAACATTGCGTCACATACCAACCATTACGTCGTATATCAAATATGACGTTATAATCATACCAACATTACGTCACAAAGCAACCATAACGTCATATATAACGCATTACGTCATTTATCAACCATTACGTTATAATCATATCAACCTTTACATCAAATACCATCAATAACGTAATATATGGGCAATAAGGTGATAATTATACCATCCATTACGTCAAATACAAACATTACGTCACATACCAACCATTACGTCGTATATCAAATATGACGTTATAATCATACCAACATTACGTCACAAACCAACCATAACGTCATATATAAAGCATTACGCCACATATCAACCATAACGTAACCATTACGCCATTTATCAACCATTACGTTATAATCATATCAACCTTTACATCAATTTACCAACCATTACGTCACATACAAACAAATACGTTATAATCATACCAACATTACGTCACAAACCAAGCATTACGTCATATATCAAGCATTACGCCATATATCAACAATAACGTTGTAATCACACTAACCATTACGCCATTTATCAACCATTACGTTATAATCATAACAGCTTTTACGTCAAATACCATCAATTACGTAATATATCAACAATAACGTCATAATTATACCATCCACTACGTCAAATACAAACATTACGTCACATACCAACCATTACGTCGTATAACAAATATGACGTTATAATCATACCAACATTACGTCACAAACCAACCATAACGTCATATATAAAGCATTACGCCACATATCAACCATAACGTTGTAATCACACTAACCATTACGCCATTTATCAACCATTACGCTATAATGATATCAACCTTTACGTCAAATACCATCAATTACGTAATATATCAGCAATAACGTCATAATTATACCATCAAATACAAACATTACGTGACATACCAACCATTACGTCGTATATAAAATATGACGTTATAATCGTACCAACATTACGTCACAAACCAACCATAACGTCATATATAAAGCATTACGCCACAAATCACCAATAACGTTGTAATCAAATTAACCATTACGCCATTTATCAACCATTACGTTATAATCATACCAACCTTTACGTCAAATACCATCAATTACGTAATTTATCAGCAATAACGTCATAATTATATCATCCATTACGTCAAATACAAACATTACGTCACATACCAACCATTACGTCGTATATCAAATATGACGTTATAATTATACCAATATTACGTCACAAACCAACCATAACGTCATATATAAAGCATTACGCCACATATCAACCATAACGTTATAATCATACTAACCATTACGTCATTTATCAATCATTGCGTGATAATCATATCAACCTTTACATATAATACCATCAATAACGTAATATATCAGCAATAAAGTCATAATTATACCATCCATTACGTCAAATACAAACCATTACATCGTATATCAAACATGACGATATAATCATACCAACCATTACTGCATATATCAACAATTACTTTACATTCATAAGAACATAATGTCATATATCAAACATAACGTGATAATAATACAAACCATTACGTCATAAAATTATGAACTATCACGTTTTAATCATATCAACATTTACATATAATACCATCAATAACGTAATATATCAGCAATAAGGTCATAATTATACTATCCATTACGTCAAATACAAACCATTACGTCGTATATCAAACATGACGATATAATCATACCAACCATTCCCCCATTTATCAACCATTACGCTATAATCATACCAACCTTTACGTCAAATACCATCAATTACGTAATATATCAGCAATAACGTCATAATTATACCGTCAAATACAAACATTACGTCACATACCAACCATTACGTCGTATATCAAATATGACGTTATAATCATACCAACATTACGTCACAAACCAACCATAACGTCATATATAAAGCATTACGCCACATATCAACCATAACGTAACCATTACGCCATTTATCAACCATTACGTTATAATCATATCAACCTTTACATCAATTTACCAACCATTACGTCACATACAAACAAATACGTTATAATCATACCAACATTACGTCACAAACCAAGCATTACGTCATATATCAAGCATTACGCCATATATCAACAATAACGTTGTAATCACACTAACCATTACGCCATTTATCAACCATTACGTTATAATCATAACAGCTTTTACGTCAAATACCATCAATTACGTAATATATCAACAATAACGTCATAATTATACCATCCACTACGTCAAATACAAACATTACGTCACATACCAACCATTACGTCGTATAACAAATATGACGTTATAATCATACCAACATTACGTCACAAACCAACCATAACGTCATATATAAAGCATTACGCCACATATCAACCATAACGTTGTAATCACACTAACCATTACGCCATTTATCAACCATTACGCTATAATGATATCAACCTTTACGTCAAATACCATCAATTACGTAATATATCAGCAATAACGTCATAATTATACCATCAAATACAAACATTACGTGACATACCAACCATTACGTCGTATATAAAATATGACGTTATAATCGTACCAACATTACGTCACAAACCAACCATAACGTCATATATAAAGCATTACGCTACAAATCACCAATAACGTTGTAATCTAATTAACCATTACGCCATTTATCAACCATTACGTTATAATCATACCAACCTTTACGTCAAATACCATCAATTACGTAATTTATCAGCAATAACGTCATAATTATATCATCCATTACGTCAAATACAAACATTACGTCACATACCAACCATTACGTCGTATATCAAATATGACGTTATAATTATACCAATATTACGTCACAAACCAACCATAACGTCATATATAAAGCATTACGCCACATATCAACCATAACGTTATAATCATACTAACCATTACGTCATTTATCAATCATTGCGTGATAATCATATCAACCTTTACATATAATACCATCAATAACGTAATATATCAGCAATAAAGTCATAATTATACCATCCATTACGTCAAATACAAACCATTACATCGTATATCAAACATGACGATATAATCATACCAACCATTACTGCATATATCAACAATTACTTTACATTCATAAGAACATAATGTCATATATCAAACATAACGTGATAATAATACAAACCATTACGTCATAAAATTATGAACTATCACGTTTTAATCATATCAACATTTACATATAATACCATCAATAACGTAATATATCAGCAATAAGGTCATAATTATACTATCCATTACGTCAAATACAAACCATTACGTCGTATATCAAACATGACGATATAATCATACCAACCATTCCCCCATTTATCAACCATTACGCTATAATCATACCAACCTTTACGTCAAATACCATCAATTACGTAATATATCAGCAATAACGTCATAATTATACCGTCAAATACAAACATTACGTCACATACCAACTATTACGTCATATATCAAATATGACGTTATAATCATACCAACATTACGTCACAAAGCAACCATAACGTCATATATAAAGCATTACGCCACAAATCACCAATAACGTTGTAATCAAATTAACCATTACGCCATTTATCAACCATTACGTTATAATCATACCAACCTTTACGTCAAATACCATCAATTACGTAATATATCAGCAATAACGTCATAATTATATCATCCATTACGTCAAATACAAACATTACGTCACATACCAACCATTACGTCGTATATCAAATATGACGTTATAATTATACCAATATTACGTCACAAACCAACCATAATGTCATATATAAAGCATTACGCCACATATCAACCATAACGTTATAATCATACTAACCATTACGCCATTTATCAATCATTACGTGATAATCATATCAACCTTTACATATAATACCATCAATAACGTAATATATCAGCAATAAAGTCATAATTATACCATCCATTACGTCAAATACAAACCATTACGTCGTATATCAAACATGACGATATAATCATACCAACCATTACTGCATATATCAACAATTACTTGACATTCATAAGAACATAATGTCATATATCAAACATAACGTGATAATAATACAAACCATTACGTCATAAAATTATGAACTATCACGTTTTAATCATATCAACATTTACATATAATACCATCAATAACGTAATATATCAGCAATAAGGTCATAATTATACTATCCATTACGTCAAATACAAACCATTACGTCGTATATCAAACATGACGATATAATCATACCAACCATTCCCCCATTTATCAACCATTACGCTATAATCATACCAACCTTTACGTCAAATACCATCAATTACGTAATATATCAGCAATAACGTCATAATTATACCGTCAAATACAAACATTACGTCACATACCAACTATTACGTCATATATCAAATATGACGTTATAATCATACCAACATTACGTCACAAACCAACCATAACGTCATATATATAAAGCATTACGCCACATATCAACCATAACGTTATAATCATACTAACCATGACGCCATTTATCAACCATTACATTATAATCATATCAACCTTTACATTTAATACCATCAATATCGTAATATATCAGCAATAAGGTCATAATTATACCATTTATTACGTCAAATACAAAGATTACGTCACATACCAATCATTACGTCATATATCAAATATGACGTTATAATCATGCCAACATTACGTCACAAACCAACCATAACGTTATATAATTATAAAGCATTACGCCACATATCAACCATTACGTTATAATCATACTAACCATTACGCCATTTATCAACCACTACGTTATAATCATATCAACCGTTACATTTTATACCATCAATAACGTAATATATCAGCAATAAGGTAATAATTTTACCATCCATTACGTCAAATACAAACATTGCGTCACATACCAACCATTACGTCGTATATCAAATATGACGTTATAATCATACCAACATTACGTCACAAACCAACCATAACGTCATATATAAAGCATTACGCCACATATCAACCATAACGTAACCATTACGCCATTTATCAACCATTACGTTATAATCATATCAACCTTTACATCAAATACCATCAATAACGTAATATATGGGCAATAAGGTAATAATTTTCCATTCATTACGTCAAATACAAACATTACGTCACATACCAACCATTACGTCGTATATCAAATATGACGTTATAATCATACCAACATTACGTCACAAACCAACCATAACGTCATATATAAAGCATTACGCCACATATCAACCATAACGTAACCATTACGCCATTTATCAACCATTACGTTATAATCATATCAACCTTTACATCAATTTACCGACCATTACGTCACATACGAACAAATACGTTATAATCATACCAACATTACGTCACAAACCAACCATTACGTCATATATAAAGCATTACGCCATATATCAACAATAACGTTGTAATCACACTAACCATTACGCCATTTATCAACCATTACGTTATAATCATAACAACCTTAACGTCAAATACCATCAATTACGTAATATATCAGCAATAACGTCATAATTATACCATCCATTACGTCAAATACAAACATTACCTCACATACCAACCATTACGTCGTATAACAAATATTACGTTATAATCATACCAACATTACGTCACAAACCAACCATAACGTCATATATAAAGCATTACGCCACATATCAACCATAACGTTGTAATCAAACTAACCATTACGCCATTTATCAACCATTACGTTATAATCATACCAACCTTTACGTCAAATACCATCAATTACGTAATATATCAGCAATAACGTCATAATTATATCCTCCATTACGTCATATATAAAGCATTACGCCACATACCAACCATTACGTCATATATCATATATCAACCATTACGTCATATGCCAACCATTACGTCAAATATCAACCATTATGTCATAAATCAACCATTACGATATAATCAACCTAATCATTACGTAATATATTAAACATTACGTTATAATCATCCCTACCATTACGTCACATACCAACCATTACGTCATATACCAACCATTACGTTATAATTATACTAACCATTAGTCATATATCAACAATTACATCACATTCATGCCAGCATTACGTCACATATCAAACGTTTCGTTATAACTATACCAACTATTACGTCACATACCAATCATTACGTTATATATCAACCAGTACGTCATATATCAGACATAGCGTTACAATCATACAAACAATAACGTCATATAAGAACAGTTGCGTTATTATTATGCCAACATAACGTCAAATATCAACCATTACGTCATATATCAACCATTACGTTATAATCAAACTAACCATTACGTCACATATTAAACATTACGTTATAATCATCCCTACCATTACGTCAAATACCAACCATTACGTCATATATCAAACATAAAGTTATAATCATATCAACGATTACGTAATATACGAAACATTACGTCATATATCAACCATTACGTCATATATCAATTATTACGTCACATACCAACCATTACGTTATAATCATACCAACCAACACAAACGTCATAAGTTTTATCAAACATTATGTTATAATCATACCAACCATTATGTCACTTACAAACCATTACGTCTTATATGATGCGTTACGTCATGTATCAATTATTACGTAATAATCATACAAAATATTACGTCATATATCATACATTACGTTATAATTATACCAAACATTACGTTATAAATCAACAATTACGTTAAATTCAAGACAACATTACGGCTCAAACGAACCATTACGTCAAATATCAACCATTACGTCATAAATCAACCATTACGATATAATCAAACTAACCATTACGTCATATATTAAACATTACGTTATGATCATCCCTACCATTACGTCACATACCAACCATTACGACATAATTTTTATATCATACATTACGTTATAATTATACCAAACATTATGTTATTAATCCACAATTACGTTATAATCAAGCCAACATTACGGCTCAAACCAACCATTACGTCAAATATCAACCATTACGTCATATACCAACCCTTACGTTATAATTATACTAACCATTAGTCATATATCAACAATTACATTACAATCATGCCAGCATTACGCCACATATCAAACGTTTCGTTATAACTATACCAACTGTTACGTCACATACCAAGCATTACGTTATATATTAACCAGTACGTCACATATCAGACAATTTCGTCATATAAGAACAATTGCGTTATTATTATGCCAACATAACGTCAAATAACAACAATTACGTCATATATCAACCATTACGTTATAATCATACTAACCATTACGTCATATATTAAACATTACGTTATAATCACACTTACCATTACATCACACACCAACCATTACGTCATATATCAAACATTACGTTATGATCATACTAACCATTTAGTCATATATCAACAATTACATTATGATCATGTCAGTATTACGTCAGATATCAAGCGTTTCGTTATAACTATACCAAAGATTACGTCATATATCAAACATTACGTTATAATCATACCTAGGATTACGTCATATATCGACAATTACGTTATTATCATACCAACCATTACGTCACATATCAACAATTACGTCATATATCATACATTACGTTATAATTATACCAAACATTTCGTTATAAATCAACAATTACGTTATAATCAAGCCAACATTACGGCTCAAACCAACCATAACGTCAAATATCAACCATTACGTCATAAATCAACCATTACGATATAATCAAACTAACCATTACGTCATATATTAAGCATTACGTTATAATCATCTCTACCATTACGTCACATACCAACCATTACGTCATATATCATACATTACGTTATAATTATACCAGACATTACGTTATAAATCAACAATTACGTTATAATCAAGCCAACATTACGGCTCAAACCAACCATTACGTCAAATATCAACCATTACGTCATAAATCAACCATTACGATATAATCAAACTAACGATTACGTCATATATTAAACATTACGTTATAATAATTCCTACCATTACGTCACATACCAACCATTACGTCATATACCAACAATTACATTACAATCATGCCAGCATTACGTCACATATGAAACGTTTCGTTATAACTATACCAACTATTACGTCACATACCAACCTTTATGTTGTAAATCAACCAGTACGTCATATAGACATTGCGCTACAGTCATACAAACAATGACGTCATATAAGATTACTTATTATTATGCCAACATAACGTCAAATATCAACCATTACGTCATATATCAACCATTACGTCATATATTAAACATTACGCTATAATCACACCTACCATTACTTCACACACCAACCATTACGTCATATATCAACCATTACGTCAAATATCAACCATTACGTCATAAATCAACCATTACGTCACATACCAACCATTACGTCATATACCAACAATTACATTACAATCATGCCAGCATTACGTCACATATCAAACGTTTCGTTATAACTATACCAACTATTACGTCACATACCAACCTTTATGTTATAAATCAACCAGTACGTCATATAGACATTGCGCTACAATCATACAAACAATTACGTCATATAAGAACACTTATTATTATGCCAACATAACGTCAAATATCAACCATTACGTCATGTATCAACCATTATGTCATATATCAAACATTACGTTATGATCATACTAACCATTTAGTCATATATCAACAATTTATTATGATCATGTCAGCATTAGGTCAGATATCAAACGCTTCGTTATAACTATACCAAGGATAACGTCATATATCAAACATTACGTTATAATCATACCAAGGATTACGTCATATACCAAACATTACGTCATATATCAACCAGTACGTCTTATATCAACCATTACATCATATATCAACCATTACGCAATAATGTTACGTACCATTACGTCATATATCAAGAATTGCGTCACATACCAACCATTACGTTATAATCATACCAACCATTACGTCACTTACAAACCATTACGTCTTATATGAAGCGTTGCGTCATGTATCAATTATTACGTTATAACCATGCAAAATATTATGTCATATATCAACCATTACGTTATAATCATTAGAACCATTAAGTCACATACCAACTTTTACGTCATAGGATGGAATACGCTAATACCGCGGTACTAACAAATGGATTAAATGTCGTAATGAAAGAAAGCCTTATCTTTCAATTTTCTGCAACTGACAATGTGCATTTGCACCTTATTCACAATTCTACATAAATAAAATCATTTTCGTTTGCGTCTTTTTGTTTATCGAAGATGTTGTAGGCGGCCATGTTTAACATACTTTCGAACTTTCCGCTTCCGGTAATAACGCGGTATTTACATGGGGCTCTGCAAGGGGCTTGTCAATAGTTTTTTTTGTCGTTAGTGTCAGCAAAACGTTTCACAGATATATACTTTAAGTGTTGATAACTATGAAATATATCTTTTAAAATATAAATAATTAAATATAACGCTTTGATAAGAATTCCAAGCCTACTTATCTCGAAGTCGACAACACGTGGACAATGGAAATAATTTTAGGCCTGAACCCTATTACGGGCCTCTTTACATGCGCGAATGTAAAAAGTGTCCGTAAATTTTTTTTAAAGCAAATCTATATGCGTTATTTACAATATTTCAAACAAACAGAATCGTCAGAGCCTCCTTATTTTTAAGCTGTGACGTAATTAAATGACGCAATGCAAAATTAACCAATGTCTTTCATAAACGAAAAAATATCACAATAATTCTTAGCAACTTTCAATTCATTTATGTAGTAAGGATCATGATTTTGATTTTGAGGATAGTGAATTTCTACTTCCGGGTAAGTTTTCAGTGGATTAGATGAAAAGTTATAACTTAACATTTTCGCTGGGATCGATACCGTTTGTTGTTAAACAAAGTTTACTACAATATACATCGTCCTTTAAAGTTTTGCGCGAAAACGGCGCTAGGTGGCGTCATTAAGCCTCGTTTACGAAATTTGTAAATACCGCCATATTAGCGATACTGCGGTATTACCAGAAACGACTATATATCAAACAAAACGTTACAATCATACCAACGGTAACGTCATATAACAACCATTACGTTATAATCATACTGACCATTTAGTAATATATCAACAATTACATCATGATCGTGCCAGCATTACGTCACATATCAAACATTGCGTTACAGCCATACCAACAATTACGTCATATATAAAAAATACGTTAAAATCATACCAATCATTACGTCGCATATCAACAATTACGTCATATATCATACATTACGTTATAATTATACCAACCATTACGTCATATATCACCAATTACGTCATAATCAAGCCAACATTACGTCTCAAACCTAGGATTGCGTCATATATCAACCATTACGTTATTATCATACCAACTATTACGTCACATATCAACAATTATGTCATATATCATACTAGTACATTACGTTACAATTACACGAAACATTACGTCATATATTCACAATTACGCTGAAATCAAGCCAACATTGCGGCTCAAAACAAACATTACGTCAAATATCAACCATCACGTCATATATTAGCCATTACGTTATAATCATACTAACTATTACGTCATATATTACAACATTACGTTATAATCACCCCTACCATTACGTCACATACCAACCATTACGTCATATATCCACCATTGCGTCATATATCAACCATTACATCATATATCAACTATTACGCTATAATGTAATGGACCATTACGTCATATATCAACAATTGCGTCACATACCAACTATTGCATCATATATTAAAAATTACGTTATAATCATACCAACGATTACGTAACATACCAAACATTACGTCATATATCAACCATTACGTCATATATCAACCATAACATCATATATCAACCATTACGCTATTATGTAATGAACCATTACGTCATATATCAACAATTGCGTCACATACCAACTATTTCGTTATAATCATACTAACCATTTAGTCATATATCAAGAATTACGTTATAATCAAGCCAACATTACGTTTCAAACCAAGCATTACGTCACATATCAAGCATTACGCCGGATATCAACCATTACGTTATAATCATACCACCGATTACGTCATATATCAACAATTACATTATTATCATACCAACCATTACGTCACATATCAACCATTACGTCATATATCATACATTACGTTGTAATGATACCTAACATTACGTCATATATCAACAATTACGTTATAATCAAACAAACATTACGTGTCAGACCAACCATTACGTCACATACCAACCATTACGCTATATATCAACCAGTACGCCATATATCATACATTGCGTTACAATCATACCAACGATTACGTCATATATGAACAATGACGTTATTATCATGCCAACATTACGTCATATATCAAACATAACGTTATAATCATACCAACTATGACGTCACATATCAACAATTACGTCATATATCATACATTACGTTATAATAATACCAACCATTAAGTCAAATGAAAAAAAAAATACCTTACTAGTATAATCAAGCCAACATTACTTCACAAACCAACCATTACGTCATATATCAAACATTACGCCGTATATCAACCATTACGTTATAATAATACTTAACATTACGTCATATATTAACCATTAAGCTATAATCAACAAACCAGTGCGTCATAGTTTTATATTAACCAATAAATCATATATCAACCATTCCGTGATATATCAACTATTACGTTATAATCATACGAACCAGTACGTCACACACAAACCATTAATTCTTATAAGAAGCGTTACGTTATGTATCAACCATGACGTTACAATCATACAAACCATTACGTCATATATCAACTTTAACATTATAATTATAGCAACCATGACGTCACATAAAACCATTACGTCATATACGTTATGTATCAACCATGACGTTATAAGCACAACAACAATTACGTCATATATAAAAAATACGTTATGATCATGCCGACATTACGTTATAACTGTACCAACCATTACGTCACATACCAAGCATTACATTATTTATCAACCATTACGTCATACATCAACCATTACTTTATAATTACACCAACCATTACGTCATATACAGTGTATCAAAAATTACGTCACGTGGCAACCATTACATCTTAATCATACCAACTATTACGTCATATACCAACCATTACGTTATTATCTTATCAACCATTACGTCAAATGTCAACCATTACTCCACATTTCACCTTGTACGTTATAACTTTACCAACGATTACTTCATATGGCAACTTACTATTCCGTCATATAACAACCACCAAGTCATATATGAAACATAATATCACAACCAACCACCACGTGACATAGAAACTATAACGGCATATACGAACCACTTCGTCATAACTTTATAATAAAAACAACATCATATGTCAACCATCTTGTCACAATAAACCATTACGCCATACACGAACCATCACGTGATATAGCAACCATGACATTATAAGCATGTATCAAACATTACATCAAGCACAACCACATCATATATCAAAGCGCTGATAGCGCTGGAAGAACAGGGTTTGATCCTGAGGTTAGATAGTTGTACTATCAGCCACACAGTGCCACACACACACACATCCACGACCGTGGTCCAGTGATTAGTGCCTGGATTTGTAACCCGGCAACCCGGGTTCGATTCCCAGTCGCTGCAGGTCATACCTTTCAATAAATACATAGTTGTCAATTCTTAACTAGTATGTATTACATATACCTTGTTACTACTGTAGTTTTCATATGAACCTTTAAAACAGGCCCGATATCTAAATGATGCACCTATGTATTTTTTTTCGGTCAGTCCGATGTCGTACAAAACACATGAACCCATGCAGCAGCTGCCACGAAATTATGATACCGGTCCCATATAGGTCCGATATCATATCTATCACTGAAAACAGGGAGTCTAAATACAACTACCTGCTGAAAATAATAGTAATTTATTTACATGTATTAGGTACTTTGTTGATTATTGATATTGTTTTTATCAATTCTTCATGAAAACTGCATATAATTATGATTTAGACTTTTATGTAGATTTGTTTTTTATTTCATTGAAATACATTTTTTAACACAACTGTACTTTCTTTTTGATATCTTAGCTAATTATTTGAAAAAATATGTTCATATAACAAAAAATACCCTACTACCGACTATCGAACCCCTAGGACCTCTCACTCCTTAACCGAGCATCCTTACTGCTGGACCACCAATCTCCTTGCCATAATGCAGTTCGTTTTTCATATACATATAAATCGACTGTCAATAGTTCAGCTGCGCAGTAATTTCATCATGTTCGACTTTTGTTTTAACGTATTTCAATTGATTCCACTCATTAAGCAACTTATATTACAAACATTCTTTACACCAAAGTCGTTTTATATGGACAGTGTGAACCAGATATGACCGAATATCGTCTTCTCCTTGGAACTATTTTTTTGGTTGTGATAGGGGAAACCATTTAAGCTATTTTTAGATTCTGCTATAGATTTTGAATCCGTGAGCATCAAAAACTGGTAGTAACCAAGAACAAGGTTGCAAGCAATCCTGTTCAATAAACTATCACGCCACATACCAACATACAATACATAAAATACAGATATATCAATACAAGCCGTGCAAAACCACCAACATGACTTCCCAGGGAATTTGCCATTTAGTTCAGCCATTAATAACCTTAAATAAAAAAGGAGTTGTACTGTTTACCTGTAAGATAGCAAATAGATACATGTACTTTGGAATCATTAATTTTCGTTGGTGATTTAATTTCGTGGATTTTGTTGCTCGCCTCATCCACGAAGTCAAATGCCCACGAATTTGAATGCAGAGATAAAGCATTTTGTTTCAAAAAGCAAAATCCACGAATTTATGTCCCCACGAAATAGCCATTTTATTAAAAAAAAACACGAAAATCTAGCCCAACGAAAATAAATGAAAATACAGTATACAACAGACAGTTCTAAATGTGTTTTTTGTTACATACATGTATATCTATAAAAGGTTTAACAAAAACCTTACTGATTGATTGTAAAAGAGCACTAGTGCATTCGCGAAACGTTTCGAATACCTTGATTTGAAAATTGTGGTGCTTCATTATTTCATAAAAATATGTTTTGTCAAATGCATGTATATTATTTGCTATCTACAAATAATTTGTATCGACATAAATTGCGTATTTGATTTGTTCAGTTAAGTTTGTATTATTGTCCACCCATTCAGCAACGGAACCAATATTTACATCTCCAAGTAGCGGCGGGTCTTCAACAAGTATACCAGAGGATGCTGGGACAGGAGATTCTGTTTTTACATTTGGTGTTGGCGACGAAGATGGCTTACCAAACCAGGTTGTCACAAGCTTTTCAGGAGAAACTGGGACTGATAGCCTGTTTGAAATATCAGACAGTCAGCTCGTGGTGAAGTCAGGAGCGGTTTTTGACTTTGAAACAAAGTCATCATACTCTGTAACTTTCCAGTGTGTAATATTCAGCATTATAAATTATATTGGTGATATTTCAAGAGTAAACAAATGAGCACATTTCAATTGAATGTAAATTTACAAAAGAAACATTAGAATTACTACGGTAAAGAAAATCTTTTATGAAATTAATTAATATTTCCATTAAATTACTGAGACAGTTTGTTAATTTAAAACCTCAAGTGAATAACGATTTGAAATTTATTTGGTTTCAGTTATCTGATTACTTACGGCTTAATACACTTTAAGGTGAAATAATCACTAATAATAGGTTTGACTGAGTGTAGATTGTTTTCTTATTTTAGGGCCACCGATGGGGTATATTCCGTCAATTCTGGGGTATTGACCATATCAATCGATGATGTAAACGAGGCTCCAGTATTCGACCCGAATTCTAAAAGCTATATTTTTAAATCGGGAGACCCGTCAGGTAAGCGCAGTTTAACAATAGTTTGTTGAATGTCATTATATTGATGTCAGATGATGTCTTCATCGTGATTCAGCTTGGATGCCACATTCTGTAAAAAATCTTGTTTTATGGCAAATTCCCGTGAATGTCAGATGTTGCTTGTATTTATATCCGCAGACCCACGTTAGAATGTTTACAAGTCTACCACCCGCATCTAAGAGTTACCGGAAGAGGGACCATACGCTATTCACTCGTCATTGACCGTGCGTAATCCATCCATGATCGACAATAAGTTATCCACCCCGGTACTTACCATATATCCACCATCCGCCAACGACCATATGTTACGGATCATCCGATATCAACCATTTTACATTTTGTATACGTGTTTTTTCCCCCAGAAGATCGCCCTTTGAATGTCGTGCATATCTTATCCGTATGAAATCAGGACTGATAACCAAATCATTTTGAATCACATTTCAGGCACTCCAATAGACGATTTATCTGCCTACGTAACTGATCCAGAATCGAATACCCTTACATACAGTCTGTCAGGTAAAATCACAACAACAAAAATGTTTTCAAACACATGTATGGCCATTACATTACTGAATAAATCGTCTTAGACTATAATATACGAGTACATCTGGCTTATGGATGAAGGGGCGGAAATATGAGTATACAAAAATGTATTATCTGTTAGAAATAACATCTTTCAATGAACACCCATTTTCACGCCTATATTGTGACACCATTAATAAATTCTTTTTGAAGGTAATTAAAGAGTTGCAGAGGTTAGTAATTTATTGAGAAAAAAATCCGAAATAAATATTAATGATAACAATGTTAATACAATACACTAAATTCATTATATGTTATAAATAAAGTTTTATCTGGTAAAATATTAAACAATGTTATCAAAGAATACGAATGATCCTATTCCAGGGACAAGCCTATTGGTTATCGATGAAAATAGTGGAGCTGTGGTAACGAATGGTGTCATTACTTATGATCCTGGCGCATCAACAATTACTGCGACAGTCACAGCTACGGATCCAGGCCCGGAATCAGATACAATAACACTAACTGTTAATGTTAAAACAGGTACGACAAAGTAGATGATAAATTATCATATATATATATTTAATTAAGAAAACTTTATATTGGCTGAACTCTTATACATTCATTTCAGACCATGGGCTCATAGCTGGATGGATGGAAGAAGGTGCATCGTGTCGCATGCATGCTCACTTGGGTTGAGTCTGACCACTGAAGTGGATTCAAACCCAACTACCGACAATGCCTGTTTATGTGAGAAAGTAGGCAATTGATACAGGCGCGTGCCTACTTTCTCACATAAACAGATATGGTCGGTAACTCGGCTCGATCCCACGACCCTCTTATGACGAGCCATTTCTATCCCAAACAATATGAAAAACAATAGTAAATCGTACTAAAAGTAAAAATGTAATGTCGACATCACTATTAAAGTGGTATCACCGTTTGTATTTGTACAGCGCACCCCTCCAAACCCACAAAAATAATCCATAAAACATCTCACTCCAGCGCTTCACTGACACCCACACCCCAAAATGAATATCATAATAGAAATAGACAAACAATTTAATGAACTTTGTTTCAATTAAAGCTCCTGCTTTCTCAAGTGACGCTACTGCAGACTTAGCAGAAGATGCAACAAATCCTGACGTTGTGATTGGACTTACATCAACAGATGCTGATGGTGACACTAACCCCGTCTACACAATAACCACAGCAGACACGCCATTTGAAATAAGTGGTACAGATGTAATTGTCAAATCTGGAGAATCATTTGATTTTGATGATGGAGACACGGAATACGTGCTGAGTCTGACGTAATTATTTCCTTATACTTGTTTAACATTAAATGAAAAGAATTCTGCATTAATTTACTGGTGGTTACTTCATCCATTAGAGAAAGGATCAGACAGGTGTACAACCTGTTTGAAGAAAAGTTTGCTTTCTAGCACGTTATAAAGTTTAAGTTTATTAGCATATACAGTAGGCACATAATTATGCCCCTCATAAACATCTGTTACTGAAATAGTCTTTTATTTAATTCATTTTTTGAAACATAGCATAACTATATTTACCAATTTCTTCTGTTTGGTATGGGAGCGAGCAGTCTGCTCAACATGTTTGAACTATACAGATATCAACGTTTGTTTGGTATGGGAGCGAGCAGTCTGCTCAACATGTTTGAACTATACAGATATCAACGTTTGTTTGGTATGGGAGGGAGCAGTCTGCTCAACATGTTTGAACTAACCAGATATCAACGTTTGTTTGGTATGGGAGCGAGCAGTCTGCTCAACATGTTTGAACTATACAGATATCAACGTTTGTTTGGTATGGGAGCGAGCAGTCTGCTCAACATGTTTGAACTATACAGATATCAACGTTTGTTTGGTATGGGAGGGAGCAGTCTGCTCAACATGTTTGAACTAACCAGATATCAACGTTTGTTTGGTATGGGAGCGAGCAGTCTGCTCAACATGTTTGAACTATACAGATATCAACGTTTGTTTGGTATGGGAGCGAGCAGTCTGCTCAACATGTTTGAACTAACCAGATATCAGCGTTTGTTTGGTATGGGAGCGAGCAGTCTGCTCAACATGTTTGAACTATACAGATATCAACGTTTGTTTGGTATGGGAGCGAGCAGTCTGCTCAACATGTTTGAACTAACCAGATATCAACGTTTGTTTGGTATGGGAGCGAGCAGTCTGCTCAACATGTTTGAACTATACAGATATCAACGTTTGTTTGGTATGGGAGCGAGCAGTCTGCTCAACATGTTTGAACTATACAGATATCAACGTTTGTTTGGTTTGGGAGCGAGCAGTCTGCTCAACATGTTTGAACTAACCATATATCAACGTTTGTTTGGTATGGGAGCGAGCAGTCTGCTCAACATGTTTGAACTAACCAGATATCAACGTTTGTTTGGTATGGGAGCGAAATCTTTAAACGTCCAATAATGCAAGGGAGAACATACAGTTTTGTCGGAAGTTTTTTATTCAATGTGCAACAACCTTTCCTTCTTTGTACAGCTATTATTCGGGTTTATTTTTAAGGTATTCCATAACCCAATTCATACATAGAGAATATATGCTGTTGTTCTATCCAAAACTTATGTTCTCGACCTTTGCTCAACAGGTTGAAGAGCATATAACTTAAATCTATTTTCTGCATTTTTTCATAATTATTAACCAGTCAATTCTGCAAGGTGGTTTTATACAAATTACAGCACAAAGATTGCAACAAAATAAATCCACTTAATTGCAAAAATTCAAAGTGCTCCGTAGGCGCAGACTATGGTCGCCTTGGAAACTCGTGTCCAGTGACTGCGTGAAAAAGTAACAATTTCGAAACAGAACTTGAGACAGAAGATGTCAAATATTGTCATTACAAAGTTTTAAAATGATCACATCATTATAAACCTAAAAAGTTAGGTTGTCCACGAACTTTACGGATGACCCTCGTATTAGCATATAAATAATTTGTTTAATTCAGTGTCACTGATGTCAATGGATATACAGACAGTATGACATTAACTATAAGTATAACAAACGTAAACGATAAAACGCCAGTATTCACGAGCTCACCAAGTGATCAAGATATCTGGGAAGGCATATCAACTGGTAAGACTTCAGTAATTTATTACAAAATATTACTTAATTTCATGATTATGGATTCTAAAGAGAACACGAAATTTCATTCACCCAGATTGTTAATTGACACAGTTTTATTCGTATGTTGGTATGGTCTGTCTGAATTTTACGCCTCAGAGTCATTAGGCGGACAGGTCACCTAACCATCGTTCCTGGGAAGAACCAATACTCTCATCCTCATTAAGCAACTGCCTACTTTCTCACGTATAACAGAAATGGTTGGTAGCTGGGCTCGAATCCACGACCCTCTATCAATAAGAGGATTTGAAGTTAGCGACCCTAACCACTCGGTCATGGAGACTGGTCGAATGCTAGTTTTACCAGCTGTCATGAGGTTCCTATTCTCACAATGGAACACATGTTATATCTGTGCTAAATTCTCAAGTTACTCTCTAACCTTAAAGGTTTTACTTAAGGTACGCTAAGCAAGACTTTGACAGACAACGAGCACATTTTCCATCCAAAATGTTACCTTTTTTGCAAATTATTACTAAATGCTGATTAATCACCCTTTTCTCCAGGATGTTACTAGATAGCAACACTCTCATGGCATGCACTCTTATTCTCAACATTTAGGACAAAAAAGTAAAAGAAATAAAAACCCGTATTTCTTTTACATTTCAGAAGACGTGGTCTATACTGTGACTGCAACAGACGATTCAGAAAATGCTATTGTTTACTCGATCTCTGGCGGTAGGTATTCCATAACATAAAAGTCAACTAGGACATGATGAACACATATAATGTGAATTATTTTGACACATTAGATCCCAGTATATCTGGCTCATAGATATTCAAATGCAAACATATGCTTTAATAGAAGTTAATATTGACTCGCCGTTCTCATTTCAATACCATTGCATCAGATTATGTTGATGGTTATTTACTTTATATTATTTTGCAAAATTTGCGACAGAACGGAGTCTGGTATCTATTATTTCGAATATGATTTTGTTTTCCGCTTGATTTATTTATGATTTCAAATGCGAGCAAAAGAGAAAATTCCCAAGTTATCAATGTTGAAAACTTTTAAGATCTAAATAGTATTCAGTATGATCGAGTTGTTATGGTCTCTGATTAATTATCACTGGCCTGTCACCGCTGTGAGTTCGAAACCCACCAGGGGCAAGTCGTGAAGCGGTTTAGATAGCTTATGAAAGATCGGTGGTTCCACACAAATGTACATTTGGGGGCTTCCATCTCTGTAAAGATGGAAAATTTGCTAAATGTACTTGGATGTTGGTTGCAACGTTTAACCCATATGTAAAATGGTATTCAGTGGCAATTTTTGTAGAAACTTCATGATTTTGATACACTACAACAGTGGTGTAGAGGTAGAGCATCGGACTCCTAACCTGGAGGCTGCGGGTTCGAATCCCTTCAATGGCCAAATTTGACCGGAACCTTCTTTCGGCGCCAGTACTTAAACTTAAACAAGTACTTGAACCAAACTTCCAGTACTTTTAGGATTGTAAGAAGCTGGACATGACCACAAACATCTATTTCCCCATTTGTATCTTACTCTCTATGCGGACGTTATTGAATTAACTGACTGCTTGATTTTGCAGGATTTTAATTTTTAAGGGCAGATAACTTGCGTACGTTCACTGCAGACAAACGATTACAAGATGATCTACCTTTTTAATGTTACTTTTCAGGCAACACTGCTGGTCATTTTACAATTAACGCAAATACAGGAGTTGTCACTGCCACTCAAGCTCTCTCTTATGCCTCTACATCCTCATATACCCTTGAATTCACCGCCGATGACACAGAACAGTCGAATACAATGTCTGTAACATTTGACTTAAGAACAAGTAGGTTACTTTTAGTTTGACGAACTAATTAAGGTCATCCACTGTACGAAAGGAATCACGAGCAGTACCGCTGTCGTGTAATCATTACCGATGTTAAAACGTTTGAATGATGTCTAGAGCAACTTCACATTAAACACATACAATCAAACATGGTTTTGTAGCAAACTTCGAATAAATGCCATCCTGTGAATAATGACCATTCTTTGAAAAAAACGTGATTGATGATGTAAAACGAACTGACTTTCGAATAAAGGCAGTCTTTCGCAGTTTGTCCATTTTGTTCACCGCATTGACTGCACTTGTACAATGCTCTGAAAAGTTAACAATACCATTTTTTTAAACATAAAATAATTAACCACATTTCTCCTAACTTTGTTATGATACTGTTATACGCATGCGTGCAAATGTTTTGATTAAATTTGTTAATAGCTCCAACAATGGAAGATGTGACAGAAAATTTAGATGAGAATTCCAACCCCGGTACAGTGGTGCATACATTTGTCCCAGTTGATGATGATGGTGACTCTGTATTCATTTATACATTACTCTCTCAGTCTTCCGGGGATCAATTTACAATAAACGATGCCAATACAGCCATAATAACAGCACCAACAGCAACGTTTGACTACGAATTAGGACCAATAACATATACCTTATCATTACGGTACGTATGCTGAACAAATATATAAATGCATTTGATGTTATAATTGTGAGTAGAATGTTAAGAATGAAAACCAGCGCGGTTTTAGTATGGATAAATTTGTAACGAGTGACTATTATTTAGGTAAGATAGAGTGGTAGTAAGGTGACGATTGCCCATTATATAGGTAAAATAGAGTGGTAGTAAGGTGACGATTGCCTATTATATAGGTAAGATAGAGTGGTAGTAAGGCGACAATTGCCTATTATATAGGTAAGATAGAGTGGTAGTAAAGTGACAATTGCCTATTATATAGGTAAGATAGAGTGGTAGTAAAGTGACGAATGTCTATTATATAGGTAAGATACAGTGGCAGTAAGGCGACGATTGCCTTTTATATAGGTAAGGTACAGTGGTAGTAAAGTGACAATTGCCTATTATATAGGTAAGATAGAGTGGTAGTAAGGTGACGATTGCCTATTATATAGGTAAGATAGAGTGGTAGTAAGGTGACGATTGCCTATTATATAGGTAAGATATGGTGGTAGTAAGGTGACGATTGCCTATAATATAGGTAAGATATGGTGGTAGTAAGGTGACGATTGCCTTTTATATAGGTAAGATATGGTGGTAGTAAGCTGACGATTGCCTATAATATAGGTAAGATAGAGTGATAGTAAGGTGACGATTGCCTATAATATAGGTAAGATATGGTGGTAGTAAGGTGACGATTGCCTATAATATAGGTAAGATATGGTGGTAGTAAGCTGACGATTGCCTATAATATAGGTAAGATATGGTGGTAGTAAGCTGACGATTGCCTATAATATAGGTAAGATAGAGTGGTAGTAAGGTGACGATTGCCTATAATATAGGTAAGATATGGTGGTAGTAAGCTGACGATTGCCTATAATATAGGTAAGATAGAGTGGTAGTAAGGTGACGATTGCCTATTATATAAGTAAGATAGAGTGGTACTACGGGACGATTGCCTATTATATAGGTAAGGTAGAGTGGTAGTAAGGTAATAAACTTGTCATTTCATTGTCACATCCCGACCAATGTCTGTCAACATATATAGTGCATTATACAGACACAAATATATATGACAACCTATGTAACGTCTAATTGTCAAACAAATAACACGTGGATAAGTTTCTTCAGTTCAATTCAGTACTTTGCATTATTTATACAGTTTAAGTACATGTAATTCAAAACGAACATAAGATATGGCAGTAGAAAGTAGAAAATGTTCTCATAATTTGGTTTGTTAAATATTGAAATTATATAAAGTAACGGCAATTAATTATGATAATTAATTAACCCGTAAGCCTGTTACACAACCGTCTGTTATTCATATTGTAATAGCTTATATATGTTTTTTTTCAAGACAACCCAAGAAAGTCAATAAGTTCTGTTTGCAAGAAATACCTCGTTGTTATTTGATTTTATAGCATACAGGATGATTTTCCATTGTCGTCAGACTCCACCTTGACAGTGAGCGTAACTGATTTAAATGATGAGACACCACAGTTTGACGACCCTTCATATGAAGTGTCCATCAAAGAAAACCAAGGGGGTATGGAATATAAGTCTTTAATGAATTTTGGCTTATGTATTGCCCATTTAGATAATTTTTATGATAGACATCTTGAGCACAAACTCTTGATAATTCTTGCTAGAATAATAATGTTATAAAGTGATCGTAAAACAACTATGCCCCTCTTGGCTAAAAAGTGATATTTGGGCATTAAGATTTTTTAATCTTTTTGAAAGCAATTGAAATTAACAGATCCAGATATTAAGTAACATTAACATTTAGTGTTAATATTCTATCTGAACATGTTGATATTATTATAAGATTGACTCACGTCATTGACTTTATTGAAACTTCTCTCATGAAGCGCATCTTATCCGTTACCGACTGAAACAAACAAATTTATTGAATAAAAAAATAGTACAAAGTCCTATGTTTACATCTCTATTTTTAGTTTTATCTAGCATTCTGCAAGTCAGAGTCACTGATGCTGACAATGGAGACATTATCACATTTACTTTATCTGGTAGGTACACTATTATCTATCAACACAAGTGATGAATTCGACCACAAAGTAGTTCAGTTCAAACGTTTGATTTTAGATTGGTTGTTTTTGTTTTGTAAGCATTCAATCGATAGGAAAATATCATAGCTAGCTTGTGTGTCTAAAGTTTCGGTTAAACAAAACGAACAATAAGGTGTTGTTTTTTAATTGTTAAGTAAATTAAAAGTAAATGTGAAAACCCTTAATAAGTTCTCGGACAAAATTTGACTATAACCGTTACGTGCTCTAAAACAGATGTTACATGTGATTTTTATCACTCCAATCACTCCTGATGATTAGAACTAGAAAACAAAATCGGTTTTAAGTTGTCCTGTGTCATTCATAAGAAAAACTTGTTTCAGATGATTCGTTGATTAATATTTCACCAAATGGTCTACTGTCTACAGTAGGTTCACTAGTGTTCAGTGATACACCAACAATATCTATCACTATAACCGCTACCGACGGAGCAGGTCATACCGCAACAGCCAGTCTTCTAGTGACAGTTATAGAAGGTACGTCTCGGTATTCATTTTCTGAACTCAACATTGTCAAAAATCTATTCAATTACAAAAACATAAAATTATATGCCAAGATAAAATAGTAGATGTAAACAATTCTGAAAAAATATTTTAGTGATCATATCCTCTATAAGTAATCTTCGGTTTATTAATACAGCTCATCCGAAAATGTAAATTCTCGCCCTACAAGAAATATCTCTTTTTTACAACTTGTTTGTGTGTTTTATGAATGTGAATGTTGATATACATTTGTGGGAGTTATTTTACGAAAAAGGGAGGACATTATGTACAGGCCAACACGACCAAACATCTGGTTCCTGTTTCATCGTATTCATGTTAGTTTGTTACGAACGTGCAACGGCAGGAATCCTATTTATGATTCTGAGTGTAAAATTAATAAACTTTGAGCTAAACCCTTCTTACTAATACATGGATTTAGAATTGAGAACAAAATTGTACGTACAATGCGCATTATAAAACACCTCCGCCAGTTTGTTTTTGTCGCGCCGGTATTTGGCAAATACAGTCCCCACTTTTACGCGCTGTTGAAAAACAAAAACATTATTAGATTGTAGCATTTAGTTATTTATTTAAATTTTTTATATCTTACGTTTCTATTTTTACCAGATTTCTTGAAAAATGCGAAGAAAAACTGCCTTTGCCATGGCAAAATGCGTTTTGCCATCATATAAATGTTAGCTTTTCTTTCGTAACCAAAGGCAGAAATTTATCACACCAATATCATATTTAACAGAAACTGACGTGATTTTTGTCAACCCGTCTCCTGAAACTGGAGCCACAGTTTCTATAGCTGAAGATGAACCTAGCGGCACATCGCTTTATGTTTTATCTTCTACTGACACTGATAGCGATACGCCAACATATGCAATAACTGAAAACAGTGACAAAGTTGACCTTAACACGGACACTCTTCAAGTATCTACAGCTACATCTTTAGACTTCGAAACTGAAACATCGTTTGAAGTTACTTTCACGTACGTTTATTTACTATCTATGCTTAGTTTTAAAATTAGCCTAAAATCTGTTTTTGCAACTTGATAACTTTCATTTTTCATTATATTAGCAATCCGATTAATGATACCGCATGCATAACACTAAATGTGTTATATTTGATTTGTTGAACCATTGGAGTATTTTGGTGAATTTCATGGCGTGTTACTAATGCATTATATTGTAAAATGAATGGTAATGGATGTTCATACTGCTCATGTGACAGATCTAACAGATTTATGTGTCATATGATGTCACGTCAGGGTGTGGTACGAAAAATATTCTTAAAATACGTAATCAAATAACATCATATAATTTAAATTCATATGACAGTTGTAAGTGCACGTTTGCATGAACTGTTGTCTAAAATTGTCTAAAATGTATCAAATTCAATGTAATTTCCGTTTATTTCCAATATCAATGGGAGGGAATACCTTGTCTGTATCGACCTTTTTTGCTGCTCTTTTATCCAGTTACTTCTGACATCTCTGGTATGGTTGTGCTACATATAATCTGAACGTCTAAGTAACGGTCTCCTTATATCTGCATTGTGTTAGATATTTCTTCTATATTTGTCACAGTCTTTTTAAAGATCAAGCAAATAAAACTAAATGGAAAAATAGGTGATTTTCATAAAACTATAATCTTTGTTAAACCTGTATGGAGCATATAGTACAGAAAAAACAGTTATTATATTGGTGGAGCGATGAATATACTATGATCTTAAAAGGCTCTGATCTGCGTTATCGTAAACATTAAATGTCAATTTTATTAGATAATGTTCATTATTGGTTCTATCAAATGGAGTTCAGTATGTAACTTCCCCAACGATATAATATATTGGCCGTCATCACAAATATTTTAGCACGATTCGGCCACTTTGTTTCCCTTTTCGGTTTATCAATTAGTCTTGAATAGTTCAGGCATTGGTCTGGTTACTTATATCTCACACAAAATAAGACAGGTGTGCATGGAATAGCACCCTGAAATAGAATTGATTTAAACAATCTGTGTATCAGAAAGATTAGTCAAATATTAACTGCTTCGTGATATCATAAGACAATTGCTGTTCATGTTACTTGGGGAAGTAATCGCTATTTTAAAATAGCCTTTGTCTTATTTATGATTATGTTTAACATAATCGGAATTCTTCAGTGTCACAGATGAAAATGCCGTACCACACGTATCAACCGCTACACTGACGGTATCTATAACAGATGTCAATGACAACGCACCGGTCTTCAGTACCAGCGAATATACTGCAGATATACTAGAAGAAGTCGACACAGGTATAATTATGTTACTTGTACGCACTCAATTTGTTTAAAAGTTTAATATTAATGCGAACTTTGCTTATAATTAATTGAAATATAGATGCATTTTTAAAAATCAGCCTAAAGGTAAGAGAATGATATAAAATTAAGAAAATAAGATATTTTTATAAGGAGCTAGTGAAAATATCGTTATGGCCATGAGGACAAGGTTATTCTCAGTTTAAAATGATGATATTTGCATATATATATACTACCATTATTATTCTACCAAAATTAAATGGAATCAGATAATGCTAAAGAGTTAAAAGATTTTAGTAAAATGTAATAAAACTATGTAGGATGATGATCTCGTTTATCATAGATAGTTTCTCATAAATAGTGAGTTTGTCTACGTTAGTCTTAGCTCGGCTGCTAAGGAAGAAAAAATCGAGCTATTGTGATCACTGCATCGTCTGTAGCTTCGTCGTCTGTGTGTATGTACAAACACTTTAATGTAGCTCGTAACTCAGAAGGTATAAGAGGTAACAACATGAAACTTAATACGAGGATAGATCTCACTGAGGCGATGAACAGACGAGAGTTGGCACCGTTAGCGGCACTCTTGTTCTTAAGTCGGTACCTGCGAAATATGTGCACGTAGGAATATCCTATATCAATTATAAATACGATGTTCGAGTTTTACCGTATTCGAAAGAATTCAATCAAACCACGGGGGCTCGTCTGCTCACCTTAAGTCGGTAATTTGCAAGGCTGTTTATCCAGACGTCGAGGGCTCCAGTCTAAGATGAACTACCTTCTTTCTGTGAAAACATATAACCAAAAATATTGCACCCATTGGCAAACGACCTTTATCTCCCACTCCTGATTTAAGGCTTACGTCTGGAAGGAAATAATAAGTTGGCTCCCGCCGATAACCAAGGAACACTTAAAACAACAATAACGAATCGAACAACTTAAATGCTGCTTATAAACATCGCTTAACCACAAATGAGTAAGTCCAGCTTTGATGATGGCAATTAATTGTATTGTATTTCTCTTTAGATGTTACAACAGTGACAGTCACGGATAGCGACAGCAGTTTGAATAGTAACAATGTGATACAATATTCTATAACAGGTTTGTACATATATAGTATAACAGGTTTGTATATATATAGTATAACAGGTTTGTATATATATATAGTATGACAGGTTTGTATAATATATAGTATAACAGGTTTGTATATATATATATATAGTATATTAACAGGTTTGTATGTGTATACAATAGTACAGGATTGCCTGTATAATAAAACACGTTAGTATATGTATATGATATAACAGATTTGTATATGTATATAATATAAATATGTTTTATATATAATTATTTACTAGGAAAATACAAAACAAAAACATCTTGTCTGAAAGCACAAGGTTTAGAATTTAGATATTTGACAGTGACAGCATCTAGAGACCACCTAACAAAGGTAGTAAAATAATGTCCCTGTGATCATAATTGGCCCCGCCCCAGGTGTCACATTTTTATGTAGATTTACATATACACGTAGGAACATAAAAATCGTCTTGTTTGAAAGCACAAGATTAAGAGCTTAGATATTTGGCATGGAATAACATCTAGAGACGCTGTAACAAAGTCGCTAAAATAATGTCCCTGTGGTTTTACCTAGACTGGTACAGGAAAATGTTTAAAAGACATTTTTGTATGCAGCACAAAGTCTAGAGCTTAGATATTTTGCCCGTAGCAAAATGTAGAGGACCCAAAACAAAATTGCTAAAATAATATCTCTGAGGTTTATTTTCCAATATAAATCAAATTGAGTCATATTGCCATAACATGTTTCTCAGTTGAGTATCCCAGGGCCACATGACACTTGTTTTATGTTTTGTTGGTTATATGTTTTTTCTTGATATCATTTTATTACCTTTATTTATAGTTACATTTGTATACTTGTTCATTTCCAGCTGGCAACGATTTAGGTATATTTACAATTGATCCAAGCACAGGAGTTATTGAAGCGGATAACACGAAAACAGACTTTTCAGCAGATTCCTCGCACACACTTACAATTACAGCAAAGGATTTAAATGGCGCCGAGGGTGCGTTGTTCTCAACTGCCAGTGTCATAGTTTCCGTACGTACAGGTAGGTATGCTTAATTAATATCAGTGTAACATTATTATACCCCCAGATATGAAATACAAATATATATAGGGCTATACTGGATTCACGCTTGACGGTCAGTCGGTCCGTGCGTCTGTAGACACAATTTGTCCGGACAGTTTCTCAGCAACTACAAACAGGATTCCAAAGAAACTTTACAGAGGTGATTATTAGTAAGCCTAGTTGTGCATGCTGAAGACATTTTTTGTTTAGATTACTTTTCACTGAGTTATGGCCCTTTGTTATTTTAGACAGTATATACAGTAGGCAAATTTTGTCCGGACTATTTCTCATTAACTACCAACAGGAATTCAATAAAACTTCACAGAAGGGATCAGTCGTAAGCCTAGTTATTCATGCTGTAACCATTCTTTGTATATACAGAAGGCAAAGTTGTCTGGACTATTTCTCATTAATTACCAATAGGAATTCAATGAAACTTCACAGAAGTGATAAGTAGTTAGCCTAGTTTTGCATACATTAAGCTTGTCTTGTTGGGTTAAAATGCTACCGAGTTATGCCCCTTTATTGTCTTATACAGTGTATATACAATACCTCAGTAACTACTCATAGGAATCCAATGAAACTTCACAGAAGTTATAAAAAGTAAGCCAAGTTGTGCATGCAATAAGCAGATTTGTTTGGATTAATTTTCACTGAGTTATGGCCCTTTATTTTATACAATAGGTAAAGTTTGTCCAAACTATTCCTCACAACAACATGCAGGAATTCAGTAAAACTTGCTAGAAATGATAAGTAGTTTGCCAAGTTGTGCATGTCTACAATAGGTTTTGTCCAAGTAAATTTTAATGAGTTATGGTCCTATGTTATTTTTTGCAGGTATTAAAAAATGAAAATGCGTTATATTTTTATTTTTTAAATTAACAATGATTGTGTCAAAGCGACATCTGGGGGTATGCATCACCGTTAGTGACAGTTCTAGTTGCAACTGTAGTTGGCCATTTTTCACCATATGCAATTCTGTCCGAATATATCCTCAAATTTTGCCGTTACTGTGTGTAAGAAAAACATAAAGGTAAGTCACCGCCATATTTACGATTGACGAAAGCGACGACATCCGGTTTAGACTGGTTGCAAATCAGCGGCGGAAGGGGTATACAATTACGGAAACCCAGTGCCTTCGTTTTTAACTTGTCCAGCGAAGATAATTCCTTACTAGATTCCGCAGTCCGTCCCAAAATAGTAATACCGTAAGATTTGATGTTTCCTAAAAACAAAATGAATTCAATTATATTTGCTTCATGAGCCGATTATCTAATGACTGTACTAAAACTAACTCTACTAAAAAGATGAGACCATCAAAAGATATAAAATACACTCAATAATCGTTGAGAGAATTATTGAGTATCCGTCTATTAGGCTCCTTAAACTGTTATCTACAGTAGCTTTGTTACAGACCGTTCCTAGGCGGAACACTACGGGGACCTTGTTTTTTTCATCCCTATGCTAAGCATTGGTAATTTTAAAGTTTGGGGATTTAGGGGATGGCGGTATTTGGAGATGTTTTTTACTGGGAATCATTTGTAACATGTATATATGACACCATATGCTTTTGGTAATGCGTTTAAATAGATGAAAATAATGTACATTGGGACATATTTCATTTTCCAATGTAGGGCCATCTTTTGCCGGCGAGCAGCCAATTTCTCCCATTTCCAGGATTCTATAGAAGTGCGCGCAGCTGTCATCTCTTCATTACTGATCAGCAAGGGAGGGGGGAAGGTCTCACTCTCACAACGTCTTAAACAATATTGGTCAAGGAGAACGGAGTGTACTCGCACATGTATAATCTGAAAGTATAAGCAAAATTCCAAGTAAAAACATTTAGCAATTCCGCATAATTTAAACGAATTGATTATAAATCGAAAAATATATATACTTCTTAAGGTTAATGCAAATTCGTTTTCATTTATAGATTTGGAAATGGTTTTTTCCTTATCGTTTCATTTCAGAGCCAATATGGTCTGTACCACCAGCAGCAAATACACCTTATGATATTGACGAGGATGCTCCCTCAGGCCATACTATAATAAGCATTGAAGCGTCAGACACTGATGGTGCTCCTACAAATCTTGTCTATTCTATTGTATCTCAAGATCCAGCATCACCAGCGGATGTTTTTATCTTGGATTCTGAGAATCCAGATCTGATTCGTGGAGCCGTTGAGTTAGATTATGATGCTGAATCAGCTATCAGATCGTTTACTTTAGTTTTAAGGTAAGAAGTACTAAAGACACCACGTTTGTTGGTTTCGATAATTTCGGGGCTCCTTTGTCATGTGATTATGTCCACTGTCTAGTTTAGAACATTTTTGTTCTTTTCTGAGAATTCTTTAAGTTAATCCTTTTTTACAGTAAGTGTGATTGCCGTATTGATTCATAAAATCAATGATCTAATACAAGAATTAATGTTCTTAACGATAATCATGAATTACGAGAATATATGAAATACTTTAACCATATGCTAGCGGTCTTTGTGAGAGGTCTTTGATTAAATAAGCATATCGGTGCTTTGTTATTTCACACTAAGTACATAACTGAACATGGTGCAATGATAATATGCATTTATAACACACCATTTCCATTCAGAGTTACAGACGGACAGTATCCAAAAGATAGAAGCGTTGTAATTAACATAAATGATCTTAATGACATCACTCCAGAGTTTGCCGAGAACACATACTCCTACGAAGTAAACGAGAATGTCAGTCCAGGTAATATCTTGTATATTATAAGATTACTTGTCGGAAGATACGTTGATAAGACCACTCTTAAAAGATGTTGGTTGCTGCTGCGCGACTAAAACTATTAACCATGTAGAAAATGGTAGTTAGGTTTTTCTATTAACATTAAGAGCATGTATTGACAACGGAACGATAACGGGGAATAGAGATCAGCATATTTTCAAAGAAATCTGTGTGCATATGGACTATGATATTCTTTCAATTATCAAAATATAGGCATGTAATCGAAAAAGGACGAAAATGATAATTGTCGAAATTGACAAATCTGAAATTAGTAACATCCAAGAATAACTAAGTATGACTTCGAAATCAGTGAAAAACATACATCCTACCCACAACAATGGGGTGCCTTCGAATGTTTTCTAGATATGTAAAAGGGCATGTAATAATGTTCCTAAACAATGTTTTTCATACCTTCAGATAATATTTCCAAATAACAGACTGTACTTATTCAAAAATAAAACGTGCTAATGAAAGTGTAAAAATTCTTAGGTAGTATATAATTATGAACTTTAGAACTCAACTCATCGACTGCCTCAATACTCATTAGAACATCGACTTGTTTCATGGTATATTTTCGATGTTTCCACTACATGACACCTTTAAAATGAAATCATGTCAATATTAAAAACGCTGTCGTTGGCTCCAAGCGCGATCGTCGAATCAATGTTTTGCTCTATATAGAGCAATGTACAATATTTCGCCCGAAACAGCAGATACCCATTATGACCAAACAGTTGATTAAACAAGGATTATTTGTATACGTATAATATATCGAGATAAGTACATTGTTAGACTAATTTATTACATTTGTTCAGCTATTTTCTGAGATATTAAAATGATCATCTAACGACCATTAAGTTCATAGAGACAATTGCCTCGACAAACATTATGTCTGTCAATACCCGTGAAGTACCGTAAATCAACCCTACAAGACTAGTATACTAGTTTATAAACTCCCACTCTTCCCATATTGAACATTGTTATCGTCCTAAAACTGTTAATACATTGGAATTATTTATTATTTCGATATCATGAAATGTGGTTACAAAATTGTCATTGACTTTACTGTTCATACACTGACTGAGAACAAACTAGCATTAAAAGCATTTTCTCTAGACGTTAGATGATTGTAGCATATTAATTAAACTGTAAGTGTCAGTATTACCAGATGTTTGAACATCACTACCCAGTTCAAGTCTTCAAATACTCAATTGTTTTCATTGTCCATTTGGTGTCTGATGTGACTCTAACTATTGTATGATTTCATGGCGTTCTTACCTTTTTGTATTTCCATCTTCCTCCTCTTAGGTCAGCTGTATCCCCTGAACCACTGTAAACAGGAAAACAGTGTTAATTAGGAACATTGTATTTATTTGATACAGTTTGGAATAATATTGAATTAACAAGGAACACTTGGTTTGTCCAAACATATTGCACTGCATATTTTTGTTTCATTGAGTGATTCAACTGTTTCTGTCATATACATGTACATGTATTTTGTTACACATTCCTCCTTGGTTTATACATTATAATCAAAATTTCACTAGCATATGTAGAATTCTCTTTAGAGTTGACTCTGCCTTTGGATTTAAATGATATTCCATAGGAATAAGTTATTTCAATAACATTTTTTTCTGTCTTATACTCTTACCACTCATTGTCGAAAATGAAAAAGAAATTAAATGGATTCAACTGCAAATCGGTAAAGAATGATTGATAGAATGATCACGATAAAATGTATTGATTTTTTTTTCATTACAAAACCTATTCAGATAAGACCATGTCAGTTAAAAAAACTTGCTGATGTTTCCAATATGATTCCATTACTTTTATTTTCAGGTTCTGTTGTTGATACCGTTGTGGCTACTGATGGTGACGTAAGTGCTGGTTCAGCAATAACTTATTCTATAACCGGTAAGGACCAGACCTAGTGTCATCTTTCCCATTTGTTCATCTATTGAACTTTTAGTAATCTGTTCCAAATATTTGTATTCTATACTTCCTTCATTTAGTATCACTGGAATCTTATGCTAAATTGTATTGTCATATTTACCGATGATACGATCGAGATATGCTTTTCTTTAAGTTAGTTGTAGTTTAAACATATTATCTAACCAGTATGGATTGTCTATTTAGAGATTACTTTGCATGTTATATGAATTGAAAAAGTCTTTCCTGCTGATCTTGCTAACTCTACCTCTTCATTTGCTAATTCTATTTATTCTATTTTAGGTTCAAGCCAATTTACAATGAGTTCAACAGTGGACGGTCAAATCGAAGTTGCAAGTAGTCTGACCGCTTCCACGAATCCGTTAAGTATGACTTTAAATGCGTTCGATGGGACCAATACGGGAACAGCATCATTGTCCATTACTGTTTATTCAGGTTAGACTTGTTGAATATTTGGACGTTTTATTGAAAAGGAATACAATGTTTGGTTAACGCCTGATTTCAGTAATTTATCAGTCATATACCGACGAGCAGCCAATTTCTCCTGTTTTCCCGGATTCTTTACTACTGTCAATTCTTTATTATTATGTACCGATCAGCGAGGATGAGGGATGGCCCTAGACTCAATGTCTTTTACCAAAATGGTCAAGGGGAACATTGCCAATGTGCCGAGTCAAGTCTCTTACTCATTCGTGTATATTCTGAAAGTATAAGCAAAATCCCAAGTACAAACATTAGCAATTTCGTATAATTTACATGAATTAATAATAAATCGAAAATTGATATGCTTCTTTAGGTTGGTGCAAATTCGTTTTCATTGATAGCTTTGGAAATGGTTTTTAGCTCACCAGAGCACGAATGTGCTCAGGGTGAGCTTTTGTGATCGCCCTGCGTCCATCGTTCGTCGTGAAGTGGCGTCCATGTTTACTTAAAACAACATCTCCTCTTACACCGCTACGCCGATTGCAACCAAACTTTGCTGGAATGATCCTTGGGTGGTCCCCTTTCAAAGTTGTTCAAAATATTAAATTTCATTAAAAACTCTGGTTGCTATGGCAACAAATAGAAAAAACGTAAGAAATCTTCTTGTCCGAAACCACAGGGCCTAGAGCTGAGATATTTGGTGTATAGCATAGTCTAGTGGACCTCTACCAAGTTTGTTCAAATTATTGCCCCTAGGGTCAAAATTGGCCCCGCCCCGGGGGTCACTTGATTTATATAGACTTATATACTAGGAAAATTAAAAAAATCTTCTTCTCCAAAACCGCAAGGCCTAGAGCTTAGATATTTTGTATGTGGCATTGTCTAGTGGACTTCTACCAAGTTTGTTCAAATTATGGCCCCGGGGTCAAAATTGGCCCTGTCCTAGGGTTTATTCTATTTTATATAGGAAAATTTGAAAAATCTTCTGCTCCGAAACCACAAGGCCTAGAGCTAAGATATTTGGCATATAGCATTGTCTAGTAGACCTCTACCAAGTGTGTTCAAATTATTGCCCTGGGGTCAAAATTGGCCCCGCCCCGGGGGTCACTTGATTTATTTAGACTTATATAGGAACATATAAAAAATCTTCTCCGAAACCGCAAGGTCTAGAGCTGAGATATTTTGTATGTGGCATTGTCTAGTGGACCTCTACCAAGTTTGTTCAAATTATGGCCCCGGGGTCAAAATTGGCCCTGCCCTGGGGTTTATTCTATTTTATATAGGAAAATTTACAAAATCTTCTTCTCCGAAACCACAAGGCCTAGAGCTAAGATATTTGGTATGTAGCATTGTCTAGTAGACATCTACCAAGTTTGTTCAAATTATTGCCCTAGGGTAAAAATTGGCCCCGCCCCGGGGGTCACTTGATTTATATAGACTTATATGGGAAAATTGAAAAAATCTTCTCCGAAACTGCAAGGCCTAGAGCTTAGATATTTTGTATGTGGCATTGTCTAGTGGACCTCTACTAAGTTTGTTCAAATTATGGCCCCGGGGTCGAAATTGGCCCTGTCCTGGGGTTTATTCTATTTTATATAGGAAAATTTAAAAAATCTTCTTCTCCGAAACCACAAGGCCTAGAGCTAAGATATTTGGTATCTAGCTTTGTCTAATGGACCTCTTATATAATGGCCATGGGATAAAAAACGGCCCAGATGGGTCACTTGAACTTACTTGGACTCGTATAGAAAACTTTAACAATGTTCATCTCCAAATGACCTTTTCTCCTGGTGAGCATTTATAGGGCCATCATGGCCCTCTTGTTTCTTTATCGTTTCATTTCAGAACCAATATGGTCTGAACCATCAGCAGCAAATACACCTTATGATATTGACGAGGATGCTGCCTCAGGCCACACTATAGTAAGCCTTGAAGCGTCAGACACTGATGGTGCTCCTACAAGTCTTGTCTATTCTATTGTATCTCAAGATCCAGCATCACCAGCGGATGTTTTTGTCTTGGATAATGATAATCCAGATCTGATTCGTGGAGCCGTTGAGTTAGATTATGATGCTGAGTCAGCTATCAGATCGTTTACTTTAGTTGTAAGGTAAGAAGTACTAAAGACACCACGTTTGTTTGTTTCGATAGTTTGGCGGCTCCTTTGTCATGTGATTATGTCCACTGTCTAGTTATCATTAGACTATCACTGTTGTTAATTCGAATTCCACCCAGGACCAACTTTCATAAAGCAAGCTGTCCAGCTAGCTTACAGGATGTCGATGGTCCTATCTAGTTTTGCTCTCTGTTTTTTTTCCACCACTTTTAAAGCTAGAAACTTGTCAAACGTCTCTTGCTGTTTGATGTTATGTAAAACTATAATGTAGGAAGGCTTAATATGGTGAAGAAAAAACTTGACATTTCCAGATGGACTAAGGTAAGAAGACTTATTAATAAACGTGTTTGCTCTTTCCTAGGATATCCTAATCCTTTACCACAAAACGTTTGATTGAGGTGTGTTGTAGCATAAAACCATTGATTGATTTTAATTTTAAAAAATAACGCACATGAACGAGAATCATTATTTTATACTAAGTTATACAGAGCATTTTTATATTAACCGCCTGTTAGCGGTCTTTGTGGATATCTTAGACTAAATAAGCATTTCGGTGCTTTGTTAATTCGCGCTTAAGATATATTCTGGTGAAACTGAATACCGGTGACGCTACTAAAATTGTACCGGACAATAAACAAAGGAAATAATTCACTGCCGAAAATAAATATAGTGATTAAATAATAATAATTTCATTTGGCAATTTAAGTATACACACCATGGCAATTTTAAACAAAACGATGCATAAAACAATACAATACAACAATAACAACTGTGAAATTCATCAGTCCAAAAATAATAGTATTACAGAAATACAATTTATATTTATACATATTCGATATAAGAATAAGCATGCGATGCACACCTATACCAGGGATAACACAAAAAAGAGGAAATGACTCCTCTAATTTCCGTTGTGGTCCCTAACATTGGCAGCATGACACAGATCTAAATTTGAATCATTAGAATTATCTGTACATATCTCCTTTACAAATGTTAATAGTCACATGTTCAAAAGCTGTACCAATTCTGTGCCAGCTGTCAATATTTACTATGCAGTCGGCCGCCATTTATACCAAATATCGGTGATCCAGTAGATATCTCACAGGGTCACATGACTTCATAATATAGAAGTGATTCTATTGTACTTGTTAATTCCAAGCAAAAAAATCAACGCAGTCTTTTTTGTAACGGAAGTGGAATAAAATTGAGAACCTGCGTTCAAATCGCAGACGGAAGTATAACAAATCCAGTTTTTCAGAGAAAAGCAGCATACTTTTGATTGAATCATAAACATTTCGTGTCAAAATCTTTTAAAGCTATTTTAGCACATACTAACCCTCAGAATGACGTTTTAGCTCTGTTTCTGCTGATAACAAATATGTTGACTACGTCAAGTTACGCATGGTTTTTTAAGAATCTCCGACACAATAAGTATCGTTAATTTGCTATACTTGGTGGGGGGGGGGGGGGTATAAAGGTTATACATTATATTTCATTTTCATCTAGTGTTACAGATGGACAGTATCCACAAGATAGAAGCGTTGTTATAAACATCAACGATGTTAATGATATCTCTCCAGAATTTACCGAGAGCACATACTCATTCGAAGTACACGAGAATGCCAGTCCAGGTAGTGTCCTATACTTTATATGACTAACTGTAAAAAAATGATAAGGCACTGTTGAAAATATTGATTTGACGTACGCGGACCAAACTTTTAACAGTGGGCTATTAAGTCGATGAAAAATATATTAGGGTCGTTTGTTTTAATAATGTATAAGTCGCCAATCAACATCTTAAAGGATGGCTTTGAGGTTTTAGGATCCTTACTCCTAAAATTATTATCTCAAAATGGGGCAGACATGTTTTAGAAATGTTTACAGGTTTCCAAGAAGGGGAACGGTTCACCATGACCTCTACATTTGCTATCGCTACATTATTCTTCTGATGATGTCTTATTGTACATATATTTATAATATACATAACAGCTTTAAAAGCAAGATTTTTTAAATATGTTGCATTTTTGCTATTGACTTAACACACCTGTTCGAATTCAATACACATTAGGTTATTAAATTCAAATGTGGTTGATTTGTCAATGAAATGACTAGAGTATAATACAATACTAGTAGTACATGTAGTCTATTTATGTCCCTTCTAATGTCACACAATTAATCAATTGGAATTCTTACGAATTCTTCAAATTTATTTTAAAGCTGTTAAGTATATATGCTATAAACTTTAATGTGATAAAAATATTTCATAGAAACACTTATATTAACTTTACCGTTAAGTGGTAATTAGTATGCAAATTCATTTTACAGATGATATTGTGGGAACTGTTCAAGCAACTGATAATGATGAATCTGTTGAGTTTAATACAATCACATACTCTATTACCGGTACGTGGTCTTGACATTTCTGGAGAAATACCAGATGTTTTTTATCGATCATGATTTTTTCAGAAGTTTAAAATGATTTGATCAATGGTTGGAAAAATTGTATGGCGATCGTTTATTAATTCTGCAATAGACTGTGTTACTATTTATACCAACACAAACTATATCTTAACGATAAAAACTTTTTCTAAATTTTCAGTCGTAGTCGTTTGCTCAAATATGAATGGGTTATATAATGTATTCTGTTTGTACATGCTATGCCAATAATGGGTTGTCAGGAATGTATACAACAAATTACAAATTTTAAGACAATGTTCAGTTTCCCACAGCTCAATATATTTCTATTCTATTATATTTCTTCTAGGTGGAGAAGGTGCTGCCGACTTTACGATAGATTCTTCAACCGGTGAGATAGCTGTTGTTGGTTCCCTTGTCGGCGTCAGCACTCCTTATTCATTGACTGTAACAGCATCTGATGGTGAATTAAGTCATACAGCAGCTGTAAACATTGACGTCAATACAGGTAAGTAGCGTGCTTGGAAAAAAGACTCCATGACTGAATGTTGCATTTCTTTTCTTTAATGTCTGCGTTGAACAATATTTATTGACCAAAGAATTATGAAACCTCCAAATCAATTACCGTGTTTCAAACATAATACATGTAGTGCCTTTGTAATTGAAAAATAGTTGTTTCCAAATTACCATGTAAACATATATCCTATCTGTACAAATGATTTTATTTTGACATATTTAAAGATCCCGTATGGGTAACACCGCCGGTACCGGGAACTTCAGAAACTAAAAATGAAGAAGATGATGGTGTATTGTATACACTGTCAGCAACTGACGCTGACAATGACGAATTAACATACTCCATACTTAGTATAACACCCGATCCTCCAGCAGACGCGTTCGTTTTTGATGAAGACACCTGGCAAATTAGCGGAAGTAACTTATTAGATGTTGACGTAATTGCTATTTCAACTAGTTACACATTTGTTGTAAGGTAAGCAGAAATACAAGGAATTACCTGCGATAATACAAATGTAAAACAATGCTTATTGATTATAGTGCAACCTCTCTGAAGCAAGAGGTTAAAGTGGTAGTTAAATAGTGCAAATAGAAACAATACTGCAGTTGTTGAAATGAGGTTATTGCTCAAGAGAGGGCTGCTCTGGAGATGTTGTACTATAGCTACACAAAATACCTTACGTACATATACTTTGTGAAAGAATTTACTTAATTTGTCTTTTGTATTCTTGGTTTGACGCCTACTCGAAATATTTCTTAGACACATTGTTCATAAGAAGCTTTTACTATCTTCATTATTGCAAATTAAATGTGCTTTAATGTTGTTCTCGTGGATAGTACAAACATGGTTGCAAATGTATATTTGTAGGGTGACAGATGGTACTACAAATGTCGATTCAAACGTTGTCTTCAACCTCGCCGATTTAAATGACAACAATCCAAGTTTTGACCCAGCATCTTACACATTTAATATCAACGAACAGATAGCAATAGGTACGGTGCTGGCCATTTATAAAAACATCTCAGCTTGTTTTTTTTAAACTTAAAAATCTTGCTACCCTTTTTGTTAATAAAACGGGTAGATTTGGGATCGATTGCTGTCTGTTAAAGGTAACCTACGAAAATACATATGTTTTGTATGATTTTTAAGATTGAAAACTGCTTAGATAATCATGGTCTTTGATCTTATGTTGTGGAATGTATGCTGGTAGTCATTTTGTTGATAAAAATACCCCCCCCTCAAAAAAAAGGACTTGTAACAACTACCGAAGGTTGAATTCTGGGATAATCATCTACATAATTTATAATAAATGGATCTAGTGCAAGAAGGGCCTAACTCCGTTTGGACAAATAAGGCGACAGGAACCTCCTGGCACTGAACTCCTTTCCTTAAATTAAATTATATATTATGCTTATCTGCGACCAATTGCCAATCCATATTCAGTTCGATTCGTAAAGTTGATGATTAACATTAAATTTTGTACTTTTAAGGGACCTCAGCTGGTATTGTTACTGCCACAGATGACGATCGAACGCTTGCAAACAACGAAATAACATACACACTATCTGGTAAGTAGCATGACTGTGTGGTGTATACCATCTTACACTTACGACTGACAGCAAGCTTGTTACACCAGAACTTTAATGGAGACAATAGTCACGTCTGTCAGAAAATATATTATTCGCGAACATTAATGAATACAATAGAGTTGTTGAATTGCGAACATTTCAACACGCGATGATATCAACTAAAATTAATATTTGAAGCCATGTTTTATTCAAATCATACAGCCGTATAATTCTATTATTTAGGTCCTAATGCAGATCATTTTGAAATGGATGCTGTCACAAAGGGACAAATAAATACAGCAGTCTCCATGGCCAACGCTCCAACACCGTACAGTCTCACTGTCACAGCATCAGACTCGGGTTCCTTTCCAGACACAGCGTCTGTGACTATTAATGTTAAAACAGGTTAGTGCTTTTTCTTTAGCTTTCATAATTCTATGGTTTTACTTGTTGCATTACTGTGACAAATAGAAGTAACTACACTGTATTTTATGAGAAATAGGTAATAGAATATTCAATGCTTTGCATTGATCTATATATTTTTTATCTTAAATGAAAAGTTTCACTCGTATATTATTGTTCTATTATTTACGTTGGATATGTTTATGTCACGAACAAAAATGGAAATATACTCGCTATTTTTTTTTTTTTTGGGGGGGGGGGGGCGGCAGAATACTTTTTAGGAAGAAGAATGGGGTCCGGTTTCGGTCCAAACTGATCAGCCCCCCCCCCCAAAAAAACAGCGAGTATATTTCCTAACAAACATTATCCAACGTAAAGAGGCTTCGCTGTATAATTGGAGTATCACTTGTGAAATGGCGAAGCGAATTTTTTGACAACCCAGGACCGTTTAAATTCTATTATTTCTGTTCACACATCGATAGCATTTATGTACAAGTCATGCTATGATACTTAACTACATTATTACACAGTTCCACAGTGGATACAACCACCATCAGATATGTTTGAAGTAAACACAGATGAAAATGAAGAAACTGGTATTTTCGTATTGCAATCCGAAGATGCTGATGGAGATACACCTATATACACTATAGTTAGTCAAACACCGGATACACCATCTGGTCTGTTTGGTCTTTCAACATTAACAAATGGACAGATCGATGTGGAGTCAGCTGATTTGGACTACGACTCATCCGACATAAGTTCATCATACACTCTGGAGCTAAGGTAAAGTTTAAGTAATCCAATAAGATGCTAATGAAATGTGTTCTGTTTAAAAATTATCTACGGAAACTATTGACAACAAATTGATTTTTCGTGCCGCTCTGTTAGTTTTGTTATTGTTACGAACACGTTTCATTCCCAGACTAGGGGCAGCATGGGTTTTAAGTTTGATAATGTCATCTTAACAAGTATAAATTTATATAACTGGAATTGATTTTTCAAATTCTGAGGTTTGGAATTTAATTTCTTGTGATAGCGTCAAGGTAAATGTGGATAAAATATTTCAAAGCTGTATTTACTACAACATATGATCAAATCTTATAGTAAGTAGAAATACACGTGTAAGGTAGCCTGATCTTTTAAATAAGCCAATATTAAGTATGAGTGACTGTATTTATTTTTTTAATTTCGATTTCTGTTGTCAAATCTGGATTTGATACCCTAAGAACAACACCAGTAAGGTTGTAAAATTGGCACTCCATAATGTCGATTTTATGACATCATTTCAACCAATATATTACGCTTGATAAAAACCAAGGTTATTGCATATATATAAATATAGTTAAATGGAGCGTTAATGGTCCAGATGTGCCAGTCTGCTTTCTTGGAACTTCTAACTCTATAAGATCTATCATGTCCTTCTGTTAAAGATTGTACAATTTAGAGGTAAATACTAATATTTCATTACAACATCAAACATTGTAAATATAGCTATGATATTAAGGAACTTGGAAAGATCGCCGCGTTATTATTTATTCATTTACATTATTTCTTTCGGCGACTTGATTCTGACTGCCTCTCGTCGGCTTATTTCAATAAACCCGTTTGCCTTTTTCCATTTTGTGGATTTTGGTTAACCGTATTAAGTGGAGATCTAGAAGCAGTTAAGTATGTTCATTGTAAAGAGCTCGTCGAGACGAAAAAAATGATACCATATATTCAGTATCGCCAAAAATTCAGTTGCCAAAAATTCAGTTGCGGGGTTATAAATAGAAAAAAGCCCAATGCAATGTCGCCGAACAGCGATCCGGGAAGGCACTGATATTAACCCACGCTTTTACGACATTTCAGATTATCGGACGGAACTACGAGTGTTGATAGAAGCTTGGTTATAAATATTATTGACCTGAATGATGAAGTACCTACTTTTTCTGAATCTTCGTATTCTTTCAACGTGATTGAATCTGCTCCAATAGGTAAGGCCACTGAACAACTTTTTGATTCAATTACACAGATTGGTGATATTGATGAATCAATTACCAAGACGTGATTGGATCACAAGTGTACGACGTGGGGTCATGATACTACCTACCCCCTCTAAAACCATAAAGTAATTAAAATACACTTAAAATAAATAAAATATCCATTCGAAACATAATTCAAATATCAGAACTTATCCATAGAAATGAAATTCATCATCCACCGAAAATAATGTACACAATACACTATATAGTGTAAGTTATGAAGTGGAGTGGTATTATCATAGCCACACAACATACACCTGTTATTTGAATCTGCTATATAAATGATATTCTGATCAGTTTGAAGTATATATCTTAGTAACATTATGAGGAGGACAAATATCTATACTAGTCAACATCTTACAACCGTGATTTATGACAATCGGTGTTCCACTTTTTAATAAGCCCCAGTCCTTTTTAATAAGGACATTTATAAGATTAACAAAATATATACATGTGATAACAGGTACAGTTTAAGTTAGAGTAGTACTGGAAGGTGTTTCTACTGAGCGGTGATTTAAAACTTTTATCTTGCAGGAACGACTGTTGGAACTGTTACGGCCATAGATAACGATGTTGAGACCGAGTTTAACACTATAACCTATTCTTTATCAGGTTAATCAGATTATTATTCAATGCTTATAATATATGTATAGTTGATATACGGTGACACTTATAATTGATATCAAACTATACATTCATGTTTTATAGAACAGTTTTCTCTGTTCTATGTGATTTTGCAAAAGTCCTTTAGTTTTGTACATTTATATACCTTTATTCCTTGTCCATGTCGTTCATAACTATTAAGCAAGGATCCAGAATACAGAAAAAACTCAACCATTATGATTAAGCTACTTCTAACGGCAAAAATATTTGGGAACCAATCGGAGCTCATATTCTCACAAAGCTATGATTACAAAAAAGTAAAGTTTTTTTTAACCCACTCACCATAACTTGTATCCTTAGATAAGTATTATAAGTTTTTAGTCTTTTTCAGTATAATTATATATTCATATGTTTGAAGGTACCGGTGCTTCGAACTTCGATGTGACTGACACGGGTCAAATTAGCACAACAGAAACATTAAGTTTTGACGATGCATCTTCATACTCGCTGACGTTGACAGCATCGGACAATGTTGATAGCGGAGAAACATTGATACTGATTACTGTGGACGCAGGTATTGTTTTTCTCATTAAAGTATGGTACAACTTCTCCAATGCAGCCCTCTTTTGAACAACAACCTCCCTTCAACAACACCATATTTTCACTCTGCATGATTTACCCATTAATTTAACCTCTCTAGCTCAATAATCACTCAACAACGACATAAATTTGCTACTTCTGAAGGGTGTTGCTATGGGAAGGTTGCACTGTACACTTAGATTTTCACTTAACCTCCTCTGTTTAAGATTGCCTTATTATAATGATCCGTTCATTTCGTTTCGGTTTTCAACCTAATAATGAGCCCATGTATGGTGGCTGATTTATGCCATGTCATATTTTCGCTTTTTCGCCACAACAAAGCGAAAATGCGAAAAAGCGAAAATACGACAAAGTCAACTTCTTCGTATCTTTGCATTGTTGCATTTTCGCATTGTCGTTGCGAAAAAGCGAAAATATCACTGATGAAGGGCGACAATACGACATCAAAAATGTGTCGTGCGTTCGCCTTACATCTGTGGTATCTTTGCTTTTTCGTGGCGAAAATGTAACAATGCAAAAACACGACAAAGTCGACCTTTTCGCATTTTCGCATTGTTGTGGCGAAAAAGCGAAAATACGACATGGCATAAATCAGCCACCATACCCATGTCAATATCAAGGCAGATTATTTTGGTCCCATGGCAAAAGACAGTGTCTTGAAATTGAGTCATAAATATTTCATTGTTGAATTGATTGACATTATTGTTCTTAATGGTGTGTACGCTTTCCTTATTGGTAACGTTACAATATTTAAGAAACAAAAATCGTACATATGCATTCCTGCTTCTTACTAATTGTTCACAAAACAGGAATCCGATATCCAAACAGTGAACTTGTTTAAATTGACAAGATGTACTATTACATAAACCCAATGTGGTATTGAAGGTTCTTCATATATTTCAGCTCCAACATGGAATAACCTACCAGCTACAGAAACCTTTGTAGAAAATATTGACTCTTCCACTGTGTTCTTTCAAGTTTCTGCAACGGATAAAAATGGTGACTCGTTGAAGTATAGGTAATCAAGATTTACCACTTCTGTTTACTCAGAGGAGCTAAAGGGTCATTGTGAATAATGTTGTATGTGAACAACCCTTGTCAAATAGTAATCCATACTCCCTTGTCAAATAGTTATTCATACTCCCTTGTCAAATAGTTACTCATACTTCGTGAACTATATTTAAGACGTATGCCAGAATAACTCAAGAAATTTTGTTGATTTCATGAATTCATTTCGAAAGGGAATGTCCCCTTAATTTCATATAATTTGTTCATAAATAGGGCACACTAAGACACACCCCCTTTTCATTCTTCTGTCTTTCATTTAATTTTTTGTCCTGTCTTTTTATGATAAATAATCGTCAAATCCGTGAACTAGATATCAAAGGTCGTGGTTTGGATTCTCTACTCCGCCTTTGGAATTTCTCAGGGACGCTTTTTTCAGTGTACCTATTCCAACTAACGAACCAAGTACTGTGTCCGGAAAAATCTTAGAGAAAAGGATGAGGCGTTTATCCGTGCTTTACACCGGGCACGATAATGAACCAGGAAACTATTCAAAAGGAATAGGAAAATAAACGCCCGGTTCTCTCGTATCTTACCTCCTTTCTCTCTTGGCGGCTCGGAAGGTCCCGTAGCTGTTAAATTGGCTGTTAAACGCAAAGCAGGGCTCCAGATAAACAAATTTGGACAAGGGGTATTTTAACCCTGCTTTCTTTGGGCAGGAGGTAGTTCATCCCATAAATTTTAGTATTTCAATTTTTAAAGGGTAATGAGTCCTGGGAACCACTGTTACGGGTATTTTCTTATATAACTACAAACACACTGAAGCTCTACTTTTCTAAATGTACTTCGTTGTATTGTGTTCTCCTATATGTAATGTGTACATCATTTTTATAAACCTTTTGGCATCCAGTGATGAATGAATTTTTATTCAATATGTTTAATTATGTCAGTTGTCATAGATGCTACTAATTTGACAGTTAAATGCATTTTAATTATTAATAAGTAAAACGCGTACTCGGGATTTTAAGTGCGTATCGGTACGCTCTAAAAATATTTTTATGCGTATTTCGGGAAAACTAAAGAGTATTTACGCAAATACGTCCTTTATCTGGAGTCCTGCAAAGTAAGTCGAATTATGTAATTTTTCTTGCCAGTATAAAAACAACAAATCAATTAAAGCTAGCTTTTAAAAGATTATTTTTCATTTACAGTATCAAATCTCAGTCTGTCACAGACTTCTTTTTTCTTGGTGGAAGCGAAAATTTGGATGTTTTAATGAATGCTGGAAAAGTTCTTGACTTCGAAGCCAATCAACAACATATACTAACATTTGAGTAAGTATTATCTCAATTTCTTAACAGTACATTATGTGAATGAATTATTCAATGGATACCTTTATATTAGTTCCACACTTTATCACAGTGGTCCTGGTTGGCACATACGATCATAATCAAAGACTTCCACCACTGTCAGCCGTGTGAGCAGTACTTAACATGTCTCCATGCCCACCCCAAAATTGTCCCCATTATCATTTTTTAACTATTTCTTTTTCAACCAAACGTCTTCACTTCTCTTTTGGTCATCTATATCGGGGGAGGGGGCGGACACTTTGTCTCTCAGGGTTTTTAACATACGCCGGGTACAAGCAAGGCCATCTTAAAAATGTTGGTCTGTTGCTCCCCGACCCAAGCATTTAACCGTGGGTAGGTAATGTAGGCATGTTTCGTTTAATTACGTACTTGCACTTGTCATGACAAACTTAAAAATGAACCTTTTTTTGTCGAAATCACTCAAAGAAATTTAGTGGGGTCGTTGAATACGTCGTAACTGCAAAGGACAGTCTATGGTGTTTTTTTTTGTCATTTATAGAGTTACAGATGACACGAACACTCCAGTTGTAAGTTCTGAGTTAGAGATTACTGTAACGGACTTGAATGATAACAGTCCAGTATTCGCGGCCTCTAGTATTAACCTGTATGTTAAGAACACAGCAGCCGTTGGTAAGTTATTTCTTTCATTGACATTGACCGTAGTCCGGTTCACCATCTTAGACCAGCATTAAAATTGTAATTTAGACGTGGTTGAAATATTTTGTCACACCGACCTTCTTTTTTGGTATTGCATTCATTGGTTATTTCTGATGTCAGCTACATTCATTAACTGGGCGATTTGTTAATTTGTCTATGAAGATATTTTGACTGAAAATTAAAAGGCGCGAATTCAAGAACGCACGGAATTGTCCTTTTCGCATTCGCGCGAAATTTAATGCCCAAAAGAAATTCAATAATAGCACAGTACCAATATGTTTGTTTGGTTGATCAAGTTTAAAGCTCCTTTTTTACCGCCAGAGTCGTATTAAGCGGACAGTTCATCTAATCCTAGTTCCTGGGAAGAACCAGTACTAGTCTGCCATCCTTCATAAGCAACTGTCTACTTTCTCATATAAAGAAACATAGAAGGTAGCTGGGCTCGAACCCACGACCCTCTATCAGTGAGAGGTTACAGTGATTTGAAGTCAGTGACCTTTACCACTCAACCACGGAGGCGGGCCACAATACCAATAAATGATAAAAAATCAAGTATTGAGAATTTCATGTTATGTATCAAAGCTTGTATAAGTATCTTATGTTTTATCCAATGCAGGGTCAACAGTGACAACATTAACAGCAACTGATGCTGATAGTTCGTTGAATGATAACAATGTGCTTACTTACGAGATTCTCAGTAAGTTATAGTTCTGTAGGATGTGTTTTATAGTAAATATTTAGAGGTCAACTCCATCATTGTGGTAGCTATCGAGTATTGTGGCGTACCGTGCAACCTCTCCAAAGCAACACCCTTCGGGAGTAGCACATTGTGTTGTTGTTGAGAGTTTGTTGCTGTAGAGATGTTAAATTTATAGTTAAATCGTGCAGTTGGAAAAACTCATGCTGTTGTAGAAGGGAGGGTGTTGCTCAAGAGAGGGCCGCTCTGGAGAGGTTGTACTGTATTTACATTTTAATACTTCTCACTCTGCTAATGAAAAATGCCCATTAGACCATAAATTCGCGTCTGATTATTTCGTTCACAAAAATATTCATGTATGTAAATATTGATATTTTCACTCCAGAATTTCCTTTTTGACTTTATAAAGCGTTTATTTGGTTTCAAATCGTTTCAATCGGGTTTTTAGTTGATATCGCGGGGAAGTTAGATTTTTGGGAAGATTGGATACTTTATACAGAAATTTTAGAAATCATTTTTCTTAATTATATATTTGTACCTCTCTTGAATAAATACTTCTCAGTGACTAGGCTTTTCATTATCTCTTATACTGTGGAATCATTAATTTTCGTTGGGATTTAATTTCGTGAATTTCATGGGTAGGCTAATCCACGAAATCGAATCCCCACGAATTTAAAGGCAGAGATGAAGCTTTTTTTTTCAAAAATCAAAGTCCACGAATTTATGGCCACACGAAATAGCCATTTTAGTAAAAAAAACACGAAAATTGCGCCCAACGAAAATAAATGAAATTACGGTAGTTTGTCGCTTAAAATACTGTTTTAAAGTACAGTTAAACCTGTGTTATTGGTCACTTCCGAATAAAGGCCACCATGTGAATAAAGGTCATATCTGTCTTTCCAACGGTGACCTTTATTCAGTGGTTTGACTCATTGTGCAAGTTCACATTGGTATCAACTTGTGTATCCTGATTATTGTCATCATGGGAAATTTTTATATTATGAATTTGTTATAATTGTATATAACATGTACTATAATTGTATTTATTTCAATATTATAACCAATTGTATGGTATTGCATGAATCTCGCCGATCTTTAGCAATGTTTATTTAACTTTTTAGTAATTTAATCATACATGAACTGATTTTAAATTTTAGGTGGTAATTCAAACGGATATTTTAGTTTGGATTCACAAGTGTTAACGCTTGCACAGAGTTACACCACTGGAAATTCCGAGACTATTGTTATAAGAGCTACGGACGGAGGAGCCGGGCCCCGTACAGGAGACGTCACATTAATAATTACAGGGACAGCGCGTATGTATATTTGTTTTTATCCTGTTTCCATATTGTTTGAGACCTTATAAAGCAGTGACTGGATAAATGTCTTAAGGCCACGAGGTTTGCTTTATTTCGTCAATTTGTATTAATACGCGCCGTACGTAGTCCGCGCGTTATACAGCTATTAAATGATACAATGGTATATAAATAAAATGGACTTTAAAATTCTCAACGTATTCTTTTGAGTTTTTTATTCCAAATAACATGAAGATTGTGGTGACTATTTTATTGTCGCGTCATGTTGCTGAACAGTTATGAGGCTGTTAAAGAGAGGCATAGCGCGTGTTTTCCGTTGTAGAAACAGACATGATGTTGTAGAAGGAGGATTAATCGAATACATGGTTGGTGCCGAGATGGAAACAGTTTATCCGGTTCGATACGAAAGCTAAAAATGAGCTCGCCAGAGGCACGCCCATTTCAGTTTTATAAACCTCACTGGGTAAACCTTCTCCATCTGGGCTTCAACCATGTATTCTCTATTTATCTTTCATATTTCTTTGTAGTATGACCGACATGTTTATTGCAATGAAATCGCTGTTGATTAAAATATTTAATGCTGATAATGTTCTATGTAGTATAGCATTATTTTGGAAAATTCATTTCCGGGATTTTTAAGGATTACTTTTTCAATGCGTCGTTCAAATATTTTCATGAAAAATGAAATGTTGATACATTTATGAGCGGCCTTTCTCTCTATACAGTAAATGCAACGAGATTTTGGACGTACTATGTGTTGTGTTTGTGCTAAATAGATTCTCAATTTTTCTAAAAATATTTTTGTTATGGGAACACCCACGGCGGGCGGCGTCCACGCTCTAATTCAAAGAATTTTATTCGGATCCTCACCAAACGTTATGGAAATGTTTATGGCCATAATATCTCGGTCATGTTCGATAACCAGTCCAATCGGCCTAGGCACTTCCGAGTTATGGCACTTGACGGGCGTATTTTATGACCTGGCGCTCTTGTTTCTATTTAACATTCTTATCCATTTTTTTTGGTTTCAACTACAACAGCTTCCGATCCAGTTCTTACGGCACCATCTCCGTCAACAGGCGCAAGTGCATCTATATCGGAAAGTGCTTCTATTGGAACATCAGTTTATTCTATAGAAGCCTCAGATGCGGATAAGGACACATTAATCTACACCATCATATCACCATCACCGCCACCAAGCGTGTTCCATCTTGTGGGTAATGAACTACAAGTCAAACTCGCTCTAGATTATGAGGACACATCAGTGTATCAACTAATTTTTGAGTAAGAATTCTATATCATTGCATGTAGTGCCGTCCGAGCATTGCGAAAAATATTTTGTTAATAACATCATAAAATAGTACAGTGTGTTGCGACGTAGAACCAGCCGACTGTAATTGTTCAGATTTTAGATAAAAAACTTTATCTTATAAAAGGGGTAACCGTGGACGGGTGTATATGGTCTCTCACATGAACTCACCAGCCCCTCAGCGCTGTGTGTTCAAATACCAACCAGGACCACAATCAATCAATCAATCAATCAATCAATCAATCACATATTGGGAAGCCGCAAAGCCAGCTAACGGACGGTCGGTGGTTGTAACCAGATTTACGCAATGGCTCTTCCTTCACTGTCAAAGCATGAAAAGTGGCTAAATGACCCTGGCTGTTGGTTTGACGTTAAACCCCATAGAACTTATAAATACATTTCTTCGAATACAAATGTTGCTGAAATTATTGCTTTGAAAAGTTTATATTGTCATAATTGTATTTATTTCAAAGTGAATGTTTGGTCCTTGTTCTCGCGGGCCTCTAATTGTTGTCGGATCAGATTTCAAGCATTTCCCTTGACACAAGTATGTTTATCTTACAGAGTTGATGATCACGACGGCGATGCTTCTAACAAACTAACCTCTGGTACTCTGACTGTCAATGTACTTAACGAAAATGATCATTATCCTACATTTTCTCTGGAATTCTTCTCTGTTGAAATAATGGAGAAACAAACTGAAGGTTGGTAATTCAAATCATATTTGATATGCAATGTACTTAATCAATCTCTATCCGTAGTTACCATTCAATACCACTAGCATACATTATATAAACTGGTTTCCGATTATTTTGTTTGTACGTAGACAAAATGCTAAGCTGGTGTCCGATGATTCTGTTTGTAATAGGCAAAATGCTAAACTGGTCCCCATTGATTCTGTTTGTAATAGGCAAAATGCTAAACTGGTCCCCATTGATTGTTTGTAATAGGCAAAATGCTAAACTGGTCCCCATTGATTCTGTTTGTAATAGGCAAAATACTAAACTGGTCCCCTTGATTCTGTTTGTAATAGGCAAAATGCTAAACTGGTCCCCTTGATTCTGTTTGTAATAGGCAAAATGCTAAACTGGTCCCCATTGATTCTGTTTGTAATAGGCAAAATGCTAAACTGGTTCCCGTGCTATGTTGCAGCACACCAAATGAACTGGTATTGTCTAAATTATCCGGCGATCTTATTATCGACCCGGCTTTCTTTTTTCTTCTGTATTTCAAGATGAAAATTGTCTTCCTTTTATGTTACTGGGGGGGGGGGGGGGGATGTGATATAAATATGGAGGGCTTTACATATTTCAATACTTTTTTCTATGGGTAAATTAACATATTAGGGTTAGATTCTATGTGAATATCGAATTAACAGTTCAAATATTGAGTCTTAAATGCCCTAAGCTGATATGGTGCATTGGTTTAGATCCTTGTAGGTGTTCGCTTGTACACTGAGGTTTAGATGAGCAGTGCTCTTGCTGTAAGAAAACACTTTGGTCCTAGCGGGATTCGAACCAACAACCCATCGGCCCCAAAGTCTGCATCATACCACAGAATCTCTGCTGCTAGATTTTATTATTCATCCAAAATGTACCACATTAAGATGAGATAATTTAGAGCTGATTTTCTCTGAGTTAAGACATCCTTCAAGCGTACAGTGCAACCTTTCCAAAGCAAAACCCTTTGGTAGCAGCACAAATATGCTGTTGTTGAGAGGTTGTAACTCTAGAGATTTCAAAGTGATAGTTAAATATTGCTGTGGAAAAAGCATGCTTTTGTTGAAGGGAGGTTGTTGCTCAATAGAGGGCCGCTCTGGCGAGGTCGTACTGTACTTAATTCACAGACCATTTAATTAGAAAAAGTGACTAATATAGAAAATATGATCTTTTCATACTGGTATAAACATTACAGCTGTCAAGGTGATAGAGTTAACGGCTACGGATAGAGACATCGGCGAGGCAGGAGATCTGACATATTCAATAGTGTGTGAGTATACTAATTATACAAATCGTATTCATATTATCAAACAACTATTTAATATTTCGCTTTTCGCAGATTAATTTTTTAATAAATGCTCAATATAGTTATTATGTTGGGATTTCTCTCCCAAAATATATCACCTGCGACTTATTCTGGTTTGCGAAGAACAGGTCCACTTGAAAACAAAAAAGAATTGTATACCGTTATTTATGCCATAACAGTGTTTGTTGACAGTGAAGATTTTTCAAAATACAAAATATACATGTACTGTGATGTTTAGACGAAATGAAAAACAATTTTCTTAGAATGCTTTTTAATGCAGTTCTGGTGCATCTTGTTGTTTCCCATTTGGAACACAAACCGATCACTTTTTGTCATATGCCAATACATTCATTAACAAATTATATTCAGGCATACGTTCTGATTCAATACAATTTTCAAAAAAGGTAAAGCTGTTGTTATGAATATACAGTGCAACCTCCTCAAGCAACACCCATAGGGAGCAGCAAAATAATGTTGTTGCTATAGAGACTTTAAAGCCCCATAAGCTTTTTGCTATAAAAACATATATGCAAAAATCAAACAATTGCTGATATTATCCCAAGATAATTATTACCGACGAAACAAGCCCCTTTTCTTCTAAAAACTCTCATTTCACTGTGATTTTACTTTTGTAAACTTGAAATATGTAGAGCGCGTGACGTCATTTTACTACGTGTGCATAGCATGACGACGGGAAAACTCAGGTGTTCTATAAATAGTATTTATTTCAATGATATTGAAAAAAATACGATAGTAGTTTCGGAAACATTTTTTCTTGCTATAAAGTATGCACGGGAGGAAAACATACCGGCTTCCTCTGTTATAGAACAAACAGAAACTATTAAGACCAATACATTAATAAACTTATGGAACTTTAAATTAATAGTTTAATCATGCAGTAGGAGATAATCATGTTGTTGAAGGAGGTTGTTGCTCAAGAGAGGGTGGTCCGGAGAGGTTGTACTGTATCTATTATTTATGCTGTTATTTATTAACGAAGATGCTTTCTTAAAACTATAAGCAATATTTGTAACAATCTCTGATGTTCTTTTCTTCAGCTGGAGATTATTTCAATCAATTCAAAATGATCGATAACATATTGTACACGACAAACTTGGGATTAAATCTTGACGTGCAGAAACATCACTTGATCGCTGTACAAGCTAGAGACGGTGGAACGCCAGTCCGAGCTGATTCCGCTCACGTAAAAGTAGTCGTTATTCCATTATCAGACGATAGTGGAGCCATGGCAACGGAATGGAACGTTGTTGTATTCATGGCAACATTGATATGCTCGTTATGGAAACTTGTTTGCTCATAAATATAAATATATCAAAATCCTTTAACGCTATAACCTCGCAAGACTACTTTGAAGATCAAGTCAATTAAGGACCACATACCTTTTTACTAATCGGTTTGCTCGTAAATTTGGCCTCCATATATATGTATAAGTTACATGTAGCGATTGGTGGTAACCAATTTTAAAACATGTCATAATATATGTATGGTATAGACCACGGTCATATTCGGGTTTATATAAGGTCACCATGTTATCTAAGACTTCTTAATGGTCAGTTCGTTTATACATAAAGACAATACAAGTTTGTCGCCTTATATAAGTTTCAACAATACAGTCTAATTTTTGTACAGAAGACAGTCTGTGGAAACCCAAAAAAATGTCCTTTGTAGACAGGAATCCTATGTTCGCGGGTGTGATACTGTAGAGCATTAAGCAATAAATACATGTATGTATGTTGGATTTGGTTGACATATATGTTAAGCGGTAAGATGAAGAAATCGTCTAAACGCCTTTAATTACTAGTATAGGAAAATGATTCATTCAACTACACATCAGTCAAACCTGTGAACACAGGCCACCCTTGTGAAAACACAATATGACCTTTATTGACAGATGGCCTTTATTTGGGGGTCAATACTTTTTTTCAAAACAATCAGTTTCATTTTTTAAATGGCCTTTATTTGGAGGTGGCCGCTAACACAGGTTTGGCTAGAATAAAACCACATAATGTGATAAATTCATTGTACGATTTTTCTCTTTGTATGGCATTTTTCCTGCATTTTGTTGGCTTCTATTTGCTCATAAAATATATATCTGTGCGATATATTGTCTATCATCATTATTTATCATATTTACAAAACTAAACCGTCCAAACATGCATTTCTATTTTTCACTACTATTTTATAATGTACGACATACGTTGTTAATTAATTGTCCAATGTTGTTATAAAAAGTTGTTATTTTTATACATCGATGTGGTTAAATAATGTATTCTGCCGCTTAAAAATTGCTGTGAATAAAAACTTCATTACTTGTTTGTCTATCTTGTTTGATAGACGACGTGCTGAACGCTACATTGATGAAGTGCCGAGATATTCTTGAACATTTAAGTATATGCATAATTTTGCTTTTTGATGGAATTTTCAATCATAATAATAATACAGATATATATTTACTGAGTATGGTTTATCACAAGGCGTTAATTTGGCCCTTTTTATTGTTACATATTACTTGATCGTGGCACCAAGTCACTGGGACTGTATTTCATCAGATATGATGAGTTACCAAACCGAAAGGTTCCTATCAATTTTTATTTATTGAACGAAAAAAATAAGAATAGAGGAAATAACAATCTCAAGTTTTAAGATTATTTGTTCGGCGTATTTCTATCTGCTTTATATTACATTGTATCTTATATAATCTTTCGTACCGGTAAGCGGCTTTTATTGAAATTCCAATAGGTTTTAAACACCAGAGCTATAGAATAGAAAAGTTTTGCTGAAGACTAAAGCAACTAATTTAAACTTGTACTCAAACATTGTTATCCATGTTTAAGAATTTGGCCCTTCTTTGTAGAGTTTATTTAAATGTTGTGTCTCATACATGTATATCTTTCATGTTTCTGATTTTTACACTTTGTAATAAAATAACGAAGAGCTTATTATGTTCTGATTGTGTCAATAAAATATTATTGTTTGTGTTCCTTGCTTGTTCATTTATCTACCTCCCATAGACTGAGACATATATAACTGCAGCAATTTATTTCAGAATAATACAATCAAAATTTTAACAACCAAAAAATGAAGCATTTTTACCACATATTATGCAACATGTCAGTGTTGGCTTTTGGTTTAAGGGTTTTGGGAAGGTATTTTGTGGATATTGGAATGTTTTGTATGTATTAGTTCATTAGCGTTTTATAATGTCTTACACAAAACACAAATATTAACGCTTCTTGCGTACGACAGGATTACAAGTTTGGCGACAGTTTATTGACCAATCATTGGAAGCGCAGAAAGTGACGTCACAATATACGTATATCCCGTCATGGCTATTTGCATACTCGAATTCGTTGAAAACAAATTTTGTCTCATGCGTTGACTGTGAAATGATATGTGTATTCACGTCCACTTCACAACTGAAAAAAGAGAGATGCATTCATACAACGTAACGTAGCACTATCAAATGATAATCTCATTGTCCTTCGACGCTTCAATGAACTCGAAGGTAAACACACTAGCTATCAATTTCGTTTTTACTAAGACTGAAACCTATCTTCTACACTATGTGGACAGTAAGTTTATTTTCCTGCCCGCCAACTAATGGAACCAAAAAACCCCAGTTAAGACAGCTGAATGATCACATTAACAACTATTGAAAGAAAATAGAGAATGACGTGGTAGATAATAATACTAATTATGTCCATATGATGGCAGATATCAGTGGCATTGATTTTTGTAGTAATTTGAATATGCATATCCACTGTATATACATTATCGTACAAAAAAAACCACCACACTTTCAATTTACAAATTTACAAAACTGTATGTATGATGACATTGACCTTGCATTGCAGTCTTCAGATATTATCTACATGGCTATGTGTATGTTTCAATAACTCATAACTTACCCATTCTTAATAAGATAATACTTAAGATGGTCCAATGCATTCTCTGAAGGTGCAGCATAACATGAATGAACTCGCATCTTTGTATTCCAATCAAGTGTTGTAGTAAATACTTTCACGTAGACTTGAGAGCCTACCGTTACGTGAAGTGGATTTCCTGGCAACTGTTGTATGTAATTTGCGTTAGTATAGAAGGAGACATTGACTGGGTACTGAGGACTGTTAATGCTTGGTGGTATGGTGCTTTGGTCTGGCTTTTGAAGACTACCTATCAAACATAACAACCATAACATTTTATTCTCAGAAGTTCAGCGAACGAGCCAACGGATACATTTCCCCACATGCATTTAGTAACCATGTACTTTGTAATTTGTCTTGTAAGAAAATGTTGCAACACAGAGTCGTTCAACGATTGTTGGTACAGTGCAACTTCTCCAGAGCGGCCCTCTCTAGGACAATAGCCTCCCTTCAACAACAGCATGATGTTTTCCCACTGCACGATTTATCTCTAAGAGCAGCAACCTCTTAACAAGAACATAGTTTTGCAACTCCCAAATGGTGTTGCTTTATAGAGGTTGCATTGTAATAACAGTAAATTGCGATGAAATATTATTCCAGTATACGTCAAGGGGTAACGAAACACTTATAGTGTTCGATGGCAAAGAGTAAATGACACGGGGTCATACATACTGTCTACGGTACCATCTCTCTCAACATGACATTCAACACCAATCGTCCAGTTGTAATGTCTGATGATGTAAAGGTAGACAGGGTCGTGTTCAGCGTATATCAGTTCATTATTGTAGACATGAACACCGTTCAGCAACTGTAAGAACCCCAAAGAAAGGGATTAGATAGGAACTACTATGATTTGTGAACGTAAATTCAGTTAAACATACGGTTACGGGCAATAGCCAAGAGCGACTACCAATCGGAACTCCTCGACGTTGGTCATTAAGAAATGCCTCGGATATAAAAGCCATACTGTTGTTGTTGTTTGGGGGCCACTTTCCATCATTACTGATACTGGGAATTCAACGATGGAGGCAAACTTTCAAAGAAAATGACCAATTTTATCAATCGCGAACGACAAACGCGTTTGGAAAATCTGCCATTCTAAGGACGATACTTGAACGAAGAGAGTGGTGTAACTAGTCAGATAGCACGATCTTAAATGGACCAAATACAACGATTTTAATATGTATACACCGCTCATCTTTTGTAATCGGTCAACTTTGTCTATTGCTATTCTAAATATCTTGTTAGAAGGACCATCGCCTACTTATTTGATATTTTACAAAAACAACGCATAATGTCACTTGATTCTATCGTAAGCTCCACTTTTTGTAAAATGATAAGACATTTTACGTTTTGTCTTTGATTGCGTGAAATATTTGGAGGTGTCATGTATTTATGAAATATTCAAAACTCTAGTTGACCGATTGTAAAAGTTAAGCAATGTACCATTTCACTTGTAAGACATTCCGTAAGTTCATTGTTGAAGATGAGCAGGTTGTGTTTTTCTACACCAGAACATCTATTCTCTCCCAGGTAGATATCTGACCCCTTTGCATTAGGATATACATTACGTAATCGACTTAGATCAACTATGATGTCCCAGGTGTACTTATTGCAGTCCACGGTAATCGATGCATAAAGCCCATACTCTGTAAACATTTAATTAAACATGGGTACACTTAAGAGTTACGTGTATATAATAAGTGGACATTGCTTTAAAAAAACACATGACACCCTTAAAGAAGTGTTTAACCTAGTAATGAAAATAACAGTTGGATTTAGTAATGCGACATTAGATGTCTTGGTCAAATGCCAAAGCCAAGGGTTTGAGGGGCCACATAAAACATAAATGTAGTTATAGATTGGACGATATTCATGAAAACTAGTTGAAGAATTATTGTGAATACGTGTTTTCCGAATCTGCACCAATTAAAAAATATATCGACAATGAAATATAACACAATCAAAGTTTCTACTTAAAGACAAAATATAGCCAAAATGCTGTACAAAACCTGATGTTGTTTGAGAGTGTTGCCATGGATACGACGTGGTATAATATCCAGTGGTAAGCCACCATGGATAGGTGGTTCCATACGGTCTATATGTGGTTTGGTATGGTCTATAGACGGATTCTGTTTTGAGTGGGTAATCTACAAAATATATTCCATAATTAATAACATTTACATAATAGCACGATTTTGTATTGTATTGTATTTTTGTTTTATTTACAGTCGCTGTATATTATTTTGATAAGATTTAACCGACGAGCGAAGCTGTCTATGTATATTTAAACATTATCAAAACTGAACCTGATGTTCTTTGTTGCCATGGATACGATGTGGTGTAATATCCAGTAGTAAGCCACCATGGATACGTGGTTCCATACTGTCTATATGTGGTTTGGTATGGTCTATAGGTGGATTCAGTTTTGACTGGGTAATCTAAAACATATATTTTTTCAATAATAAATAACATTTACATAATAACACGATGTTTTTTAATTTTTTGTTTTAATTACAGGCCATGTATGTTATTTTGGTAAGATTTAACCAACGAGCGAAACTGTCTATGTATAAATAATTAAATATCATAAATAAATGAAATTATCGAAACAGAACCTGATGTTCTTTGTTGCCATGGATTCGATGTGGTGTAATATCCAGAAGTAAGCCACCATGGATACGTGGTTCCATACGGTCTATATGTGGTTTGGTATGGCCTATAGGTGGATTCAGTTTTGACAGGGTAATCTACAAAATATATTCTAAAAATAATATCATTTACAAAAACAAAGGAAGAGATTTGTTCCCATGTAAAATCAAACAAGCGCCGGGGCGGGCCCAATTTCACACGGGGCCACATCTTGTGAGCAATATTGGTAGTGGCGCACTAGATGATGTTACACACCAAATATCTGCAGTCTAGGCAATGTAGTTTCTGACAAGAAGATTTTTCAAATTTTCGTATTCAAGGTCTGTAATCACGTGGTATATTATTTTGATACCACAGGGTCTCCAAAAATTGCGAAAAAATATATCTGTCCACTTCAAATTTCTCTGCAGGGCTATGGACAAACAAAGCAAGAGAATGTTCGTATTATGCAATTATTTTATTAAAGCCCCATGAGCATTTTGCTATAAAAAAAAACAAAAAACAATATCATCCCAATATAATTATTACGGACGAAACGAGCCCTATTTCTTCTTAAAACTCTCATCTAGCTGTGATTTTTGCTTTTCTAAACTTGAAATATATAGGGCGTGTGACGTCACCTTATGCAGTGTGCATAACATGACTGCGGGAAAACACAGCTGTTCTATAAATAGTGTTTTTATTTCAATAATACGATGGTAATTTAGGGAAAAAAATCTTACTATAAAGTATGCACAGAAGGAAAACACACCGGATTTTTCTGTTATAGGACAAGGAAAATATAACGACCGATTTTTTAAGCTTATGGGACTTTAACAAGCGGCAGTCATGTTTTCTTTGTTAGGTTGGAAAAATACAAGAAAAAACTAAACCATGTAATCACTTATTAATATTTACACATCAGCTATGTATGGTGGCTAAATTATGCCATGTCGTATTTTCGCTTTTTCGCTTTTTGTTGTGGCGAAAATTAGAAAAGGGCATAAATCAGCAAACGTACTAATTTGAATGGGTTTAACCTACTAGGAGAGGTGTTCCATGGATACGCTGTTGTGTGATATCTAGTAGAAAGCCACCATGGATACGTGGTTCCATACGGCCTGTGTGTGGTTTGGTACGGTCTATAAGTAGTTTGGTACGGCCTATACGTAGTTTGATATGGCATGTACGTTGGTGTAGCCATGCCTTGATTATCTTTAAAACAAAAATTATTTGAGTAACGTGCATATTCATTACGTGCAACGATTAGTAAGGTTATTGGCATGTTCGTTATGTATTTCTATCGAAAAATGATAATTTGTGCTCAACGCTAGTGTAAAAATCGCGAATTTTCATCGAGCACATCAAGCAATACAAAGCCCACCTCAACAATTAGACCATCTCGACAATTAGTCCATCTCGACAATTAGTCCATCTCGACAATTAGACCACCGCGACTGTGCAGTTAGACCATCTCGAAAATTAGTCCATCACGACAATAAGACCACCGCGACAGTTAGACCATCTCGACAATTAGTCCATCTCGACAATTAGTCCATCTCGACAATTAGACCATCTCGACAATTAGTCCACTTCAATGTTATACTCATAATCAAGACCATGAAAGTTCGGACTGCATATATTTGAAGTTAATTCAATTTCTAGGGTTTTTTTTGTAAGCGATAAGTATATTTTATGATACAAAAATCATTACAGGAATATTTTGACTAAGTTCTAATGTTATGATAGTTTATATAATATTTACTTTTGCATTCTCCAGGACTTAAATCTGTATCATCTATTGCTATGTCACCACTGTAACTATTTCCACGGATAGCTTCAATTATTATCTGGAATGCATGATAATAACGATCGTCGCAAAATTCTTGTCAAGTGCTAAATTAAATCTATAATATGCTTGCTTAAATATATAGATTGGTGTATTCATTGTATTTGTTCAAAATTTTGAAGATGGCGATAACAAATTCTCGCAGTAAGATTACCGTAATCATACTGTGAGAATTTGTTATTTTGTTATTTGTTACATGTATTTGAATTTGAAATATTTAAATTTCTGATAGACATATACTGATATACATATATATAAATGATCAGGTATGTTTGCAAAAATACTGATTAACATAATGGGGTAATCAACGACAAAGGAGATAAAAATCGAGTTGAAAGCGTTGTTTTCTTGAATGATTGACTTCGAATCGTTTGATAATTTGAGCATGCTACCTGTGAATTTTCGCCGCCTTTAACTGTAACGTTACCAAAATGCCACTGTGTTCCTTGGTTGTGTTCTTTTCTCCAAACCCAATCCATCATACCCTGCTGTTTTATGTAGATATTGAGTCTACCTATCCCCGAGCCATACATGTTGTACCAGAAAGAGAAACACATGTATTCATTCATTGGAATATCTACCGAAGGACCGACCAGTCTAGCTTTGTCAGAAGTACGTCGTGGAGAGGATGTTTCTATGTACAGGTAGTGATCTGCAAATTAGGAAATCAAAGTTTGTGCATCATTGCGTTTGTGAGTTGAACTTTTGTTCAACAGCAATAGGACATATCCCGCAGGGCGCATGAATTTTTTATGCGGACCTGAGTACTACTTCCGTTGTCTCCATCCGCCGTGAAAATATTCCCATTTTGAAATATTTTTGAGGTCATATATGAAAACCTCCTGCATAAAATTCAACTCACATGATGAGTACCATCAGAGTTTTCATTTATCCCATGTCTATCATTATAGGTCATATATAAAAACCTCCTGCATAAAATTCAACTCACATGATAAGTACCATCAGAGTTTTCATTTATCCCATGTCTATCATTATAGGTCATATATAAAAACCTCCTGCATAAAATTAAACTCACATGATGAGTACCATCAGAGTTTTCATTTATCCCATGTCTATCATTATAGGTCATATATAAAAACCTCCTGCATAAAATTCAACTCACATGATGAGTACCATCAGAGTTTTCATTTATCCCATGTCTATCATTATTGGGCTCTTATTGAACGCTCTTTTTGTTGCAGCATATCTAAGCTCGCGCGTCTAAATTAAAAAAAAACGAAAGGTAAAATGACCCGGTGCTTATATCTCGAACAAGACCCGTCTAGAAACTACATGTAGTTTTCAATTACCCAAACAGAGTTATCTATTACCTATCAATCCCCGACTTTGCCAATTAATAAATGAATATGGAATATAGTTACTCTCGTGATATTTATGTTGTAATAAGTATTAGTATTATATACATGTATATGACAGCATCCACATTAAATGGCATGATCGATTACAGTAACTATATAGTCTCTCTTTCAAACAATTCAAACTAATTATGTATCCCTTTGTTACGCATTTTATTTGCATTTGACTTTATTAATGTGTTTTATATTCACAACAGTATTAACATGGTACGTATGTCAGACCCTTCGTCTAACATTTGAAAATGTGGCATTAATAGTGGAAAAATTCATTATTCCGAACCTTTACCAGACCGGCAGTTTTAACACGACGGAGTTTATAAAAATGACATAATCAGAGTATATTATTTTATAACCATTCAATAAAACCGTCCGGGAAAAATGCCTACAACAGAAAACAAAAATTATCTTGGTCAAATGCTTGTTTCACAAAGGTTTCTATTTTTCATGTGCGTGTTTTCATTTACACCTATAGTGCGTACCTGGGCATGAAAAACAATTCATTGTTGTATGGTCAGAATTTGGTCCTGTTCCTGATGTCGAGGTGGTTCCTGACTCTCTTGTCCAATCAAATTCGTCATCTCCGCTGTGGTCTTGAGCCCACTGACACAGGTCGTTGCTGAATGCACAGTTATACTCAAAACCTAAAATATATACAGTTAAAATGATCGCTAACATACAATTATGGAATTATTTTTGTTTAAGCATAAATACCGTTGCAGATAAACAAATGTCTATAAAAATGTTTCGTAATCATTATGCATAATTCGTACCTGTTCGGTTTGAACGTAAGAGTCCAGATGATTCCATTTTGGTCTTTAATTCAAATGCATTTCTATTTGATAGAATGGAATATATGGAATATATAACGGCCCGCCTCAACGTTAGGAATTTACTGCGAATTCTCGATTTATTCGAGCAGATCAATCGCAATCATTGTCAAACATAAGAATTAGACTAAGTTATAATATTCGGATTCTTTCAAGAACCGAGTTATACTTGGTGGACTTATGGAAATTCGACGCAGTGTACCTGATGTAGAAATTCCAAGGTCTGCCAAGACAAACGATATCTTAATTGGTTATTCACAATAATGTAATTTAAGTTTAATTTACATATCTAGACATTGATTGCTTTTAAACTGACTGTCGACTCATACAATATGATATTTGTTGATTTTTCTCTTGTTTAGTCAGCCATTTTGAATGAATCATTCACTTAAACAGGACGAGTTAACTGATGTATTCTATTCATTTGATAGTTAATTAGATTATTGCTTACCTTCGTACGATTTAAGACTTTCTGGTGTTGTTTCTACAGCTTCACCTGAAAAATGCAACATTTAACATGTTGAGGCGCAATGTTGAAGTACAAAATACTACATCCCTCTAATACGATTAATTTAGTAAACAAAATAGATCGACATGTACTATCATGCAATTTATTAGATGTTTTCATTTAAGGAAAAACTGACTGATTCATATGGAGAATGCAATGATGAATTAAGTGAGTGAATGTTAAGTTTTAAATTAATTATTTTAAGTCAGAAAGTTACAACCGTAACAACACATATTTATAAACAACATATCTAACAATCAAAAGTCAAAATACAAAAAATCGAATCAGACTTTAAAGCATTTTTATGCTTCCGGTAGGGTGGCACAAGGCAGTTGCCCTGTCAGTCCGTCAGTCTGTCCGTCAGTCTATCCGGGTGAACGATAGAGCACTTACTGTGTACTTGCGGGTATTGTTGGGTTGTTTTATCCATATTGTTTGGTACCAAACAACAAATGAAATACCCAACAAATGTACCGACCGTCTATCCGTCCTTTTACAGGATGATCAGTATCAAGTGCTATTACATAGCGCAAATTCTCAGACGTTTTTATTCGGTCATCTTTAGCAGAGTTATTTCCTGTGCTTAGATCTTAATTCTTCTGATGTTGTTCATGCGATTTTCATCATTATCAAGAGTCATAGTGCGTATTTTCAGGTTTTTTTTTCTATTTGGCGTTTTTTTGACGGAATTATTGGCCCTTTTGTTTAATTTTACCTTAATGATACTGCTTTTGTGTACAACTCTTCTTATAATTTTCATTGGATTTTTATTAGTGTTTAACATAATGATCATTATCAAGTGACGTAATGCATATTTTCAAACGCTGGCAATTACGTTATTTTATCTTATAAAGCTTTTGCGGACAACATCTCCTTCTTTTTCTCCAACTGCCATCAAAATTATCAGTAAGTGCATGAGCACTATTATGATTGTATAATTGCTTGTTTTGGCCCTGTGAAACGCACTAAAAATTAAACAAAAACTTCTTCGGCTGTACTGTCCTGTTAGGATAATGTGATCGTGACGTTTCATTTTATGTGTACACTAAAGTTTACAACCATTGTCTGAACGGCTAAAATGGGTTTATAAGAAATGAATATAATAGTTTAGCAATAAAATTGTAGATATCTGGTTGGCGCAGTTGGTAAAGCCTATCGAATTGCTCTGGAGCGAAAGTTTTATCACGAGTTCAAACCTCATCGATTGTCTCTTTTTTCGTTTTCTTTTTCAACTTTAACTCAGATGCAAATGAATTGCTTTACATAGACAGATTTTTTATAATAATTTAGTTGTAAATTGTAATAATGTAATAATGCATTATTGTCCTGTGTAACGCGAAGTGTGTAGTGCACAAGTACTTAAAGTATTAGTACCGTGCACGAGTATTTCGTGCCAACTTATTTGAAGGCCAACTAACTAAATATGGCTGAAAATATATCAGCTTTTAATAGCGAACCAATTGTGATAATATTACCAGAATTCCGACGAAATGTACAAGACTATTCTTCATCATGTTTATTACAGGTAAAACGATATTAAAAAAAAGATATGCCAAACGATAAAAATGATAATAATATAAACAATAGATCTATAGTCCGACAACGATCTGTGAATGATCAAAGATCAGCTAAGTCCATTCTGTAGGGTGAGTGCCATTTCTGAAAGTTTTGGTGGATTCCATAATATATAAATACCAATTATTTGTCCGATTTGGTTGGGATTAAAAGTGTAGCTCAAATAGTAAAGGCGTCAACTTTTTTGCTTATGCAGCCTATTAATCAAGATGTTACGAGTTCGAACCCCATAATGAATGCTTTTTCCTTTCCATTTTAAAATTATTATTTTTTTGGGCATTTTGTTATTGCACAATTTTATTTCAATATTTGGAATCGGAATTTCATATGTATTTCGTATGTATTTCATTTTATTTCATGTAATTTCAATTACTCCTTTTCGTGAACAATATCTGTACTGGAGTCACTGTCAGAATCTTATAATTTGCTTCATTATAACATGACATCGTCTGCATACTTAGGAATGTCATATGAACAGAATTTGATTTTGATTGCAAACATATACCCTTCTTAACATAAATACACCGAAATCACGAGCAACGCATGGTTTGAAAAAAAATAATGGCACGATTAAGGATACGAACCAATATAGTTCAGTTAAATAATGTTCATAGTGCGGTGCACTGATTTCAGAACTAAGAATGCCTCTTACAACAGTGCCCTACAAACTTTTAATGTAAGGACATGTTTAGTAATGTACTTGGTCATTGTATTATTTATCCCTATTGTAAAGAATGGAACAATCCTCGACATTTCGTCACGACTCACTGCTCGATTTCTGTCTATAGTATAATCCTGACAAAAACAAAACAAGAAAAAAAAACCAAAAACTGACGAACTTTTAAAACAAGAGGGCCATGATGGCCCTATAAATGCTCACCAGGAGAAAAGGTCATTTGGAGATTAACATTGTTGAAGTTTTCTATACGAGTCCAAGTAAGATCAAGTGACCCATCTGGGCCGTTTTTTATCCCATGGCCATTATATATGAACAGATTTAAAAGAGGTCTATTAGACAAAGCTAGATACCAAATATCTTAGCTGTAGGCCTTGTGGTTTCGGAGAAGAAGATTTTTTAAAAATTCCTATATAAAATACGAAATAGAATAAACCCCAGGGCAGGGCTAATTTTGACCCTAGGGCAATAATTTGAACAAACTTGGTAGAGGTCCGCTAGACAAGGCTACATACCAAATATCTTAGCTCTAAGCCTTGTGGTTTCGGAGAAGATTTTTTAAATTTTCCTATATAAGTCTATATAAATCAAGTGACCCCCGGGGCGGGGCTAATTTTGACCCTAGGGCAATAATTTGAACAAACTTAGTAGAGATCCACTAGACAATGCTACATACCAAATATCTTAGCTCTAGGCCTTGTGGTTTCGGAGAAGAAGATTTTTTAAATTTTCCTGTATAAGTCTATATAAATCAAGTGACCCACGGGGCGGGGCCAATTTTGACCCTAGGGCAATAATTTGAACAAACTTGGTAGAGGTCCACTAGACAATGCTACATACCAAATATCTTAGCTCTAGGCCTTGTGGTTTCGGAGAAGAAGATTTTTTTAATTTTCCTATATAAAATAGAATAAACCCCAGGGCAGGGCTAATTTTGACCCTAGGGCAATAATTTGAACAAACTTGGTAGAGGTCCACTAGATAATGCTACATACCAAACATCTTAGCTCTAGGCCTTGTGGTTTCGGAGAAGAAGATTTTTTAAATTTTTACTTTATAAGTCTATATAAATCAAGTGACCCCCGGGGCGGGGCAAATTTTGACCCTAGGGCAATAATTTGAACAAACTTGGTAGAGGTCCACTAGACTATGCTACACACCAAATATCAAAGCTCTAGGCATTGTAGTTTTTGACAAGAATATTTATTTAATTTCCTATATAAGTCTATGTAAAATCAAGTAACCCCCGGAGCGGAGCTAATTTTGACCCCAGGGGAATAATTTGAACAATCTTTGTAGAGTTCCATTTGACAATGCTACATACCAAATATCTCTGCTCTAGGCTAATGAAATTTAATATTTTGAACAACTTTGAAAGGGGACCACCCAAGGATCATTCCAGCAAAGTTTGGTTGCAATCGGCATAGCGGTGTAGGAGGAGATGTTGTTTTAAGTAAACATGGACGCCACGTAACGACGCACGATGGACGCAGGGCGATCACAAAAGCTCACCTTGAGCACATTCGTGCTCTGGTGAGCTAAAAAATATATAGAAATAGAAAATAGAAGCTAATCTCCGAAAAAGTACTATCGCGGTCTTACACTGATATTTTCAGAACAAATGTATCAACAGCCAACATCGTTACCAACTGCGCTACGCCGACAGTTGATGTACTTATCGAAAATTGTAATTATGTACATGTAGTCAGTTTACATGTCTACTGATAATTAGACAACGGCTGTACATCGTAAAAGTGGACTCGACCACTGCGTCACTCTACAATTATCCTAACTGAGCAGTATACATGTATGTTATCGCAAATCTAGAAAATGTAAAAGCAATTTTTTTCCTTTTATATATTTATCAAAACTGCCTAATGGTTTAAATGAAAATTATGCAATATTGATTTTGAGTTAATACACATGCATATTTCAGTTAGGTACATTGAAAGTCTTCCACAGGATATAGAGGCGTTGTATAGGTGTCGAAATTTCATTGTCAACCAGCAAATGATTAACAACACATTGACTTTTCTGCATGACTCTGGGAATGCTCATGGTTGAAATCCAATCTGATTACAATCATATCCTCAAACCCACTACGCTATGAGGATCTGAAGACGACCAATAGAAGGTCACCTCAGGTGACCTTTTCCACTAGCCAATCAGCGCCTTACTTTCATAATTCTGAAAGTGATCTGATTCTATTTTTAACCGCAGTAAAACACAATATTTGACTTGTAGATATCAAGAACACCTATTCTTACGCAACTAAATGTAATGATAGCGCCCATGTGACATGCGTGTTTATTACATTTTCTATATTACTATGGCCGAATCGATCAGGATTACTAAAAAATCAAAAAGTGGTTGCAGACAAATATGTTACACGTAATGTAATGTTTACTAAAGTTTAAATAACATCGTCAGGTAGAAAGTTCATTCGGCCAAAGTACCGATGAAACGAGTTATACGATTGGCTGAATTATAAATAGATCGATATTAATAGTGATCATGGAAATTCCGACTTTTGAAAATAGAAACTGGTATAGGCCGTCATCAGATCTTGCCGTAAGGAAGATCGAATACTTTAGTCAGATTGGGTTGAAATCGATCTTTAAGGTTCGGTAGCTATGTAAAACTGTGACAAGGCAGTTGAGATATATAAGCTAACCTTTCTATTTTTGTTCTTTCAGTAATGAGACACAACTATTGTCATGATGTGTGCATGTGGTCGCATGATTACGAGTTCAGGCCCCCCATTTCGAAAATTTTCCTTGGTTCGTCTCAAGCATTTTCATTGGATTTACACAAATTAATGTAAAATCGTATTTTTTTCGAATCAATTACTTTTTCCTCGGATACATTCCAACTCAAATCGTACGTTTGTAACGTATTCGCCCCGAGTAAATTCGAACTTTTGTGTCGGATTCGCCCCAAGTCAATTTGTATTTTTTCGGATTCGTCCCATGTCAATTTATACATTTTTGTTGTATTTGTCCAAAGTAAAATCGTAATTTTTCTATAAGCTCTAAGTCCATTCTTTTTGTTTTCTCCGATTCGTCCGAAGTCAATTATTACTTTTCTCGATGATTCGCCCCTATTCAATTATTACCTTGTCTCCGATTCGTCCGAAGTCAGTCCGTATTTGTTACACCGATTCGTCCCGCGAGTTCGTACTTTTTCTCAGAATCGCTTCAAGTCAATTTGTATTTTTTTTCTCGAATTTGCCCTAAGTCAATTCTTATTTTTTCATCTGATTCTTCCAAAGCTAGTTTGACTTTTTATTGTATTCGCCCGAGGTACTTTTTTCTCCGTTTCTCTCGAAATGAAATCCTTCTTTTTTCTCGGATTCCCTATGAAATCCGTCTGTGTTCATTTAGAATAAGTTCTCCTAATAAAGACTCTCTGCCAATAAAGGTCACGTTTTGACATTCCAAATGTTGGCCTTTGTTCACAGGTTAGTTGATCAGGTATTCGGGACCTACTGTACTTTGATAAGAAATATTTTCAGTTTGGAGGTTTTTTAGGTGCTATCGAATTTAAGAGGTTATTATTTAAAGTTGAGAGATCTTCGCAATAGAGATGATTTGTATTATAAATAGAGAGGTTATGAATAAAAGATGTTTCCGTTTAAGAGAGGTTATCAAAAAGAGGTTATCAAATAAGAGAGGTTATTGAATAAGAGAGGTTATCGGTACTAGGGAGGTATAATACAAAAACATTCCATTGGTTGATGCTATCGTATTTGTTTAAATTTTCATCCCAGATATTTAAACACAATCTATACATTCTTTTGTATTTAAAACATACTTTAAAACTTTGTTCTTACCGCTTTTTGGAATTATCAAACACAATAGTAATCCATTCAACAAAACGAACGCAAGTTGCCGAACGTTCATCTTGAAACTAATCTAAATGACTGAAATAGTGTTTAAGTGCAGTATAATTTACGTATAGATACAAGCATATCTTATCAACCAATAATCATTAAACAAATATTGGTGTGTTAAATCGTTGTCTAGCCTAATGATAAACACATTTTGACAAGGGACATCACATAATACATATACAAATGTATAATGTTTGATTTTTTAAGGATTAAAGCTCAAGTTATATTTACTTTGCAATTATAGTCTCTAAAACATTACAGTTAGGGTGTTATACATAGAACAAAGTTCGTCATGACGTCATATCTTAGTCTGACAATATTTATCCCATGTGACTGTTTTTTTTGTCCCATGTCAGATGATAATCAATTTTCACCAACTCGGCGAATTTGTTATAGACGATCTATTTTGAGACCTAGAAATTGAAAATAAGGGGATCAAAGGTCGTTTTACTAGCGATCACTCAAACTAAATCAATGATAAAGTTGAAAATGTTATATTTGTCTTTAGTGATATGTTGGTGCACATTGAACAAGACTACACTAGCCTTACCGATCCTTGCTTTGGCATCCGCATCGGTGCCACCCTGTTTATTCATAATGCTACCCAAGTATGTGAAGGTTTCAACTTTCTACAGATTCACCATTATCACATAGTAATTTTCAATAGTTTCTAAATCATTGCAAATTTATAGAAAAAATAAAATGAATCGTTCTACTTTGTTTGTTTATTTTGAATTATCTTGTGAATCTTATATAATACCCAGCGTGTGTTATTTAAATGCATGCTAATTCTACATTGATATTTTCGCGACCCTCGTCTTTGTGATACATCCAGTCCATTGTTATATTACAGGCTTCAACTTTCTGTGTTCAGCGTTGAGATTTTCCCTTCGAAACGACTTCTGTTAAATTGTTTTTTGTGTGTCTGTGTGTGTGTGTGTGTGTGTGTGTGTGTGTGTGTGTGTGTGTGTTATTGTAGGTGCGATTTGGATACAAGAGTGCACAATTCAATTTTTTTTCAGCGATGATAGAAAAAATACCCAGTAGATTTCACAACTGTGTGATAATTACACGACTCCGGTAAGTCATGTTAATGAGTTCCTACGACTTCGTCAGGATTCAATGTATCAATTCAATGTCTTAATATTGTATCCATAAGACGTTGTATACTATACAAGGCTTTGGTAAAATTACAATAGAACCTGTGTCAGCGGCAACCTCCGAATAAAGGCTGACCTGTGAGTAAAGGTCGCGTTTTTTTAAAAACATCTTTGAATATTTAGAATAGAATTACCTATGTTTAAGGCCATCTACAATATAAGGCAACAGTTTTGTCTTTCCCAAGGAAGGCCTTTGTTCACAGGTTTGACTGTATATTATCAACTACAGTATGTATATCTTTAGGTTCATACGATTTCATAATGATATAAACACAATAAAAATATATGCATTTATCATTTTATTGCATTTGATCAAAAATGGTTCCAGTTATACATCATTCTATAAATAAACATACATCGATATGAACAGTGTTCTTCATAAACCACGAGAAGCATGAATGTCGAAAAAATAAACAAATAAAAATGATCAATTTTCAAGCAAAATATGTCATATATTCAAAAATAACATTTTTAGTTAGCTGGCATGTTAGATTTCTGCTTTCGTCTTGTGGCTTATAAAGAGCATTTTATGAAATGATCTGTCATAAAATGAAAGAAAATGTAGTCTTTGATCATCGAGTCCATATCGTCACGTGGCTTGAAAAAGGGCCTCAATAATATCCCTTTTCTGAAAGAAAAATCAAGGATTGCATTGAAATACTTGTTTTAAAATTAAATACCTAGAAATGTCTTTGTTAATACATAAAAACAGTTAATATATCATTTTTAGTATCGTTATTTTTAGTTTCGGAATGCTATATAAATTATATTATAAATTTGTAAATCCATTGCACATAGCAAACTGTGTATTTGGCTTAAATTTTATTATCCATGATTATAATGAAAATTCCAACGATTTTTGAAAGATAAACAATAGTTCAGCTTGCCATAGCTGTCACTCGCTCGGAACGCATAAATTTTGATGCGGACCCGCAAAGTACTACATTTTTCCACAATCGCTAAGCAAATGTTAAACTGGTTCTCGATCCATGCTGCAGTGCAATTCTATAGAAGTTCAGCTTCTATGAGTACTTTCAGTACTTTGATATAATATTTTGTTGTCCGACAATCGGTACTCCTTGGTGTTTGTCTAAAGAAAAGTGCATATTTCTCAGGCACGGTAATGCCCGAGTAGTTACGATTGGTTGTCCGAATATAGACACATAAATTTGTTAAACACTGGAATTTATAAAATGGAATATATTTGAAAATTCTTACTCGGGTAATAAGATCTCTTGCCCCAGTAGGGTCGGTAACGTCTATAGTAGGGTCTTTTCCAGCCCCATCTGTAAAACATAAATGTAAATAATATTACATGTAGTCACAGTAACAATAGGTTTGTAATACTCATATCGAGAAATTATTAGATCTTGGCCCGAGGTTATAAATTATTAAAACTTGAGAACAGAATCCGAACTCAAATTTTCATTCCATTCTCAAAAGAATTATGGTTGAAAAGATAGGGCAGATTAATGTTCAAATACATGTTCAGATTATTTATGCTGATAGACAAATTTATCAACAATACTGTATTGTCTTATCGTAATAAATTAGAATTTTTTAAAGACAATGTATGAGATTTGAGCTCGGAGACCGATCTAAAGTTTTATAACCTTAGGGCCAGTAATCTAAGTTGATAATACATGTATACATATGTATGTAGTTTAATGTAGTATAGTAGACCTACTAGTATATATATTAAGTAGTACATACTTCCAAATTTGGCCGACAGATTCAAAACATATTATAAAATAGTATGTGAAGATTTCGTAACAGTAGGATTCTACGAACTTCTGGATCACCCCTCGCATATCCGCATTGATAAATATATGAAAGCGTACACATTGTGACAACCGGACGTAGTGTATTAATGACATATGTATTGATAAACAAATGACTAATGATATACAATTATAAATACGTATGACTATTAAGAAATCCAAGCGAATACATATACAAAATGTATACATGTATACAATTCGTTATTGCGCAACCATTTCACATTTCATCTTACGATCTGGAATTCAATTTTAGCGGTTTTACATTTCTCGTTGATATAACGACTTCTATCGCCACTTTTATCCAAAGGCACTCGATTCTGTGATTTTTATACGTTTGTGGGAGTTAATTTTCAATTCAACTCATCAAACAACGCAAATCTGTCGAAGGAAAAATCTTCCATATTTTACCTTATTTGGTGTATAAAAACACCAAGGTTGTGCACTCGCCATCTTTTCGATTGACGGAAGTGACCAAAATAAGCGTGAATCCCGGTTTTCCTACGAGTGATGTCGAGTGCCTAATATGCTTTTATCACGAATTTAAATGCCTGGTAACTTACCCATAACCTCCGTAACCGCCATAACCTCTTCCGTAACCACCGTAACCACCGAAACCGCCGTAGAAACCACCGACTCCTCCGTAACCATATCCACCGATACCACCGAAGCCAATGTAACCTGAAGAGTTAATGTATTCATTAGATGTTTGTTAGTTACACCACTAGGATCTGCGGTGTGTGACCATTCAAAATATATGAAGTATTTTATGGACAATTCAAAATCTATGGAGTACTTGATGGGCCGTCAAAGTCTATGGATACTTGATCGACTGTTCAAAACCTACGGAATACTTGATCGACCATTCAAACTTAATAGAAAAATCAAAATCTATGGAGTATTGTATTGTCCAATCACAATGAATGATTCGATGGACCGATCAAGATCTGTGGGGACATGATTCTATGGTTAACTTTAATGGAACAATCAAAAGCAATTGAGTAAATGATGGTCAAATGTAAATGTATTATGATCATAATTGTACTTGATTGATTAACCAATATAAATGGAGTACATTATTGGTCAGCCACAACATATGATGTTTTTGTTAATCATTCTTACGAAAAATAAAGAACAGAAAACACCATTCAGAAGAAACATGGCTAATCACGGTCGACGTTGCGTTACAACAATTTCTTTAATTACAAAATGACAACCATGTCTCTTTATGTAAGAAAGCAGGCAGTTGTTTACGGAGGATGGGAGTCTAGTACTGGTTCTTCCCAGGAAAGATGGTTAGGTGAACTGTCCACCTCATATGACTCTGACTGTTAAAAGGGGGCATAAAACTCGATATAAACAAACACACACTCTTTTTGTACCAAGTGTATAGTGGTGAACTGTCCTCCCTATATTACTATGGCTGTTAAAAAGGGGCGTACAAACAATAAAATGACAATGAGTGTATTTAACGTTCTTACCTCCCCTGTAGTAATCATCGTCTCCATAGTTACCACCATAGTGACCACCGTGCGCCAACGTTAGGCCGAGAAGGGCGGCTAGAATCAGTGCGACTTTCATCCTGAAATAATTATTTCAATTTTATTTGATAAATCAGTTTACAAGCTATACACATTATTATTTTGTGACATTTGTCCATCGATTACCGGTGTCTTATTCAAAAGACAGACGATGAAGTAAAATAATCTTAGATTTAGAAAAGGGGAGATAGAATTTTGATAATTATTTTTCATATATTCTTAACAAAAGTCTTGCCCAGTAGGGGTGTCCATGATCATTTTTAAAACCAAAAAGCTACGTCTTCGTTATTAAGCATACTTTATTCCGTATTTCATTGACACCGTTTTAGCAAGTTGTACCAATGAATGACTCAAAGCGTCCTCAATGCAATGGTACCATTATTATTAACATACGAGTTTTGTCCATAAGTGTATTATTGTCAAAATGCTCTACATTCGTCAAATATTAAAAAAAGACAATTAAAAAGGAATTATCAGTCGCAATACAATGTTACCCTATTAATATTCAAAGCCTTATTTATCAAAAAGAGAAACTACATTTTGGTACTTAATGAAAAACTATATTTTAGTACTTAATGAAAAACTATATTTTAGTACAAGAAAAAAGTATCATGGTATAGTTACTTACTTTGCTATGTTGTTCTTTGTTGAAGTGATAAGCCATGGCTTTGCTTGTATTTATATAAGTCAGCAGACAAAGAAGACTTCAATAAATGACAAAATAAAACAAATGATAAGTATCCAACTTTTGATTAGTAATTTGACTAAGTAGTTGTGGTAATGACTAGAGCTGACGAATATTGACAGGTAATAAGAATAAATTACTGTGCAGTTCAGAACATGTGAACTTTCTGTGTGTAATCACTTTTTATTGTATATTTATGTCACGCATATCGTACAAGCGGAAATATACTTCAATCATGTAGGGTTGGAGATTATTGCGATATAATGGTAATGACACACGTCTTGGCTATAATGATGATGATAATGGTGGTGGTGGTGGTATTGGTGGTGGTGATGATGATGATGGTGATGATGCAGATGATGATGATGATGATAATGGTGGTGGTGGTGGTATTGGTGGTGGTGATGATGGTGATGATGCAGATGATGATGATGATAATGGTGGTGGTAGTGGTGGTGGTGATGCAGATGATGATGATGATAATGGTGGTGGTAGTGGTGGTGGTATTGGTGGTAATGATGGTGATAATGATGATGATTGTGGTGGTGATGGTGGTGGTATTGGTGGTAATGATGGTGATAATGATGATGATGGTGGTGGTGATGGAAATGATGATGATGATAATGATGATATTTGTTTTTGTGTTGCTGTTGGTGGTGTCAACGACGACGGTGGCACTAACGATATTAATAATAAAAAGAAGAGTAATAAAATTGAAAATAATGCATGTGGAATTCTAATTGTAACTGAAAGTTTATTATTTGAAAATGTCTTGTATGTGGAACAGTATTACTAAAGTAATAGAAGAAAAAAGAGTTATCTCATCAAATAAAATCATGAAGCACGTAGTACGCTATAAACTAGTAGTTAATGTCTATCAGGGGTTTACTGATGATGATGATGATGATAATTATGAAAATTTAGATACACGAACAATGTATACAGTTTGTATACGGGCTACACGTTCGGTCTTCGTTATATACTTCACCATATAATTATCGTCTGATGTACAGACATGCTAGATAGTTACCAAATTGTATGTGATGTATTTAAAATAACATTTTGTAATTTTCTTATAATAGTTCATCTTTATCTGACACGACAAAATTGAAAAACATTTTTTACTAACACGACCTATATATTCGGTACATGCAGACATAGGCTATAAAAACACGACATGAAAAATCCATTACAAATTATATAAAAATTATGTTGAATTAATTAGATATACACCTGTACGTATTTGCTTAAAATAAATCTTAAAATTGTTTCAGATACTAATACATTCAATGCTATACACATGCATCAATAACGAAAACATAATTGTATTTGATTTATGGAATGCGTGAAATGCTGGAGTTGTAATTATTTAGAGAGTGTAATTGTTTTATGCGCATTATTCATGAATATAGCTTTTATTTTATTTATCTGTTGTTTAACGGTCAATTCGACAGATATGGTTATTTCAGAGCCGCCCAGGAGAGAGGGTAGGTAAGATACAGGAGAAGCGGGCATTATTTCCATACTCTTTCCGAATATTTTTCCTGGTTCTTTTTCGTGCCCGGTGTAAAGCCCGGATACACGCCTCGCCTATTCACTATAATTTTGCAGACACAGTCCTTGGCTCGGTAGTGGGTATATAGGGACACTGATAAAGCGTCCCTGAGAAACTTGAAACGCGGAGTCGAGAATCGAACCCAGGAATTTTCGTTAAGTAGTCCAGAGCGTTACCACTCGATCACATCTTCAAAAACAGAATGGTGTCTAATTTTTGCACATGCATATTACCAATGAGGACAAATGGCGATTATCAACCAACTCAAGTTTGACTCCTATTTCTGGCTCTGAGATACGGTACCTTTAAAATCCGCACTTGTCCGGACCAATGGCGATGTCCGGATCAAAGGGTTTCCAGGGTAAACAAGAAATGTCTTTAAAGAGACAGTCGCGAAGTTTCTTTGAATTCCTAAATATCCGCTATACATGACGTAGTGCCGTGTGAACACCACTTATCAGATAGCAGTCCAATAAGTTCACGCATTAGAATGTTGATATTAGGTCAGCTAAATCAACTACGGATTTAGCCATATCCACTGAATATCAATTCAAACAAATGTAAAGTGTTTGTCAAGAACAGTTATAACTTTATTTCGACTGCATAAGAATACATTTTCGTACATTTTTACTTTACAAATTTTACAACCGCAATAAGTACACATTGAAGAAATGCTATAAGTTGGTGTGGTCTCAGTTTTTCTAAGCTTGTAGATTTCACCCAATGGAAGAAAGAGTTTCCTCTGATTATCAAATAGAATGAGGATTTTTTTCTGAATAATAAATACGTCATGACAAGATATATAGGTCAAAAGTGAGCTTAGACACCTTCGCGAAAAAGCTTTTCATTTTCAAAAAATACATTATGCATAAGGGTTTCATATTCAAAAGGTATTACGTAAATAATCAGAACCCATATAATATCTGTTTGGTTTTATGTGATGTCTGCATTAGCAAGGTCAGTTATGGAGATAAGACTCGCACTACATAGCTTGTAAATTAAGAACTCAGATCACTTTGGATGGGTTGTGGAATACAGTGTGTGAATTGCCGTGTAGATTGTGGTGTGGTCAATGTTCAAGGAAACATTCATAATAAATAACCCTCATTCATAACACCAGACCACGTAAACAATATAAATGTTTCCCCACATCTCCGCGGTCAAAATATTCAAGTTTATTTTTAGGATTGCGGTTCTGATTGGTGGAGCGAGCAATAAAATAGCAAGTAAAGCTTCACGGTTGTCGTACAGTTGTGGTCGTAAAATTATTGATTGCAAAAATGAACAATACAAACAAAATGAATCGGTATGACGCGATAAATAGCTTAATTAATGACTATGTAATACTAATTATTCATTAAGTAGGCGTCAAAAGACTGCCTAAGATAAAATATTAGCGTAATGAAGTATAAAGAAGAGGTTATATCTAGAATTCAAGGTCTACAATCTGGTCTAATTAGGTTCAGAAGTTAATACAAATACATCTAAATCGGACATATTGCAAAAGGCGCAAAGAATGGTCCTTTTACACAGTTAATTTTAATTCAGGCGTTTCATCCACTAAGTTGTAAAAGATACACGTGTATGTGCAAATATCAATGGAGACAAAATTATGTAAGCTAAAACAGCTTGTTTTTTATCATTTAGTATGTAAAATTGTACATGCAAAATGTACTTATTTGTATTGATATTGATTGAATAGAATTTGAATTATTAAACTAAATTGTTTTAGTTATGAACTATAGATTTTAAACAATATCACGAAAAAGGGAGACAAACATACACTGGAATATGACATTAATTATTAATTAATTAATTATTACCGACAAGCAATACATTGTTTAGCGTTCTGAACTGTCACAGTTCAAACATAACGTTATTCAGAAATGTATGCAAAACAAATCATTAAAATACGATATAAAAACTCAGATATTCAATAAAACATCAATAGTCGCCCAGGTAAGGTCAGTCAAGAACTTTGAACTTTCCAACGTTCACACAGTAATGTGATGTATCAATGACATTATTTTATACATACCACATTAATCAGTCTGTAATCTATTTTTTGTTTTTGTTTATTTGCTTAGTTACTTTGTTGTTTGTAGTTGAAGCCGTTCATTATTCTTCGTGGTTATAAATATCTCCAAGCAATTTATTTCTCGAAGTATTTTCGTTTTAAAGATATATCAATGTTTAATGCTTGTATGCTCATTTATTTAGTTCATTCAATTAAGCCAAAAAGGCCCATGTGAATATAACAATGCTACATACATCAAAATATATACACGTGTCACGTAAATTATTGTTTATATCGCTATGTATACTGTTTTCGGTTTACCAAACAATTGTCGCTGAGTTAGTTGATTAGTTAGGTATTGCGCATGGTATGTATCATAATAATAATGGGTCTATCTGTAATTCATGTATTAATTATAATCATATAAACGTGCTTATTGCACACACTTTTGCGTTCAATGGGTTGTATAAACCTGCCCCCGTGGTCGACAGGCCAAAGTCGCTGACTTCAAAATACTGTAACCTCTTGCTGATGGAGGGTCCAGCTACCGACCCTGTCTCTTTATGTGAGGAAGTACGTTTAAAGTTGTTTTTTGCTGCAGACAAAGCAATGGTTTATATATTGGTTGGACACAAACGATAGATTCAACACCGCACCGACAGCCTTGTTAACAATGGCACACGCTATTGATGCGTTTTTATCTACATTTGTTTTTGCAATTGTGAAAATATCAGTATTTGGTAAAAAGTATCTATATCATTTCATAATTTCATGGCTTATTTTCAATAAAATGTACAATTTTCAATTCATTTCAATATGTTTATTATCACAGACAATACATGTTCACTGCCAATACAATATGATCACAAAATACAATATGGTTAATTCCAATTATACAAAATTACGAATAAAGAAATTAATACCTACAATACTATACATATCAATACTTAAAACACAAGTATGAACAAACGTAATCACAGTGTTAAGAAAAGATGTTGTTAATCTTACAGTAAGATATAGGTTTTAGTCAAAAATTAAACATAGATAGATAGATTTCAGATTTATATAGCGCCCTTTTCATACCAACACGTACGTACGTACGTTCAAAGGCGCTTTACGTATGTTGCACACACGAGGGCGCAGGTGCATATGCTACCAGGGCAGATACAGCATGATCTGACCAGAGGGACCTTCTGGGAGAAAGCCCCCAGAAGGGAGAGATATATATTAGATACAGGCATGTCCGAATATTTTGAATAAACAGCATGATTCTTAAATGTCACGGGTGCACATTACGTACAGTAGTCAACATAATTTTTCTTCTGCTACGGAGATGACAATAAGGAATTTTATTTCGTAGTCATCCCATGATATCACAAAGGTATCGTTTACTGCAGCGTATTGTGACGCCGAAACTGGTGCGTGCAATTCGAACATCTACGCGTAATTGGTGATTGCCCCATTTTAGCATAAAAATACCCACGAAAACAAACAACACGAATTTCTTTTCTGGCATAAATGTTAATTTGTCGACAATTATCTTAGGACTATCAAAATTGAAGCCAACGTAATTCACACTTTAAATGGTATGATTACTATGTGATGAACGTCATATAATGATGTACAGGTGTATGTCAATATACTACGCCAGTACTGTTTTTGCTTTACATTGTAAATAAAAAATACCCGTGATTTTTTATTTGAATTTGCATCTCAATAGCACTCCAGGTAAATATTTTGGCAAGTATACATAAATAGAAAAGCTAGTCAGAACACACCAAAGCCGCTCACAATGATTTGGTGTAAAACAGGGATAACAAGAAAAACTATAACAAAACTTTATACGTAGACGAATTACAAGAAGCATATTGATTTATGTTTTTTTGTATGAAGTTGCTTTTTTCATGAAGGATATTGACTGTATATTTTATTCAATCGTCCATTAAGGAGAGTATAAAATATTTATATGATACGAGTAATACACATTATAACTACAATATTTGACAAATGAATAAATACATGTATATACAAATGTAGTTCACAAGCACATGGTTATATCATACCCTACATCAATCAAATAGAATCAACCCTAAATTTTAATGAATTCATCATAAATCTGAGCACTATCATACTAGCACATTGAACTTCAAATAGTCACACAACAACTTATCTAGGCAATGCCTTCATGATTTACTTACCTGTCAACTATTAATAGATTCAGTCATCACCATTAGCCAATCAAATGGCGAGGAGTAGCCAAACTAGTATTAGACACTACACTATATACTCTCAAACAGCTATAATAAACTAATACTCATAAGTATAATTTGTCTAGAAAAATATACATGATCTCTTTTCTTAGAGTTTTCTGCCTGTTTTCAGTCGTCTTTCAGTTAAAAGCTGACGGGCAGTCGACCTTCCAGTGTTCCTGGATACTGTAACAGTATTACATTTATCGATACTTTCTCCTCATAAGTGACCAGCAGTGATAATGTCATAAACCGAATCATCACCGAATACAAGTACGGAGCCCAAAGATATAGTGAATATAGCAATCATCGTAAGAACAATAATCTTAACTATTTTGCTACATGTACATGCACATCAAGTCAGTCTCAATTATACATAACCACTCTGGTTATTCTAAATAATCATGTTTCATGGCAGTGTTTTGGCTAGGCTGGGTAATAAAATAAAACAATTGATTATTTTATTAAAGACTTGAGGCAGGGTGCAGACGAAAAAATATGTCTGCGTTAAAAATAAGTTCAGAAGTCATTTAAAAGTCAACACCAGCATTTTAATATCTTTTTAAAAAATATTTAAAACAAAAAAGGAGAATGATGCATTAGTAAGACGTGAGTAGCATGTACAGGGTGATCCAAAAACATAATATTTATGCCAATAGCAATGCTTAAAAATATTTAAAAAATAATGTTTGCAATACTTAAAACAATTAAAGCACATGTATGTATGATTTTCTCTGATGAGCATATTTTCCAATGTTTATTTATGATGTTTACTAGACATGCTAAAAATTAGCACTATGTTTTTCTACAACCAGTATGAGATGATGTCGAAAGTTATTAATGACGTCACTAGTAGTCTCTACACATTTATTGATTAGTCAAACCAACTACTTTTGCTTATTCATTGTCTAGTATAGTGGTCGTTTTGAGATCATTTCTCCTTTAAGCAACGCCTTGAGAAGTCCAAAGGACTTATGTACATATGTGGTGTCTGCATGCGTTGTCTTTAGGGTAGACAATCGAACACCAAATTTCCGTTTTAAATTATTCAGTACTGTATTTGGATTTTGAAAAGCAATACCATCCTGTTTAAACCTAAAATTTTCCCCTCTTTCTAAGTTCAGGGTAAAACTTATCAATTCTTTTTTTCAAAAAGCGTTCAGAAGTTACACTGGCGTTTCCTTGATATACTCAGTATTATTGTCTGTATGCCCCCTGCAAGGGTTTCCACTTCTTCCCGTTCTCATAATTATCTGTTACGTTCCCTTAACTACAAGTCTTTTTATTTGTTTTCTAGATGGAACTGATGACTTTGGATACTTATTCTCAACCTGTCTTCTAACTAATGCCAGACAATTGCCAAATATATTGTACAATCTTACAGTATTTGCATGTTCAGCCATTTTGGAATCCTGAGATTATGATAATATCATAGATGACGTCATTGGTGTCACCATGACATTGTACGACGTTCATCTGTGTATTCAATAAAAAATGTTCTGTACACTTTCTGTTGAAATCATAACTATTCTATACACATCCAAGGAGTTATTACGCACTGTTTGTGGGACATGTTTTTATCACCCTTAATGTGTAAAAATCCATGAACAGATCATTGTTTACAAAAGCATAGTGGTTCATACAGAGAAATGTTTTACGCCTAAATACAACACGTTCCGAATCAATTTGGAATGTTTCACAAACCATAGAACTTGGATATCATCTATCTTTGAAAAGTTCACATTACTATCATTCAAAGGTCATCAAATTCACTTGCAACAAAGTGTTTGTCGAAGACCTTTTCGTAAAAGTTTATTAAAATACCCATAACCAATCGGGTTTAAGCACGTAGTACTCATTGACCCCATGATTGCTAACGCATGCGCCGTAGATGAGACGTTCAAATACATTTGCATTACTGAAGAAATAAGCCAAGGGAGTAGCCTCATCAGGTACAGAAACAGAACAAGCGTGAACATCTTCATGAGTCGCATTTGTCTTCTTGTTGACCTAAAATGTTGTTGTATCGCTCGCGATCTGGCTTTCTTTATAAATCGAAATAGTTTGAAATACATCACCAGCATTGATGTCGAGGGACCGAACAAGAAGAGACACATAAATAAACCATTATAAGCCGTTACAAAAGATTGTGACATACTTGACCAGTCATTAGTACATATTGTAAATGTTTCATTTTGTAAATTAATAGTTTTAGCATCTCGGAAATAGATGAACGGAACAGATGATGCAAATGACAATACCCAAACAATTAATAACATAATTGCGATCTTTTTTCGTGTTATCCAACTTGGATTTATTCTAATACAGTAATATCTATCTATGCTTATGAGTATAAATGAAAAGCCACTACACATGGCTGAAACAAAGCACATGTAAAACACTAACTTGCAAAGTATATCGCCAAAGATCCAATGGCGACTTATTCGCGTAACGGCGAAGAACGGTAGATTTATTGACAGCAAGATATCTGTAGTTGCAAGGTTAGCAATGAACATGAATGGAACAACCCGTAAAGCTGTGGTTCGGCAAATGGCAACGAGTATCTGTAAACAAATTAAGAATACGAATTATTACAATATTACATGTGTTCGTTGTGTTGCAGAACTATTTTCTTAATACGTTATTTACGTATACGACCATAATGTTAGAGAAGACATTGTCCAAAATATGGACGTCTCATCATGTTGTAAGGAACCTATCGTTCATATTGTAATCATGTCCGTTTCGATCTAAGCAACTTCCGTAGGACTTTTTCTAGTACTCCCAAACTGTTATCATAGAGTTTGATAACAGTGTTATATCATGTTTTTGAATTTGTCTGATTGACCTAAGTTCTGCAGAGAGCATTTTTTCTTTATATTTTACAGATTCGTGGGCATATAAAACTGTCAAATGGGTGTGCTATTTAGAAGAAATATCTTCTTTTTATACTAAAACACTTTTTAATAGGCTGTCACTGGAATGAGAACATCCGGGATCTTAAGGCGACGAAAAATATCGAAAATATCGAGAAAAAAAACAACAAACCAATCGCCCTTCATCGGTGATCAATGGCGTCAATGGGAAACACCGCAATATGTCTGGTGCTTCCATTTTTGTACCACCCTTAAGTGTTTGTCAATATCAAATATTAGATGAAGCTATTGTTGTATTTATATGCGATAAAATATAAAAATATCCAGTAAATGTATAATTAGAAGAAATGTTATGCAGGATTTATGTAAAGTAAATACACTAGTATTAGATCTATGTATTTACATATACAATGTACAACCTAACTTCGTTAAATAAATGTTATTATGAAATCGATATGGTTTGATAAGTAGAAATGTTTTGTTTTCTTAAATTATGTTTTCGAATATTATATATTTAAGTAATAAAATGACGGTTTAATGATATAACCAATGTTTTTTATGTATTTGTCATTGACACATCTTTGTAAAGTGGCATTTTTAAACTTAATAACTCTTTACAATGGAATGTCACTCAGTCTTCTTCATTTAACAACCGTCAATAAAAAACACCATTTACTGGAAAACAACACATTTTCAACGAAAAAAGGACGGTTTATTTTTAGCATTACTTTTTTAACTAATGTCTATTAAACATAACATTTTCCGTAACTGTTTAAATAAGTAAGGAAATTATAATTATATTTACCATTGAATTTTGTGTAACGGAGAGTACAAAGATAATCATAAACACCGTGGCTTCGACGATGCCTTGTCCTGTGAAACAAAAGGAAAACAACATAATATCCAAAACCAAGGACCAGTGGAGTTAAGAAACAATTTTTACCTACCACCTGCACATGGAACTCGTAGTGTTGATTTTTGTTGTTCGGTACGAACACAAAGTTGATACCAATGTCAACAGTCAGTCGGTTTTAATTTTTCTGCATACCCATCAGCTTCAATTAACCTTCCGCCTATGAACATTTCCAAATTTTCAATTCAATGGCATAAATTCAAATTCAATTATCGCGTGCATTCAAGTCAAAATCAGATGGCTATGCAAAATCGTAAACAAGCAATACAAAACAGTCGTAAACTTTCTAAACAATCCTCTACCTCGGATTCGTACAATATTTGTAATCAGTACACACATTTCAAGGAAGGATGACGCCATAATTAACGTGCTGTATATGCAAATTTAGTCTGTTTTTTACTACTTTGTAGTTCCAAACAACAACAGAACCTCCAGAGCTTTGATTTTAATAGCTAATAGTTATTTTTTCAACCATACAGTCTAATTGCATGAATCAGAAAATCTCAAGAATTACTAATTGTCGCTTCCAGCTTGTATGACCTTTTATAAATGTCTGTGGATAGTTCAAGCGAACATCAGTACACATCTAACTTAATCACGATATGCATGCATTTTAACAAAATAAATGTTATTGTCAATAAGTACATCATTTTAAATTATCGGCATCTTCTGATTTCATTATCATTATTATTTTGTATATTGAGTAAAAAAAAGTAAAGATCTTACCTGACCAAGTTGTTTCAAATTCTGACATCAATGGATGGAGTGTCTTGTTTGTTTCCGTGTCCAAAAAAATCATTTTTAAGAAATCATATAATATAATCTAAGATATATTTAGAAAATTCCAAGCAAAGTCTCTGTAAAGCCGATCCTTCAATATGTATGTGTTCAAAAATGACTGTTACACGTATGTCGTTAATATTAACCAAGCAGCACTATATATAACGTTTGGTTCAATGAAAGGTAACTAAAAGAAGCATTGCAAGGTCATCTATATGCTAATTCTACACCCAAGGAAACATTTCATATTGAAACGTCACTAAGCGGTCTTGTTAATTAATAGCGGATATTAAATGAGTTTGGATTCTATATTGAATTTATTGAACGAGTTGAATAAAACAGTTTGAAGCGAGCCTCTGGCTCTGAATTCAAGACGGAATCAACACGGATTCAATATTCTTTTTATCACATACCCTGAAATCACTACGAAAACAAGCACACCTGTTTGTCATTGCTACTAATAGCAAAGGGGTGGCGCCTGCAATTTAAGGCTTTTTAATTAGGAGCACAAATAAATACATTATGAAACATCATAAATAATAAATGTGTGAACATATCCAACGGTGTAAACAGTGTCTTTGCTTACTCAAATTGTTAAAATCCAATCAACATTACGCCTGTGATGCCGTGCCATATCGTTTTTTTCTGACTTAGTTGCTATGATTGTGCATAGTTAGTTGTTGTGTATAATCATAGAGTTCTTGAATTTTCCATATTTAATTAAAATTAAATGATAATGACGTCATCTCACTACTAAATCTGTTTCTAAAGTAGCAAAGGAATAGGCACATGAAGGTTCTACGAATGGGGCAGGGCTTAAACGCAATCTCAGTGAGGGGTGTAGTCTTAGAAACGTCAAAGTCCCCGCAGCTGTTACTTCCCTTGATCAACACGCAAAGAGTGACGTAATTATATTGTGATGTCCAAGAAAATTCAGACCATTATTTTTTTCGTTGTAATTTACACACAAATGAACAAATTTAAATGTTCAACTATTAAATTATGATTCATTATTGTTCGGTAACTCAAATATCGAGGGTTCAACGCAACAGTGTCGTAACTCATATTGAAATAAGAACAAGTTACGACAGTGTTGCGCTGAGCCCTCGATATACCGGTTGAGGAAAATATTATTGTTGTCAACGCCGTTCATAAATTTATTTAAAGCACTATAAAGTTACGTTTCAATTAAAGGTGTGTAATACAGATTCCTGGCAGACCGTCATTAATGAACATTGTTTCCATACTCTAGTCACTTCTATTTACTTCAATTCTTTCTGATCTCGACGTAACATGTATTTAATTTCCTCCGAAATTGGTAGCCACTCCCTGCTGTTTTAATGATTTTCAATAATTACCATATGTTTAAAAAAAACGACATATTTACTGCATACTGCGCTTTATTTTACGCCATATTTATTGATATATTTTACATTCACGTCAACGGGAAGAGCCGTAAGTTTTTATAATTGTATATATTTATTCTAATTAAATATTGTATTAAAGTTAAATGCAATAAATTACGTTCCATGTTGCAGTGCACCAAAGGCTTTGTTCACACAAGTAAACGGGAATAAGTTTAGGAGTTTGATGCGCGATAACAATCGGAACTCCTCGGCGTTTGTCTACGTACGGAAATGCCCGAGTAGTTACGATTGGCGAGATAAGACTACTTTATTACCTAGTTAAAATGTTGAAGATAGGATATATAATACATCGTTATTTATATAAAGAATCGATATACCTAATGAGGAAGAGGTCATTGGTCCTATAAACCTATAATCATAAGAACATAATGAGCTTGATTATATCGATATTCCTAATTTAACTGTATGTATTAACAAAATTATAAAGCCAATAAATGCATGTTCACTCGTAATTTCTTTAAACCCTGAATTTAAGGTCTGGTCCTTCTGTCGATTGGGGTTTATTAACATCATTATTTATTTAGACAGATTATGACCTCCATGCTTGAGTGGAGTGATTATGGTTTCTGACTAGTATACAATCACGTGTCCCTACCATATACATGCCACTGAAGACCTTAATATCACGAATCATGCTGGTAATTATAGATTGAGAAACACATACATGTAGCTTACAGTCTGCAGCATGTTTAGACGAAACACATTTAAGACAACTCACATGCAGTGAAGATAAACAAGGCCTTATTTAATTTTCTTTTTTGTGTAGCCTACTGCTTTTCATGTCACTGTCCAAAGTTTCAAGAATTAGGACAAAAAATGCAAGGGGTGGTTTTGTATTTTTTCTTCTTTACCTTAACCAATGGCCTATTTAAAGAAGTTTTTGTCTTTTTTCTTCAACCGAAAAAAGGTTATGCATGAAGTTTTGTATTTTGACCAAGAATGAACTAAAAACTTTAAAAACCCAAAGTAAAAATATGGTATTTGAGATTAATGTATTAATGCCCTTAAAATAACCCAAATTAAGTAAGAATTCAAGTTCAAGGGTAGATAATTAAAAAGTGTTCGTCAACCCCCAATTCATTTCGCTTAAATGTTTCTGTTATCATATGCTATGGTCATGCAAAGTTTTAAAAACATCTATAAGGGAGTTTTCATTTTGCATATATGTCTATGAGAAAAGAACTTGAAACTGTAGCAGAAGTCCTTTAAATAACGTATAGTATGATTTTGTAAAATAAAAATAGATAAAAATACATCATTCGGGTCACTTGAGTTGGATCATAAAAAAAACACTCACTACTTCACCGAACCATCGTTCCTGGATAGAACCAGTACTAGACTCCCATCCTCCGTAAGCAACTGCCTACTTTCTCACATAAACAGACATGGTCGGTAACTGGGCTTGGACCCACGATCCTCTATCAGTGAGAGGTTACAGTGATTTGATCATTAACCACTTATTCTTCTTTTAATGTTCTCTTGCAAGGTACAAATAAATTAATGTTCAATGCAATTACTAGTATTGACAGTTTTAAGTATATATGTCAACGATTATTTATGACCTTGAATACAACAGATGCTCTTAATATATGAGTGCAAATATTGTTAAATGTTTCTATATTTGGATGTGATATTAAAGGGGCATACCCTAAAACTGACAAACATTCTGTGAAAGTGTAAAAATGTGTTAGATGTATATGTAAAACAATATATAATGGATAATTGCAAGAAGAACTTTGGTCATAAAATGACTAGTTTAGGTACTAGCCGCAAAAATCATGGCTATGAATAATAAATCACTTCCACCCAAAAATTGTGCAACAAATTCCAAAGAGTTTCCGATCTTTTATGGAAACTAATATTTTTTGTGATTTTACTTTTAATTGGATGAATTTTTGGCTGAAACTTTCTTCGTCGGCTTTTTTCTTTACAAGCTTCTAATTTATCATCATTTTGCCTTGATTCTAGATGCACGGAATTGTAGGGTATGCCCCTTTAAGCATCAGAGTTTTAAGATTTTTCGTTAAGTTTTATCTAAGACTTTTAAAGTTGATTCACAATATCAGTGAACATTAAGAGGGTTACAATGCTACATGTGTTTTGTCTCTTTGTTAGTTATTTATCTAATATCAATAAAAAATGGTTTTGAAAAATATATGGCAACTCAATATTGAATGACGTTCAAGTTGTTTTAATTTTGTTCCATGTACTATTTCCTTTTCTCATACATTTGTGATAACTTTCTTAATATCAATTGAGATGAAAGACTTACACAGGGAGATATTTAACGTAAATAAACATGTGTGTTTTGCTGCTGTATGTCTGAAATCCAACTGAGTAGGATAATTACCTATCTTCTATGATTCATTGTCCAGCGTTGTTGAATGCTCTCTTTTCCCCCGTCTCCCCTATCTCTCTCTCCCGTCCCGGTCTCTCCATCAATCCCATCCTCCTTTTCTCCCTCTCTCCCCCTCCCTGTCTCTCCTCCTCTCTCTTTTTTCTGATGGTCATTTGCTTCAAGTTTTATTTTTACAGAGCAAAACCTCTATACAATAGCCAGAATTTGTGCTTTCCATGGGTTGTTGCTCTAGAGATTGTACTGTATTATTAATTATGTACATAAACTAGCAACTTCCATCCTTGATTATCTAGCTTTTTAGTTTCGTTGACTAGGTAATTTTCTGATGCTCGAAATTGCAATGTAGATATGAGTAAACATTAATTTATGTACGTGTGTAAGTTTGTGTGTACCATATGGATGTATACGTGGATGGGTGTAAATAATGCTATTGTATGAATGTGTTATGATGTGCGTGCATGTATGCTTGCTTGTGTGATTGTGTATTTATATTTAGAAGTGAATCCTTGTGTAATTGTCTATTAAGCTTATTATGCCGTTCTGTTTGTCATTCGTTTTCATATGCTTTATTGTGTTTCCTTGTATATTGTTGTATACTTGCATGTAACTCTTCAGAAAATGGAGGAATAAAAGTTAAAACTATATCACAATTCACTCTATAGTTTATTTTTCAATAGTCTCAGTCTGTACAAGTATGGAGGCATAAGTATATTTACAATCTCATATCATTACACATGGCATAACCCTTTTTTACTTAAATCAATCACTGGCGTATAACTTCTAAGATGAAAAGAAACATATATTTCTTTTGGTTGATGTTTCCCTGTAGGTATTGTTTATCGCATGTTCACATATTTTGAGTGAAAATACTGTATTTATATTTAATATTGCTTTATTACTTATACTGATTGTATGTGCATTATCTGCTTCGTTGTAAAACCTTCTCCTTTTGATTTGATTAAATTATATGTATATACATGTATGTTGCTTTTATTCTGCTTTAACACTGTATTATACCATGTATCCTCATTGGCCATTTGGCTTACAGGATTATAAATTATATGAATAAGATTATCAAAACTTACATATGTATGTGTACGCATACAAGTGTTTAGGCAGGTTTAGGTAATATATATAGTTGTGTACAAACCATAAAATCAAGTTTCTATAAATGTACAGTAAAACACAGATTTACTCACACCCGTACACTGTATTTCAACATTCTGTATAAGTTGCGAACTTTGCATATTAACCACTGTTAATTAATTATTGTATTTGTTTGTACGAAAACTACGCACGATTTTACACATAGAATGTACACTTCTGTAGTATGAGCGATATTAGATAATGATTGTAGATTTCACGATTGTGTAATAATTACGCAACTTCCGGTACACGTGTCATGTTGGAATATTTAATCACATATCATCAGTGTTCTTAAAATATCGAATATTTCATCGGCAAGACAATGTATATAAAATAATACTTAGATAGGAATATACTGAAAACTGTATCTTTAAATTTGCATGACTGTACAATAATAAAAACGCAATCAGAATATATTCTTCGGTCTTTTTATTGCATTCGTTTTATAGAATCGTTTACAATAAACATTGATTCGGGTAAAGAAAAGTACAAAATTATCGATTTTTAAACAAAAACAACAAAATGCTCAAAAATATTTTTTTGGCTGATAGTTATGTTTTAGTTTCGTCTAGTATGTCTTATAGCTAAAGAAGAGCATTTTCGGGGGAGGGAGGTTCTGTCATATAGTGAAAATTGTAGTCCTAGGTCATCCTTCCATAATATCAACGTGGGTTGAACATAGGCCTCAGTAGAATCCCTTTCCTGAAGGAAAAAAAGCATTATATAGTCATACTTGTATTAAATAGTTTGAAACTCGAATGTCACCAGAACAAGGTATCAATTTACCGAAACATTTATACTTCGCATTTCAAACAAGAAAATAATCAAATGCTCGGGAGTATGGACTCAGAAATATCTTGTAATTTTGAACCGATTTTATGTAACAAGTTTACCACATTTCACACACTATTTGCATTTATTCGTATGCTACGCAATTCTATACCAAATAAAGATTGTTTTATGCTTGTATTAAAACAACTTATCTATAGGTTTGTAAAATCAGTGACCTGTGAGTGTTTTGTTTTTGTGAATGAGAATTAGTTTCGAAGTTTACGTTGTTAACATTTTGCTAAGTAAAACCATGGTTGGTACAAGAGTAGTATTATGATTGGCTTAGTGTGGTAGTTAAAAAATGCCGAATCGTGATTTCAAAAGATTTTCGAACATGTTGTCTTAATATAGCCACGTAAACTTGAAAAACGCTGAATATAAAATATATAATGTTATAAAATGAAAAGTATTTGAAAATTCTTACTTGGAAAGGGACGGTAACGTCTGTATCTGTGAAACATAATTGTAATAAAAGTAAGTCAAAATAGCAACAAGTTTGTAATACTTAGTACATGTTATCGCGAAATGTTTGAAATTGGTTATATTACGACAGCCGCACTATCTTTGTATCTGATATATTTATGGATGCACAGATGACTTGAAATATACATAAATATGACTAAGAAATCTTACTATGAAAGCGTACAATACTTTAACGTTTAATCCTTAAAATCAGGAACTTATCTGTTAACGTTTCTACATATAGCCTTTTATAACCACATTTATCATAAAAAATGCCTGGTAACTAACCCGTATCCACGGTATTTTCCGTAGTTTCCATAACCATAACCATTATACCTCCCATAGCCACCGAACGATCCGTATCCGTAACCACCATACAATCCATTACCACCGAACGATCCGTATCCGTAACCACCATACAATCCATTACCACCGAGCGATCCGTATCCGTAACCACCATACAATCCATTACCACCGAACGATCCGTATCCGTAACCACCATACAATCCATTACCACCGAGCGATCCGTAACCACCATACGATCCATAACCACCGAGCGATCCGTAACCCCTATAGCCACCGAAACCAAAGCCACCGTTGCCAAAGTAACCTGAAGTATTTTTTGTTAATTATACATTGTTTAATAGTTACATCATATATATCTGAGGTGTTGAGGCGACTTTTTCAAAATCTATGGAGTACTTGATGCGACAATTACAAATTTATGGTGCATATGATTCGCCAACCAAATTTAGAATATACTTAGGAATTGTTGTAATGTATGATCAATTAATTTACCATTTTAATGAAATAAATCAGTAAACAGAAACAGAAAAACAAAAATAGTGATTTTCAGTTCAATTAGGTTACCGTAATTTCTTAAATAACAAAATGTAAAAAATGTAACTATTAAACACTCTCACCTCCACGGAAACCGTTGTTTCCGTAGTAACTACCATAGAAATTACCATGGCCCAACGTTACGCCGAGAAGGGCGACTAGAATGATTGCGACTTTCATCCTGAAATAAGTGTTCCAATTATATTTTGTGAATGAGTTTACAATATATTTGTATATCAAGTATCTGTAAATAACTATGTATCCTCATTTTTCTAGACGAATTATACTTACGAGTATGTTTTATTATAGCTGTTTGCGAGAACTTACTGTTTTGTCTATTACTAGTTTGGCTAATCCTGGCCATTTGATTGGCTAATGGTGATTTCGGTCATTTTAGATTGGTCAATCATTGGGCTGGCTATTCGTCGCGTTCCCTTTCATGTTTGACTGAATCTGTTCGTCTGCTCTGTTGTTGAAACGCAAGTAAGTAATGTAGGCATCGTTCTATGATGTTAACGTGGCATAATATCGGGAACATCATTAGATGTAAGTTAAATGGTTGTATCATATCAGACTATGGTGGATTTGGAAGTACACATGTATTTAGGGTGTACTTTATTCCATTGATGTATGGTATGATAATACCATGTACATGTGATCTATATACATGAATGTATTCATTTGTCAAATACTCATGATTGTCAAAATGTGTATTATCTATAACTTGTAAATATGTTATACTCTCCATAATGGAGGAATGAATAAAGTATACGGTCAATATCCTTTACGAAAAAAGCAACTTCATACAAAAAACTTAAACCAATGCTTCTTGTAATTCGTCTAACTATAACGTTTTGTTATAGTTGTTCTTGTCAGTTTTACGCCCCATTTTCAACAGTCAGAGTCATATAAGACATTCACCTAACCTTTGTTCCTGGGAAGAACCAGTACTAGACTCCCATCCTCCGTAGGCAACTGCCTACTTTCTCTCATAAAGAGACATGGTCGGTAGCAGTGCTCGAACCCACGACACTCTATGGGTAAGTTGAAGTCGGCGACCTGAACCACTCGACCACGCAGTCGGGTCCTCAGTTATTTCACATTCGGCTTTGATCACCAAAGTCGTATTCAGAAACCAGATGATGAGGTAACATTCTTAGATATAGACGAAAAATACATTGAAACTTGATAATAATTCTGTAGATATAATTTCCAAAACATATTAACCATCCTCAAGTCACTCAATAATACAATTTTATCAGTAAATCAAAAGATTGTCACAATATAATATTTTTCATACTCTAAGTCTTATCTGACTATTAGTAACTATAAAAAGAGAAAACATATATTTTCGTACAAGAATAAACTAAATATGTAATAAAAGGACTTACTTTGCTGCGTTGTTCTTGATGATGTGATCCAAGCCAAGTCTTTGTCGGTATTTATAGAAGTTAGCAGACAAAAAAGAAAACTTTAATTAACGAAAAAAATAAAACAAATGATAATTACCCGTCGTTTAATGTTTGTTTTATATTAAAGTGATTATGGCGAAAACTACTGCTGACAAAGAATAAATTACTGCACAGTTCAGAATACGTGCACTTACTGCGTATATCTCATTTATTTATTTATTTAATTGTTTATTTATTTCAATGGATTTAACGCCATTTTCAACATTATTTCAGTTACGTCGTGGCGGGCAGTTATCCTAACCAGCTTCCCCGGACTTAATTTAGGCCTTAACCAGTACTAACTATATTCTATCCACACGCTACTGTCAAGCTACCCCACATTATTCAGAGGTAGGGGATACTTTAACATCGGATGAAATATCTTCAGACAAATTTGTCACGAACAGTTCGAGCCTCACCCAGGGTTCAAACTCATAACTTATTGATCAGTAGACCAACGCCCTCACCATTGAGCTAGCCGTGCGGGCTGCGTACATCTCAACTTTTATTGTGTAAGTATGCATCATTATATTGGGTGTCTAATACAAGCGAAAATATGCTTTGTAGGACCACATTCGTAACATGTCATATTCGTAAATGGTTTCGAAAATATGATCACATACGCAATGGAAATAATTTTTCGACAGCATTGGTAATATACTAATTTCAGAACCGCCACACGCAGAGAGAGGTGGATAAGATACAAAATGACCTGATATTTATATTGTAAATAATAAGTTTAATATACAAATGTTATTCAATACTTTCTCCTGGCTCTTTATCGTGTCCAGTGTAAAGCACCGAAAACGTCTCATCTCATTCCTGTGATTATTTTAACACAGTATAATGGTTTGGAGGTTTGGGTGGGGCACTGCTAAAAAAGCGGCCCTGATATATCGAAAGGCGGAGCCGAGACTCAGGACCTTTCGTTTAGTAATCCAACACGTTACCTCTAGACCACCGATCATCCATATATATTAGCTGGAATCTAGCTTATGTGTGATATATCATGTAAAGTATGTGATATAAAAAAATTAAAAAATATGCCGATTTTTTAATGCGATCGCATTTGTAAGAAATTTGTTACAAATAATAGATACATTTGTAATTGTTGGATTATGTATTAAATGGCTGTACACTTAAATAAAATCATATCTCATTTGACCCACACATATTACCGATAACATAATCTCTAAGAATGTAATTTAACTTTCTAAAAAAGGACTAATACCGATACTGGACATTGGAACGTACCTCTAGATGGACACCCCTATTTTATGCTATGTGATACGTACAAAGAAACCCGTCTACAATCCGGACTTGTCCGATACAGACCAATGAAACTGTCCGGATATGAAGGGATTTTTAATAAGGAAGGGTTTTTTTTGGGGGGGGGGGGGTAAAAAATACATCATTTATAAGAGTTTTAATACAAAAAAGCTTGGAATGTGTACAAAATCGAAACTCTTATCACCAGCGGTCCGAGGCTGCAGGTATTTTAGAATGTGTTTAGAGATTTGCCCCTGTATGATCGGCTTTCGTGTGAATTAAAGTTTATAACACAAAATAACTTGGAATGCATAAACAATCGGGACTCTTGTATTTCTGTGGAATGATGTACGCGTATAGTATCATGTATTCGTTTATTTCTAGTTTGTGTTGCAGAAACACTTGAAAGTAAAGATGGAGTTCATATAACATCGCTAGCAAATTATACTCCGAAAGCTTGCGACTGTGTTGTGAATTTCATTGTATGAAGTGTTATGTTGACTGTGATGTGATTATATTTTTCCAGGGAAAACTTCGTGATAGATAACACATATTACAGCCTCAAACCACGTCAGCAATATAGATGAGTCCTCATTAATAAGTGTTTACAATTGAAGTCTATCTTTTAAATTGCGGTTCTGAAAAGTTGAGCGAGTTATCAAATGGAGACGTATTGTTCTCGATCTTTAATTCAGCAATACGGTTGACAAATGGTTATGGTTGTAAAATTAAGAAATAACTAGCTAACTTGATCAATCAGAACGATGTAGCGGAGAGTTTTTTTTATTAATGACTTTTAAATACTAATTAATTCACTTAGAAAGCGTGATTAGATAATTATATGTTTTATCTAAGTGAATTATGAAGTAGATGTTATTTTGAGTAACTATTCAAAGTCAAGGACATATCCTAGTTTTCACAAAGACATATAGGCAGAATGAAAACATATAGACATATTTTTTTAAAACTTTGCTTCATCAAAGCATATTAATAATAGAAACATTTTAAGCGAAAGAAATGCGGCCCGCGAAGCTCCTTTTTGAGTTATCTACATTTGAACTTGAATTGTTGGCTTAATTTAGCTTATTTCAGCATAAAAAATGTGTTGTTTTTGGTTACCGTAACTATCCTATATTTCGCCCTACGATCATAGACGTTTTTAGATCGTAATAACGGCACTTCTACGGTCTCATATTTTCTAGACGAATTATACTTATGAGTACTAGTTTATAGTGTCTATTACTAGTTTGGCTAATCCTGGTAATTTGATTGGCTAATGATGATGACTGAATCTATTTACAGTTGATAAGTAAGTAAATCATGCAGGCATTTCTCCTAAATAAGCTGTTATGTGGCATAATATCTGAAATGCTATTTGAAGCTCAATGTGGTTGTATCATAGCAGATTACGGTGAATTTGTTAACATTTAGGGTTTATTCTATTTGATTGATGCAGAGTATGATATTACCATGTGCTTGTGAACTATATACATGAATTTATTCATTTGTCAAATACTCATGATTGTCAATATATGTGTATTACTCATATCATGTAAATGTGTTATACTCTCCATAATGGAGGATTGAATAAAATAAACAGTCAATATCCTTTATGAAAAAAGCAACTCCATACAAAAACATAAACCAATATGCTTCTTGTAATTCGTCTACCTATAACGTTTTGTTAGTTTTTCTTGTTAACTCTCTGCATGCTGTCATGAATAATCATAAAAAAATAGTGCGCGTTGAACACACGAAATAGCGTACGATATTATTCATATAGCAAGTAAAAACGGCAATTTATGTAAATATTTACGAAAATAGTTTCGTAAATGACTTAAAATTTCTTACGATTTCTGATTCACGGTATGTATATTGTGCATTCGGTTTTGTTCGTGTGTTTTTTTTCGTGTAGTTGTGGTGTGTCTGAACGTACGTCCGTCCAAATGTACGTGTGTGTTAACTCTGTTGGTATTGATAAATCAATTCCAACAAAAATCAACACAAAAATCATTACCCGCCTATCCTATCTTTATGAGAATGTTACCAGAAACAAACATATTGTTTATGCTCGATCAGGGTCCGTATTCACAAAGCATCTTAAGATTTTCTTTAACTTATTTTAATAAGTCGAACATTTTATTTAAGTGTAAATATTTTTCATGGTAAACGTTTGTAAACCAGTCATCAAATGCTTGAAAATGAATTATCATTTTCATAATTGGCATCTTTAGAACAAAGATAAAACCTTATTATAATTATTGTGATTTCCTCCTTTATATTTATACAAAAAGGTTAAGGAAAAAGTCGAATTTAAGGAAAAATATAACTTAAGTTAAAAGATATACTCAAGATGTTTATTGAATACCGGCTCCATCCAGACCTGTAAACAAAAGGACACCAAGAGTGCGGAAACATATTATGGTGTTCATACACAGTTGACATTTTTCTCATGTTTCGTCAATAAAAAAGATATCCATGTAATATAAAGTGGTATTGTATTGCAGATGACCTTTTTAACGTTTTGCATGTTGACACATGTTTGAATATAAAACAATATCGCAAAAAGGATGGAAGCTAAATGATACATAATAGTATTCAGTAATACAGGCAAAATAACATTATGATACAGTATATAACACTTAATATATAAAAATGTTATAAACTGTATCTTAATGTTATTTTGCCTGTACAATAATCGCCGAGGTGAGGTCAATAAAGATTGTTGAACTTTCAAATAACAATAACATGATATTTCCCTAGTACATTCCCATGTCGCACAATTCATCTTCCGTGCGTATGTCCGTCCATCCGTCTTCAGTCTAAAAAGTACACGATTCATCAACAACCAGTGGTATAAAACCTGAGGCCATCTGCAAGCTGCTGTCGCATTTTTATTTTCGAAATGTGTCGATTAAAACTTTTTACTGCGCAATGTATTAAAGGGGCATGTCCTGGAACTGAAGCGTCTCGAATATAAATCAAATTGGTATCATTTGAATGCCTAAATCAATTAATGAAAGTCCTGTAAAATATTTACGAAATATCCCGCTAGTTGACTCAAAATACACATTTCAAGATTTACTAAACCTGCCGATTACGCCTTAGAAAATATTCGTCATTTTCATAACTCGACCCTTTCGGGATCTGTCAAAAGCGGAAAAAATGTCAACAAACTGAAATGGTAAGTATTGCTCATGCCATGTTCATTGTTTGCGACATAAAGCTTATCTATCGATCAATTATAGGTAAATATCATTGTTTTGCTGCTTGAAAGGCAGCGCGCACGCTAAGTTAAATTCTCAGACGAATTGGAAATATCGTTGTCGTCAATAAAAGGCTTACAGCCTTTTATTTAAACCGGCATATTAATACCCACGCGCGCGTTATAGGGCCATTTTTGAAGGCACATTCTTCTTTGACTTTTCGGTAATAATTTTTTTTACAAGTGATAAACACATTTTTGGTGTACAAAACCCAAGACACAGCAGTTCCAGGGCATGCCCCATTAATACATAGCAATTAACTTTTAAAATATATTTGCTTGGACACTGATCTTAAGTTTTATAATCTCGGACCCAAGTTTATTACAGTTTTATACTGCCATCAGTTGACCAAATACCTGTCCCTAGGTTAGGTCACCCATCAATATAATACGCCATTCGGTAACATATAATAATGATATTTATTATCATACCGATATCGATTTTTAATACATTCAGCATCAGTCATTATCATATAAACATGTTTATTGCACACACGGCTGCTTTGAAAAATAGCTTTTTATTTTCTATTAGCTTAAAGGGGCATGCCCAGGAACTGCTGTGTCTTTTGTTTCGTACACCAAAATTGCGTTTGTCACTTGTAAAACCAATTATTACCGAAAAGTCAAAGAAGAATGTCCACTAAAAAATGACCTTATAACGCGCACGTCGGTATTTATATGTCAGTTTGAATAAAAGGCTTACAGCCTTTTATTGACGACAACGATATTTCCGATACGTCTGTGAGTTTAACTGAGCATGTGCGCTGCCTTTCAAGTGAACCTAACATGAGAAATACTTACCATTTCAGTTTGTTGACATTTTTTCCGCGATATTTTCGGTTTTGACAGAGACCGAAAGGGTCGAGTTGTGAAAATGACGAATAATTTCTGAGGCCGTAATCGGCAGGTTTTGTAAATCTTGAAATGTGTATTTTGAGTAAACTAGCGGGATGTTTTGTAAATATTTTATAGGGTTATTAAAATAATACCAATTTGATCATTATTTGAGACGCTTCAGTACCAGGCCATGCCCCTTTAATGCAAAGAAATTTCAAAAATATTATCAAAACTATATATTTTTGACTGCATGCTTTCAAAGTGATTAGGCTTCATTTGAATAAACACAACCCATTAGTTATCAAACATAACATTAAAATAGATCAAATCTAACGAAATATCTCAGTTGGTGAAAAATGAAATTACATTCTGTTTGTATATAATAAAAAAAAATTCCCCGAAGTTAATACATTTTCCGAACGGTACGATGCGTGATCAGAATACAGCGCGCGACTTCAAACGTAGACATTTTACGAACAAATCAGTTATGTTATTTACGTATGCATTGGATGCCCCCCCCCCCCCCCCCGAACGAAATATGTACGAATCAGTATTCAATTACAGACAGACATGACTTTGTTAAATGGTAGAAATTAATCAATTCAGATCGAATACTCATCATTCTTGTCTTCGTTAATTGAATGGTCGACCAGTGGCTAGCTGACATTAATTACACCATTAATCGTGATTTATTTGTTTGTACTGTGTGAAGGTCACGTGGTCTCAACACAATGAGTATGGTGTATATGACATAAACCAATCAAAATCGACGACGTAAATTAATCACAACAATTGTAAGCTGTTGTATGGTTGGCCGAGCCAAGTCACATGCCAGTTACTTTAACTTTAGTATGATTTAATGCCTACATAATCACAAGTCATGTTAACAATTAATGAGGGAGATTAAATTTTAGTTGAAAAGTTTGAAGTGAAATAATTATATATTTATAATCATGGAATGTTTACATCTGGAGTACAGAACGCTTAATTATAAAATAGATGTTCTTTTACTACTCAGATTATTTCGCTATTGATGTTTCATTGTTCCTTAGTCTCCTATGAGACCAATTCAATATTGACATAGGTCTTTTTTATCTATAAAAGCCCCATTAGCTTTTTGCTGTAGAAAAATAAATGCAAAAACATTTAATTGTTGATATTATCCCAAGATAATTAATACAAGCCCTTTTTCGTCTGAAAACACTCATTTCACTGTGATTTTTGCTTTTGTCAACTTGAAATATGTAGAGCGGGTGACGTCACTTTACTACGTGTGCATAGCATGACTGCGGGAAAACTCAGGTGTTCTATAATTAGTATTTATTTCAATGATATTGAAAAAAGTCTTGTTATAAAGTATGCATGGGACGAAAACACACCGGATTCCTCTGTTATAGAACAAACAGAAACTATTAGGACCAATACATTTATAAGCTTATGGGACTCTAAGGTGACAGTCTTGTTATTTGCCAGAGATGTATGCGCTGGATTTGTAACCTGGTGATTCGGGCTCTATTCCCAGTCGCAGCAGGTTAATCCCTTCTATGAAAAAAATGACAACAAGTCGAGTTTCCGAAGTTGCTAGTTCCTTGTGGAACTGAAAGTTGGTACTGGCCAGAATATACTGTCACAGAAAACTTGTTATTTGAATCAGCCGCCGTATATGACTGAAACACTGTTTAAAAATTAGAGTTAAACACAAATAAACAGACACAGTTTAAGACGGCAAAGATAAACATCAGAAATGCATACCATGATATTTACACGATTTTAACTTTAAAAAATGCTGCTTTTGCCCAGACGTAACTTCACGCCCCCGAATCATACTTTTATTTGTTTTATCTTTAAGTCAGATTTGTCAAAATGCTTCCCACTAATAAGAATTAAAGTACTGCAAACACCAATGCATGCCACCACAATAGATGATTCAACGTATCTTGTCTTTATTAGTGCCAACTAATTTCTTATTTCAATAATTATGAAATAAAGATTTTCCGATTACTGATATAAGACCCATTAGCCTTTTGGATGTTAAAGTTAAAGCAGGGTTTATTTCACCTAGAAAGATGTCTTATCAGCGAAACCGTCTTTCATTTACGAAAATTTCTTTTTAATCACGAAGTATACATATAGAAATGTAGTACAGTATTTTTGTTTTCAATGATATTGCAAAAAATAAGAAAAAGCATCTGATAACATTTTTACGAGGTATGGCTAAAGAAATGCATTATGCAAATATTTTTTTAGAGCAAATTAAATGAATTTATCATTTTATCTATAGTTCTTTATTACTAAATTCAAAAAACTAATGGGCCTTCAAGCATTTGTTGGTGAAGATTTCAGTGCATGAGTACTGTTAGCATTCAAACCATCCAGTTCGTTTGTTTTTAAAGCCATTCCAAACGATCCGTCATAATGATCACGTGGTCATAATTAATTAGTACCTAACTGTGTTGATTGTTGTTTACTTTTACTGAACTTGTCATTAGTAGTCCTTGATTTAGCAATAAAACTGACATTAATATTTATTTTATACAATTACTGAATTGTTATTGCTGAAATAGATCGGTATTGGTCGGTGCTCGTTATTTTTGGTCAGTAACACTAGAGACCTAGAATCATTATTGGCAGGCAAATATGATGTTAAAAATCAATCTGTAAGGATTTTTCTGTTCGAAATTTGGTAGATTGGGCTGCCCTGAATAGGTAAAAGTATCTAATATAACAACATCATGCAGTTAATAGTGAAATCTACTCATCACAAAAATATACCACTTCAAAAGCATACAGTTCGCCTGTTTCGTAGCATAAGAATTATGCTTATAATTGGACAGATAAGAAAAAGCTATAAAACAAGCTTTCTCGCAATGAATGCTCAAGTTGAGATCTATGACAGTGGTAGATCAGTAAACATAGTTAAGACACCGATTCCAAAGTCTCAATTATGCTTTTCTGTTCCAGTTCCCCCTCACTAGTCCTTCAGTGCGGGTTTAAGTCATGTTCATGTGTTTAAATTGTCATTCTTTTTTACCTCGTTTTAAGAATTCCCAGATTCAAAAATTCATTGTTTCCGCATCAGGAGACTCGACTACTCCACTCTACATTATTATAATCTCTGAAGATCATAATTGTCTGTTTTCAGTGTGACTTGATGCTGCGTCCTGATTGATTACCATAATCTTTGCTATGTTTCCAATTACGAGCCTTTGAACATCTTTCTTCAAAAACAGTTTTAAAACCATTTAAATATAGAACTGAGATCACTTCGGTGCCTTTGGGAGTACTATTTATATCCGTTTTACCATTATACCACACAGCAGCCCAAGCCATGAAACCAGCAGTGAACATATATGGCTTAACAAACTTAACTTAACGATATTAACGTTACAAAATTTCAAGTACAGCTTCGAAGACCTTTGTCAGCGATTAATAATTTGCTTGGCATTTAGCTGATGACGCCAAATTTTTTTCATAGTTCTGTTGCATTTTGCCGAAATAATACGGTTGACATTTCCAACAGACATACCTAACATAGCCGCCATTTCATTTGGGCTGGAGGATTTATTTTACTGATCCATAAAGTGTCTCTCTTGATAACTGTTTCCATGGACACAGTAGGTCGTTTTTTTTTCAAATATATTCTTTTACGCTGAACTCCCTCTTATGGGCAATATTACCAATTATACACCAGAATATATTAGATCGTATTTGAAGTTTGGGATAAATAAGGGAGTTACGGCTTTGTGGGATTTGAATAAAACCTATTTAGGGGAGATCTATCTAGAAACAGGTAAGTATGTTCCTTGTAAAGAGATGATCAAGACTAAGAAAACGATACCAAAATCACAAAATCACCAAACATTGAGTTACGGGGTTTGTAGAAATAAGCCAACAACCTGGCTGTTGATCCAACGTTGGATCCTAATGAATAAATTGAAAAAAAAAGAAATGCGTTTTAACAATAATCATCGATATGAGATACACAATATTTAATTCATCAAGATAATGTAAAAGTGACGTTTTAACTTATTTTCCTTTGTTGAGTACAAAAATGGTCAAGTCTATTGTTTTCCTCAAAAAGTAAATTGATTAATAGTTCACGCGTTATATTATGAACTACAGATGGTTTATGTATTTTGTAATCATACATAACTACACAATACAATATGTCCAGGACATAATTTTACGATCGTTTGTTTAATCATCAGTTACTCATTTAATGACATTAATCTATCATATAATATGTATTTATAGTTCTTGAGGTTAACTCTAAATTGACCGTAACGTGGTCTTAGTATAAATATAGGTCTATCCCCTTCATACGATTCATAAACTTCCTAATTTCACTCAGGAAATTCAACTGTTTTTTCCGGTGAAAAAGGTAAGGCGTAAGAATATTCTATTCATTATATTTATTTTTATTCGTGTAAAACTTTCAAAATACTGATAGAAGATGGTACGAATGTTGTAGTGTTGCCATTGGTCCAGTGTCTTGTTTAAAACTAGTTTGTAATGTAATGTTATACACGGTATAACGTTATAATATTCGAATTTCTGTCGTGCATAATGAGTTTTTTTACTCATTATATGATAGTGAACTAATAATAGTGTACATATAGTTAAATGACTATCGAAATAGCACGATAAATGATAAAACATTGTCAGAGACAATAACCAGTCGACCTCAGAGACCGCTTGGGCCCGAGAGTGGTGTTGTATGTTGTGTTTTGGACTCATTCGTTGCGCTTATATTTCAGACAAATCGCTCAATATGAAGGTCTTGATTATACTGTCAGCTCTGGTTGCCATGGCAACAGCTACTTATTATGGTAAGTAAAATGTTTGTTCCATTGATAAAATAAATATGTTTAGTTTTTATTCTTCTACACACAAAAAAACGCAGAAAATAAAAATATGTGATACATGTAATTTGTTGAAGTGAATTTCATTATTTTTTTTATAAATTTTGTGGATCGAGAATATGAAGTATTAAGTCATACTAACAACATTTTGAATGCAGAGGGGTATACATAGATGTAGTGGATACCATTCTGTTACACCTTACGTCTCTTGGACACACCCATTTAAAGAATATGTTTATAAGTGCAGCGAAACAATCAATGTTTATTCATTATTACTGATGACTCTATTCCTTTAAATAGCGATTCATTTAATCTGGTGAAATGGCGATTTTTTTCAGACCCACATAAAACTGTGTATGAATATAATTTAACATTAATTTTACTATTGAACAAAATGTTTGATATTCTTTGTGAGAATACTGTAAATAGAACAAGTCGAGAATATCATCAATTATGTCCGCCTTAATAAATTTAACCAGTCTTATGGCTCGTAACATTAGACGATGAAAAATATTACAAATGTTTTGATGAACATATTTAAGGTGGCGGCATAGTATACGGTGGTTACGGAATGGGTGGATATGGAGGTATGGGCGGATATGGTGGTTACGGAATGGGCGGATATGGTGGTTACGGTATGGGCGGATACGGAATGGGCGGATACGGTATGGGCGGATATGGTATGGGCGGATATGGTATGGGAGGATACAGAATGGGAGGATATGGATATCCAATTGGAGGAGGGTATGGCATGATGTACGGATATCGACGTAAGTAGATTATGCAAATAAAAAGAGATTTTGTAAATATTTTTTTCGAATACGTCGTTTATAATGTGAAAGATGTGCGCATAGTTTGTCAACAAAGTGTACCCTATTTACACAAACGTATGTTTTAATGGAGGACTCTGTTTACAGAAATAAATGTTGTTTTAATGGTGGACCCTTTTATAAACCCTACGTATTATCCATCCTATTTGTTCTTACAGGAAAGGGATATTACTGAGAATCGACCACATTGGATAAATGCTGTCTCTGAGAAATGTCCAGAGTGCTAAAATCACAAGACGATAGTCGTTCATTATGTCTTGTTTATCATTAATACAGTATATTAAATCAATAAATCATTTAATTTAAAATCATGCTTGTCTTTTGTTCTATTTAAATAATTCGTTCGTTGACAAAAAAATCATATAATAAATATATAGAGGATATTAAATGAGTGTGGATTCCGTATTGAATTTATTGAACGAGTTGATAAAAGCAGTATAAAGCGAGCCTCTCCAAAGCAACAACATTTGTAAGTAGCAAAATTATGCTGTAGTTGAAGAGTAATTGTTGCTCAAATGAGGGCCTCTCTGGAGATATTGAACTGTATGCTTCATTGCTCGATTATAATCTTTGATCGTTAGTGCCAAGGCAAACATAAAGTAAACATCGACACACAGAAATCTGTACTAACCCATTCTTATTACAAAGGTCTGAACAGCCAAATATTAGAATAAACAAGCAAAGTAAGAGGAAATAAACCTACAACCAAAATCGAAACTATGACCTACACTCTGTTGTACCAAATGCAGAAACAACACACTCATTAAGCAAACAACATAGCAACGTCAAGGCTCGTAACAACAAAGTGAAAACAGATGTTCAAGAAAAAAGCCTTCACAAAATGACAAAGAAGTAACTTTTATCTTATTCAAGAAAGAATCGTAAAATTGTTTGGCTAGCATCTTCGGCAACTTGGTATTCGAATCCAAAATTAATTCAACGCTGGAAAAACAGAAATAATGTAAAATAAAACGAAAAAAAAAGCGATCCATCTTAGCCTGGAGTCCCTAGAAACATTGTTGTATTTTAAATATTGACAATCACCCGGTTGAATCTATGTTGTGATCTTTATATGTCCAGTAAAACATATCAAAAGAATAGGAGTTTTGTAACGATTACATGATAGATAGACAACTGTTGATGTTCAGAAACTAGTAGTGCAAGATACCTTGGTGTCATATTGGACAACAGCCTGACCTGATATACACTGTCTTAACAGGCTTACAACACTACATGACCTTTAGTACAAGGGACATCAAGGAGCTGTATTACTGTATTATTAGATTCCATCTCAGCTGAAATAATCAGCCTTATTTGGTACCCTTTAACACAGACGAAACGTGCTTTACAGAGACACACATGAAAAATCTTCGAGTTGGGCCAAACCCTTTGTCGCCATAGATGCTTTCAAAATAGAAGATCCCGGTGTTAGTTGCAAGTACATAGTCACTGATTGGTTAAATACCATAGACGATTGAAGACGGTAAGAACACGTTGTAACGATGGTTAGGCCATCCTTAAAAAAGTTTCTTTGTTTGCGGTAAACCTACCTAGAGGGTAGGTAGGTAGATAGGTAGGAAACAGTTTTTTTTCACAATTTATTTTTTATGTTGAACCTTAAATACATTTAAAATGCAATCCTTTGATTTGAAAAATACCGACAGGCCAAAACATGTTGATTAGGGACCTTTGGTGAGTAGGTAGTGTTACCGCAAACAAACTATGTTTTAATTTATAACATCCAGCAATTTAAAGAATTCTTATCGTATAAGGCAGAGGTGAGATTTTTGAGCCCCATGAGCATTTTGCTATAAAAATATTCATGCAAAAAGAAACGATTGCTAAAATTACCCCATGATAATAATCACCGACGAAACGAGCCTTTTTTCTTCAAAATATTTCACTACGCTGTGAATTTTGCTTTTGTTAACTTGAAATATATAGAGCGCGTGACGTCACTTTACGCTGTGCACATTATATGACTGTGGGAAAACATAGCTGTTCTATAAATAGCGTTTTTTTCAATGATGTTGAAATAAATACGATAGTGGTTTTGAAAACATTTTTCTTGCTATAAAGTATGCACGAGATGAAAACACACCGGATTGCTCTGTAATAGAACACACAGAAACTATTACGACCGACACATTTATATGCTTATGGGACTTTAAGGGTCCTCTGTGGATACACTGTATAGTATGTAACATACATGTAAGGTATTTGTGCTCGAAATCGAGTGATTCTTGAGTCTGCTTTGTTATATCAGATTGATCGTAAGTAATCTATTGGCACTCGTTATTCTAATTAACAGTTTGTAATTTTGGACATGAAATGTATTTAAAGCAGATAGTACATTTCTGTTTATACACGAGCAAACAATATCCTTTTAAAGTAAATTTAATGTTTGCTCGATTCAGTCGACACTTTGAAAGAAATTCTTTTCTATTACTGAGCTAGAAAATAATTAGTTTTTGTTGTAATGTTGTAACCCCCACGCACTAGGTCTCGTGAGATCGAAACGTACATTTGCTGAATGTTTTCTTTGCATTAGAGATGATACATGTATATGTGACGTAGAAATGGCTAATTATGCATATGTGACATAGAGATTGTATGTATATTATGTGACGTAAAGATGGTACATGGATCTGTGACGTAGAAACGGTCTAATTATGCATACGTGACGTAGAGATGGTATGCATATGTGACCTAGAGATGGAACATGACATCGTATCTGAGACGTAGAAATGGTCTAATTATGCGTATATGACGTAGAGATGGTACTTATTTTATGTGACGTAATGATGGTTTGTGTATTTATTGACAATGAGTTGGTCAATGTATCTGTGACGTGGAGATGGTACATGTCGATGATGTGCATATTCTGTGACAATTTGTTCGAATATGTGATGTCAATTCGTACTAAGATGTATCCAGAATGACTGGGTAGGCTAATTAACCGCCGGTTTATTAACTGATGTGTAAAGCTCAAAAACGTCTAAAAAATGTTTCTTTTATTTATTTTGGCATGTGTGTGTTGATGTTTATAACATATTTGTTGCGTATGCTTGATCCAAGCGTTTTTTTTTTGGCAAAACGTAAGGATAATTGATAGAAATAGGGGACATTGAAAGGACACGACTAGATCATGTTAAAAATGTTTAAGAATACCCTGTTTGTTTACATTTTGTCGTTCCTATAGCAACAATAACTTTATTTAAATGTTTATTTCATTTGTTGTCATTGTGCCTATAGCAGCTATGTTATCAGACTGGCTTTTAACCAATTCAATATCGCTATATGATATGAGTTTCTGACAAACTTTTCATCGATCGATTTCATTTCCAAGAAGTGATAACAAATCATAATTTATGATAACAATTCTGTGTATGGCTATATTTCTCACTAAATGATAAAATACAATAGAACAATGAATGACAATATCCCTTGTGATTAATCAAAGCGGTCAAGTTTCCATCAAACGAGCTCACAAACATACCAGTGTTCAATAATATCCCTTCTCTGTGAAAATAAAGAAAATATACTAGTATATAAATATATGTTACTTTTAATCTGAATCGCCAAGAGTCAAACCACAGCCAAATCTTTGTACAAAGATATATTGTGTAACCACTCCAAAGCAAAGCAACACCCTTTGGGAGAAGCAAAATTACGTTTTTGTTGAGAGGCTGTTGCACCAAAGATGTTTTAATCATAATTAAATCGTCAAGTGGAAAAAATATTATGATGTTGTTGAAGGCAGGCTGTTGCCCAAGAGAGGGCCGTTCTAGAGAGGTTGTACTGAACAGTCAAATGTTGAACAAAGAAATACAGTCAAACCTATGTACAAAGGTCACTAAAAGAGAGGAAGAAGCGGGTAGATTATTCACATACACAGCTCAACTTTCATAATCGGTCACCCACATGCTTGAATATTTTTTATAGATACTTAGTGAATGACATTTAATTTAGTAAAATGGCTAAGGCAATCAAAGACCTGTACAAACTAGAATGTAAAATGTCTTAATATCTTAAAGGTAGTAAAGCTTATATGAAAATAAAAGTGAAATGATACGCTTCATAGGTAAAATATCAAATGAAGTAAGGTATAATCCTGCTAATGTAGTATTCACTATATACTTTGAAGCCAGATCATTAACGTTGAGCAGTGTGTTATTAAGTAGTTAAGTTAGTATAAGCGTGCGTTAAATAGTAATCATTGTTCACAGGTGATCGCTATATACAAGTGATCATTGTTTTCAGGGGACCATTATTTACAGTTGACCATTAACTCAAGTTAAGCTGTATACTTCATGTCGTTTATTGCTTAATTATTTCATTAAACATCAAACACACGCTATTATACCCAACCAGGATATAAAGAGCTTACACTTTAGAGATAAACTTACAATGATAATCGAAGGTGTCGATAACATTGTGAGTTTTGTGAAAATTAAAAAAAGTTACTGGAAAAATTCCTATACAGTCAATCTCACCTTCGACCAAGTATAATACTATTTGACATTGACTTACTTCGGTAACCATATTTCATTCCATATCCACCCATACCACCATATCCGCCCATTCCATATCCACCCATACCACCGTATCCACCCATTCCGTATCCACCCATACCACCATACCCGCCCATTCCGTATCCACCCATTCCGTATCCACCCATACCACCATATCCGCCCATTCCGTATCCGCCCATTCCACCGTATCCGCCCATTCCTCCGTATCCGCCCATTCCACCGTATCCACCCATTCCGTAACCACCATATCCGCCCATTCCGTACCTGCCCATTCCACCATATCCGCCCATTCCGTATCCACCCATGCCGTATCCACCCATGCCGTATCCGCCCATGCCACCACCATATCCACCGTAGTACGTGGCCGTTGCCATGGCGACAAGTGCAGACAGAATAATTAAGACCTTCATTTTGATGCGGTTCGGCTGAAAATTATTATTTTTTTCATAATAACCAACAGAAACAAATTACAGCTTTAGCAGCACTAACAAACTAGCTACACTCAATTTAGAAATATTATTGTTTATAAATGCAATCCTTTTTTCAACGGAATTACTTTCTTAATTTATATTGAAATGGTTTCTAAAATAATATTTTTATAATGCTATGCGTTAGTTTTATTAGGATATTATCGACATTTGCGGTCCATGTATATGATTATCACGCGTCGGTCATGAAGAATATATACCATTGTCTAGTTATTGAGTTTGGTTTAATTATTTGGGTAGACATTTACCAACTAAAGGTACAAATAATCTCGTAGTTACCATAATTCGAAGTGATAGAATTCTTGCCGTTTTACAACATAGTTACGAAGACCTATACATACACAGATAAGCAACTAGTCTAAATCTCGCAAAGTCACGTGGCAGATTGACAAAATCTCGCAAAATCACGTTTGATTATTGCTCATTTTCTATTAAAGATATATTAAAGTAAATTATATCTTGCTATACATGTATTTCGAAAAAAAATCGATTTTTATTTTCAACCAGATTGGTATGTAATAATGATTTTTTATCATGATCAACGACGGTATCAAACCTAACTTTGGAATACTCAATACTCAAAATAAGTAAAAAAAGAACCATACCTTTGTCTGGAGACGGTGAAACCTACAGATTGCAGTAAGGTGATGATGTACTGCTTACAGAATATAGTCCCTGTATTTATACTATAACGAAAGTCACGGACAATTTGAGTTTCACACCTAATCTCAAGACAGTAATATCAACATGATTTATTGCTGTCATTTGATGATTCAGAGTGAATTTAAAAAAAAACAGTATCTGGACATATTGGATTGAATCTTATCTCATGATTTCTGCGGTTTACATAAAACTACAATATATTTCATAATACTTCACGTGTCTAATTAATCATGATGGTTTTTACTAAGTCATACGGACTGTGTCAGCAATATTCAATTTGAACAAAAGATTACATCAAGTTACACAGCAAAACTTTCATTAAGCACATTTGCTACAGATTCCAGTTTTTTTTCACATACAATGTATACATATAAGGAAAATGAAAACTCATTCATGATTTTTTTAAAAACTTTGCATGATCGCAGCATATGGTAACAGAAATATATTAAATGACAAAAACTGGGGGTTGACGAACTCGTTTTTAGCTCACCAGAGCACGAATGTGCTCAGGGTGAGCTTTTGTGATCACCCTGCGTCCATCGTGCGTCGTTACGATTACATAGCGTCCATGTTTACTTAAAACAACATCTCCTCCTACACCGCTATGCCGATTGTAACCAAACTTTGCTGGAATGATCCTTGGGTGGTCCCCTTTCAAAGTTGTTAAAAAAAATAAATTTCATTAAAAATTCTGGTTGCTATGGCAACAAATAGAAAAAACTTTAAAAATCTTCTTGTCTAAAACCACAGGGCCTAGAGCTGAGATATTTGGTATGTAGCATTGTCTAATGGAAATCTACAAAGTTTATTCAAATTATTCCCCTGGGGTCAAAATTGGCTCCGCCCCGGGGGTAACTTGATTTTACATAGACTTATATAGGAAATTTAAAAAATCTTCTTGTCAAAAACTACAATGCCTAGAGCTTTGATATTTGGTGTGTAGCATAGTCTAGTGGACCTCTACCAAGTTTTTTCAAATTATTGCCCTAGGGTCAAAATGGGCCCCGCGCCGGGGGTCACTTGATTTATATAGACTTATACAGGAAAATTAAAAAAAAACTTCTTCTCCGAAACCGCAAGGCCTACAGCTTAGATATTTTGTATGTGGCATTGTCTAGTGGACCTCTACCAAGTTTATTCAAATTATGGCCCCGGGATCAAAATTAGCCGTGCCCTGGGGTTTATTCTATTTTATATAGGAACATTTTAAAAAATCTTCTCCGAAACCACAAGGCCTAGAGCTAAGATATTTGGTATGTAGCATTGTCTAGTGGACCTCTACCAAGTTTGTTCAAATTATTGCCCTAGGGTCAAAATTAGCCCCGCCCCGGGGGTCACTTGATTTATATAGACTTATATACGAAAATTTTAAAAATCTTCTTCTCCGAAACCACCAGGCCTAGAGCTAAGATATTTGGTATGTAGCATTATCTAGTGGACCTCTACCAAGTTTGTTCAAATTATTGCCCTAGGGTCAAAATTGGCCCTGCCCTGGGGTTTATTCTATTTTATATAGGAAAATTTAAAAAATCTTCTCCGAAACCACAAGGCCTAGAGCTAAGATATTTGGTATGTAGCATTGTCTAGTGGACCTCTACCAAGTTTGTTCAAATTATTGCCCTAGGGTCAAAATTGGCCCCACCCCGGGGGTCACTTGATTTATATAGACTTATATAGGAAAGTTTTAAAAATCTTCTTCTCCGAAACCGCAAGGCCTAGAGCTTAGATGTTTTGTATGTGGCATTGTCTAGTGGACCTCTACCAAGTTTGTTCAAATTATGGCCCCGGGGTCAAAATTAGCCCTGCCCTGGGGTTTATTCTATTTTATATAGGAAAATTTAAAAAATCTTCTCCGAAACCACAAGGCCTAGAGCTAAGATATTTGGTATCTAGGTTTGTCTAATGGACCTCTTTTAAATATGTTCATATAATGGCCATGGTATAAAAAACGGCCCAGATGGGTCACTTGATCTTACTTAGACTCGTATAGAAAACTTCAACAATGTTAATCTCCAAATGACCTTTTCTCCTGGTGAGCATTTATAGGGCCATCATGGCCCTCTTGTTTGACTTATCTGCTCATGAATCTTTTTTGTCTAATTTCAAGTTTTCATTTTCTTGAATATGTCTATGTGATAAAAAACCTGGAATCTGTAGCAAATATCCTTAAGAAATTGTCAGTGATTGGGTAAAATACGTTCACCATTTAACGACTGTAGTTAATTATGAATAGTAGTATGCGAATTGTCATAAACATTCCAAACAGTTGCAGTCCAAGTGATGTTCTAAACGAAATAATGTAATGATATTTTGACAAAATATCAAAAGAGCACATAGTATAATGACGTTGGTGATAACTATTACCTCCGACTGCGCACCACATTTGTTTTTGTTCTTTTTAAATTTGGTGTAACGCCGTTTTTTCAGCAGATTTTCAGCCAAAATCAGTTATACACGGCGGCCGGTGCACCCAGACGGTTTTCGGGACTGCATTTGGCATTAAACCCAAATATAAATAATGAAATCTTGTATGTGTAGTAGTATGTGTATATAATTACGTGTATTACTTTAGATGAACGTAAATTAAGTTAAAATATCTTGAATACTATCGATGTAATACAAGTACATGTATAAAACATATTGTTTATTTCTGTTGCATCAGTAATGCAATACTACACATCTCTGTATACATAGGAACACTGGAGTATATTATTAAATGAAGACAATATTAACACGTTCGCTACCAGGCACATATTGCCTACAATGTGTTCTGCTTTGTCTGGGAATTTCTAAGAAATGCAAGCTTATACAACCACTCCCGAACAAGTATACCCGTCACGTATACCAATATGCTTTGTACAGACGGATATATCCGTCACGTACGCGGATATTTGTGAAGACGGATATACCCGTCACGTAGACAAATATGCAGAGATTTCTGAAGACGGATATACACGGGACTTGGCAAATATGCGGAGATTTCTGCAGACAGGTATGCCGGTCACGTTGATAAATATTTATGCAGAAATTCGTGAAGACGGATATGCCCGTCTCATTAGCAGCAAAAGGGTTAATATCCCTTAAACATCGTATAAATTTTGCTATTTACTAGGCTAAGTATTACCATCCTAATTGTGAAAGGATTTTATAGACTTTGAAATAAAACTCCGCAGTAACTAGTGATGCATCTTTTAATTGTGATTGCGTTATCGTATGATGTACACTGGGCCAACTCATATAATCGAAGTGTCACCACTACGGACAGCCTTCGAGTTTTGTTTGTTTGTTTGTTTGTTAGAGTTTTAAGCCTCTTTTCAACAGTCAGGGTTATATGAGGCAGTTCACCTAACCATCTTTCCTGGGAAGAACCAGTGCTAGACTCACATCCTCCATAAGCAACGACTTTCTCACATAAAGTGGCATGGTCGGTAGCTGGGCTCTAATCTACAACCTTCTATCAGTGGGAGGTTACAGTGATTTAAACCATTCGATGACACAGCCTTTCAGTAGGAAGTGTTCTGACACGCCTGATCCAACTAATCACGTGATGATTACATGTGATTCGTGTAAGTGACTGACACTCCGTAACTATACCAATAATAATGTAACTAGTACTACATCAATATGTTATACAACACTTAGTGTTTGGTGATTCATAAGAGTAAGGTATTGTTTGTATTGGCTGTTCGTATTTTGTTGTGTAATGACTAGGAAATGACCACTAATTGTCATAAAGTACTCTCAAATCAATGAATCTAAGAACGTACTCATTAAAGTTCCGACTAGGGCGCAGATAGGGATATAAATTCCTGTTGGCAATTTTCATTTATTTATGAGATCAACACAGATGACAAACTTCACAGAAGGAAGTCTTATTGTGATAATCATCTCCTATGTTCAGAGTAAATTACTAGTATTAAATCTTCATGTTTGTTCAATGCATAAATGTTAACTTTTCCATGGTAACAACGTGTATGACACATATTTTAGTGTACCGTAGTGTATGCGAAGTTAACACAAAAAGAGCCCAATCATTCGTGTCACCAAGAACATTGCACTTAAAACAAGATGAGGGGGATCGTGTCAACAATATTATGGTGACTTCGCGGTTTTCGAAAGGTCGAACTTTTTTTTATTATTTATGAAATTCTTTCGATTTCCTAAAATATAGCATTAATTACTATACCTTTGTATGTGTCCAGTCTAACAATCGCATTTCAAATGCAATATTGTATTCAAATACGATTTAACGAATAACTAAATTGGCTTCAAATCTACTTTAGTCATATTTTTTTCTGAAGCAGTCGCGTAGTTTTGTACGCAATATGCGCAATAAGCGGCCACGTCCTTAATTTTAAAAATACTTTTTTTACACTGGTTTGTTGGTTTGTATCAAAGCAAAACTAGTTAGTGTGGAATCATTTATTTTCGTTGGGGATTTAATTTCGTGGATTTCGTGGGTCGGCTAATCCGCGAAATCAAATCCCCACGAATTTAAATTCAGAGATAAGGCATTTCTTTTCAAAAATCAAAATCCACGAATTTATATCCCCACGAAATAGCCATTTTAGTAAAAACCACGAAAAATAATCCCAACGAAAATAAATGAAGATACAGTATATAAACTGACCACCCAACATGACTGAAATACAATAAAAAATCGAACGAGGACCAGGCCGAAATCGATGTTGAGACTACTAACTAACACATCTAAAATCAAGTCATTCAAATACGTTTATGTACAAAATTTAATGCTGATTTAAAGAAATTGTCTTGTACACTATGTAATATAATTGCAGTTAACATGATTGTTCATAAATTAGATTTAAAATCAGGGGAAAGGAAATAAACACATACAGTGTTAGAAGAAATACAAGGTATTGACATACATCTCACACCAAATCATTCTCAACATATTTGAAGGTAACATGAACTAGAGTGCCAGGTCACAAAATACGCCCGTCAAAATTAATTTTTCAAAGCGTCAAGGGTCATAACTCAGAAGTGCCTGGCTGGTTATCTCATAGCCATAAACATTTCCATGAAGTTTGGTGAGGATCCAGTAGAACTGTTTGAATTAGAGAGCGGACACCGTTGTGGACGCCGCCCACCGTGGGTGTTCCCATAATACGACCCGTTTTTCAAACGGGCATATAAAAACAAGTGAAATATGCCACGAGGGATCAACGTAGCAGGTAACATGCTGGGGAGTGGAGTGGTCATATATACATGCTGTATAAATGTACGAGAGAGTAGAGGTGGCTTAGAAATAAAAAAAATCATAAACCATCCCTGGTTGGATCTTGTTACATATCCCTTTAAAGGTCTGAACATACTTTACTTAAAATCTTTACAGGAAGTATATATCTAATAAAATCAAAGATGATATAGTGCGGGAATATATTATTTACTTGATATACCCTTTAAGTTTAAATATGCTATGTCAAACTTTAGATCATCAAATCATAAACTTAAGATTGATACTGGTAGACAAAATGCTATAATAAAAGAAGAGCGCATTTCTGATCATTGTTTAATAAGTTACGGTACACCTCAGCTGGATTGTGAATTTCATTATTATTTTCTATTGTTCTAAATATATAGATGTAAGAAAGGAATTTTTATTTACATGGTACAAATCTGGAAGAGACCTTCGTGATTTTTATTCAGTTTTGTCTACTGAACATCCTGCAACATTATATAAAATTGCAATATACATATACCATATTATGCTTAAAATTTGTGAGTAAAAAATAGATCTATTCTAAATACATATTTGACATAACTCTGTATTTATGTATTTCTATGTGTTATTGTCATGTATGTTGGGCCGGAGGCCTTTATTTACGAAATAAATATTTCTGTATTTCTGTCTGTTATGCAAAATAGATAGGGAACCTTCTAAAGGCGTTTATAGCCAAAGGTTATATAGCCAGCAGGTCGAAACGGTTGAAGATGAACTAGGCATTCCCGTGAGTACAACCTCCGACCCCCAATAAATTAGCTATACAAATTCCTATCATGTGAAATTTGAAAAGTACCATGTGTGATTCGAACTCGCAGCGTTGATTTGGCTAATGTGCGAGACCATAACGTTCTAACATGGTGGCCCCTAAAAGCAATATACTTTCTAACAAACTGTATTTATCGCATGCCTCAACGTGAGTAACGATGTGTAAGAACAAAATACACGATATTCCAGTCACGATAGTAAAATACACTATACTAAACTGCAACCAAAATCTGACTCGACAAAAATTATTTGTAGTCGTAAATAACTCGGGAGAACATGTTTTTGTACATATGTACGAAATAATTTGATTTTATTCCCATAATTGATGACCCCCTGCTATTATTTCCTCTAAGATTTTACTAACCACCGCTTACAAATGATACGTTTATTATTTTGACAAATGACCATTTGAGACAATTTCCTAATAATTACTTTTTCTCATTTAAAACACCTGCGCACTTTTTTTATTTTACAATCCTTGTCGCCGGTTAACAGCAACAAATTAGATTTTCGTGTTTATTTATTCTTTAATTGATTAGTAATTGAATATAGTTAGGTTATTAAACCACTTACGAAGAAAAACAAGACGCAAAAACTTTACAACACTTGTAAAAATGTTGTATCGAAAATTACTATAAAAGGCAAAAATAAATTGATGTGAATCCATAGTTCTCGGACATATAGCCATAACTACCCATTAGCAAGGTAAGTGATTAATTACTCTCAATTTATATAATTTTTTAAGTCATTTTATTCTTGAAAAAAATCAGGTAATAATTGTCTAAAATGATGAATATGTGTATATAAAAGTCAATATAGATTAAATATTCTATCATTTATATTATAGTGTTTTTATTTACCAATTTACCAAATAATAAAAAGAAACAAATCTAACGATGACAACTGACTTAAGATTGATATTTAAATAAAAATAATTATAAAGTGGGTACATAATCATTTTTTATCATAGTAATGTTTTTTACGAAAGAAGTTGATATGACTTATTTTGAGGAATGCTAAGATGACATAGCATTTTAAGAAGCCTGTAACGTTTTTTCACATCCTTTCTGACTCTTAAGTATTTTCTACTTTATTTTTTCGTTCTGTTCCGTTCAAAGTTTCTGTGTAGTATTTGTCGTGGTTTTCAAAGCCAATGATCACCTGGCCGTGGACAATACTAATTTAAATACGAAACCCACCTGGGATGACTTGATGCAAGAAAAAAATCAAACAATAGCTACAGCAGTAAGATGCGATTTGTACAACCTTTCTAGAAAAGATGTTGTTTCTATAAAATTGAGGTGATGGATCTTTATTCGTCAAATAGTTTTAACTGACGATAATCACATATGCTGTTTGGTTTAAAGTCCCATAAGCTTATAAATGTATTGGTCCTAATAGTTTCTGTTTGTTCTATGACAGAGAAATCCGTTGTGTTTTCCTCTCGTGCATACTTTATAGCAATAAAAATTGTTTCCGCAACCACTATCGTATTTTTTTCAATATCATTGAAATAAAACTATTTATAGAACACCTGCGTTTTCCCGCAGTCATGCTATGCACATGTAGTAAAGTGACGTCACGCGCCCTACATATTTTAAGTTTACAAAAGCAAAAATCACAGTGAAATGAGTGTTTTCAGACGAAAAAGGGCTTGTTTCGTCGGTAATAATTATCTCGGGATAATATCAACAATTAAATGTTTTTGCATATATTTTTCTACAGCAAAAAGCTAATGGGGCTTTAAGTAATAATATATTTACATGAGTTTTTATTTCAAGTCGATTCAGATGTACCACAAGCATTTCTATTTCTTTATTTCAAAATTGTCTTTAAATACTGCTCCCTAGAAAACACGATTGAAATAACTATATAGTAAGTTAGTATGAAATTTTAAGCATTATAGTTGTCAGAAATAGAATATTCAAAACTGAAATGAGAGTGGCTTGAAATCTACTTTTACTATCTATTCATTTTCTTCCTTATAGTGATAAGTTATAATAAAAACAAATATTCATTCAATATAAACTGGCATTATTTGTACTACATGTTTATGTACAATTAACGTCCTATGAGTAGCACTAACACGAGGTATTATTCTTATACATTTCTGCTCTTATACTGTTGAAGAACATTTAGTGATGTTTCCCCTTTTCTGTGGAAAGGACAATGAAGTACAATGACTTCAGACCCCCAAAAATCGTTTAAAATGTTTCGCTTTCAAATACTAGTATAACGTCCAAAAGCACTGTTATAAATTTATGTGTTCGGTTCTTTTACTTAGAATTATTGTGATACGCCCCTTGTCGAGTGCATTTTTAAAATAGTCTCTCAGTGAATATGTCAATCTGCCCAATATCCAGTCTGTGTAAAAATGTAGGACTTCACTCTTATCGCTGTGGTATTATTTTATTGATACATATTTTTACATACATACGCCCTAATGCCCCCTACTTTACACGTTACTCGTATACGTTATGCTCGATGTCTATCCATCCCATCCTGAATGAGGACATACGGTTCAGTTTTATCTACTCGCACGGCGTTATGATGATCATTAATGACACGTATTTTGTCTTTTACTTTTAAGTTCACCAAACAGCACAGACAAGAATGAAGACTATCGCTATATTGTTGGCTTTGGCCATGACTGTCGCTGCAACACCAGGTTTGTACTAAATGTTTTTTTTCTTCTTCTGTGTCATGACAACTCACGTCAGTGTTGTTGTTTACAGAAAGACACAAATTCAGTCCGAGTTGATTTATAAACATGTATTTTCTAGATGACAAATGCTCAATGTAAACAGAAAATCGTATAATTTGAAAACAGCACAAAATCGCGCAATGATATGTACCATTTCACTTTTACAGGAATGTACGGCGGCGGAGGGATGTACGGAATGAGGGGAGGAATGTACGGAATGAGGGGAGGAATGTACGGAATGAGAGGTGGCATGTACAGTGGTAAGTAGTATATTAAAGGCAATAGATAAGATATCTAATTTGTTATTACTTAACTATACCCATTTCACTTCTGACCTGTAATTAAACTCATTTTAAATTTGCAAATTTATTGTAAGAAACAAGTCTGAAGGTAAAATAGCACAGAGTAGAATCACACTTGTTTCTTTTTCTCTTAGGTGGTATGGGCGGTTATGGTGGATCTGGTGGTATGGGTGGATATGGTGGTATGGGTGGATACGGTGGTATGGGTGGATACGGAATGGGTGGATATGGTGGTATGGGCGGCTATGGTGGTATGGGTGGATACGGTGGTATGGGCGGATACGGAATGGGCGGATACGGTAGAGGTGGATATGGAATGGGCGGTGGTGGATATGGAATGGGCGGTGGTGGATATGGAATGGGCGGTGGTGGATATGGAATGGGCGGATACGGAATGGGTGGTTATGGCGGTGGAATGGGAGGTAAGACGGATGTAGAAAATATACATAAATATTTATATGTATTGTAAAAATACACTATGTTTGAATGTATAATCAATACAATGTACTAGCTTTTCAAAAGAAGCAATTTTCTTTCATTTTATAACCTAGTAGGGAGTAAGTGTCTGTGTTTTATGTATTATATATGAATCAGTTGTATGTGCTACCATATCAATATACTGATCCAGCCAAAAACATATTCAAGTAATCTTATTTACTCTATATATATTGTGATAACTGTTCAGAGGGTGTGGCCTATATGCGATTAGCAACGCCCACAGGAATCACTTTTGATATATTTCTTTACTTCTATCGTCAGGATACGGATACAAGAAGAGGAAGCACTACCATTAAAGACAATAAGATGATTCAACGGATACTCAAATTGTTATTTCAACCGGTACGATAAATGACATACGTGTGTTTTTATTTGTATTCTTTGTAAACATATTCTATTATAAATAGATTTGCATTCAAGAAACTGTTGTTGTCTTATTTTAATCCATGAAAACATCTCAAGATGTCGTATTAATGACAATAAATAGAAGATTCAGTTTCCGTGAATGTATGGATACAGTTTAAGTAAGCATGCAAGAAATACACCATGCTAACGGTACAAACACCATCTATATTAATAGGACACTAGTACAAGCTGAAATGAATAATTAGCTCAGGCCATTATAGACAGATACAATGTGTATCATGTTTTTTATTTAAATTGTAAAGGTCTCATTGAAACTAAAACATTAAACACAAATAATACAGCAACACAATGCTGTACCTTGCTAACACATGACATAATTGGTTAGCACGTTGAAGGCAATGTTTTTATAATGGTTATTACGGCCTAAAATGGTCACACGGACGATAAACATATTTATCATATATATTATTCTTATACAAGGGTTATAATTTACGAAATGACATTCACCTCGCCAGGTTAGTTTACTACTACGTATTTTTTTAATCACTCAAATGTCCCATAACTGGTCTCTACAGATAGCTAATACATTATACTTGACACAACCAATAAGCAGTTTCTTTATATAATAATTCAAATCAATGTATCAGAAATCTATATAATCCTATTACACCGAAAAATGTAAATTTTCAACCTCGCAACCCAAAGTCAACCTAAATTACCGTACAAAATACACCTTAAACACAATCTACATGGAGAACCATTCTAACGGTACAAACACCATCTACCAATGTGACCCTTGTTGAAGCTAAATGAATAAGCAAAGTTTGAATGTCCTTAAATTGTTTAAGGCATGTGTTATCATCATTATGGATGAAAATTTGAAGGTCTTGGCACACTGTACATCTATAGGCCCAACGACAACAATTACCAAGGGGAAGCTGTGCCTTTTAACTGTTTGCCTGAAAGAAATACTTCTATTCCTAATGCTAAAAGTAATGACATACAGTGAGAAATTACAAGCTACTGCGCATTTTGAAAACCCAAACAAATTTAGTGCCTTCAATGCTTTGATCTTTTTACTCTGCTGACATATTAACATTATAAACAATATGTTTACTGTATACTGTACATTAGACTTTGTGTCGTTTTTGTAATTCAACGACTGCTCAGAGAAAATGTAGTGTTTCTGTACTACTTTACAGAACGAACTATTTTCAATATATAGAAAATTTTGTTTCTTCAACAGGTAATGAATGAATACTTGATTATTGTATTTATTAGTTTTAATAGCAAAAACAGAGTAATATTGTTATATTTTCAAAAGAAACAGAATCCTGCAATATATCTCCACCTTTTATAAAATCTGCAAAGATTGCAATATATACGTATACAACATGACTTTTAGCTACTATTTTCTGTGCTGTAATTGAATATTTGACGTTACCTCGTGTGTTTATGGAGTCTGTGAACATGTGATTGTTGTGTGCCATTGTGGTCTTGTTGTTTATTGTGTGGTAATACGTACACACATTTTGTGTTGCACTGAACATGTACCAGCAACAAATTTCACGATACACATTATTACGCTTAGTATTCAATCTCCACCAAGATTAACACTCTTAAATGATGTAACGCTTACATAACTGTAGGAACAAGTTCGAAAGCAAGAATACATTTTGTATTTCATGTACACGATACCAGCTGATAATTGTCGACGGTAATGAAAGAACTATTTAAGATGTGATGTTTTAAACCAAACAACCGGCTCCAAGTAAATGATCAATTAGGATTGGCAAAATAAGGAGTTATTTCATTAGAGATAGAAATAATTATGTTATATAACAGTCCCTGAAACCAGAAAAAAATATTCTTCATTCATAAGAGTGTAAAATTGTATTCAAGTATATATTGTCATTCGGCCGCATGTATTCACAGTATTCTGTTGTTTATAGATTCTTGCATACAAACATTGCTCCTGAGTGTATTTTCACCATCTACCTACGCGTCTACAGATAACTATCTATAATCAAAGTACAGAAAGTACTGTCGGAACTTGATTTTCTTTCATATGAGACAAGTCACTGGTGTTGCTCGCAACACAACACTGACTGCTAGGAGAAATCCTAAATTAGGAACTGTACAGGTGATGGATATTCATGTTTAGGAATTAACATGTATACACCTTCTCAATATGGCCATCTATTTATGTACATATTCTGATATTCATGTGCTAAATTCCATCAACCTAGCATGATGGTTATCTAAGTTATCAGATGTTTCGAGTTTTTTATCCAGCCTATAATTTTCCGAATCCATCGGTACGAAAATAAGCATTGTTGCTGTCGTATTTACTGATTTAGTACATACCGAAAAGCTCTTCAAAACGCTCCATTTTAATAATATATCTTAATTATGATCACATATCACTTTAAATTAATGATTGTCCATTAAATTTTGTTGATTAATCAGAGGCAAAAGTCAGTTATTAATGGATTAAAACTGATTAAATAAGAAATGATCAAATATGTTACTATGACATGAATTTAACATCCCTTACTCCAATCGAATAATACAAAATCAATAAGAATTGAAATATTAAATGATTTAACATTATTAAGATGTTTGAGTAAACATCACATAAAAAAATGCTGATTATTAAACAAACCACACTGGGCCAGAATTATGCTGCATATACAGTTACAGCTTGCACAGCAGCATCTTTAAAGTAAAACCGTGTGAAGTACTATAGTCAAGAGCGACAACTATGTACAGAAATCAACAATCCGTTGACGAAATGGGAGCATCGTCATCGTCACGTCAAAGACCATTCGTCAATGATTCGATGAATAAATGATTAATCAGAACATCTTTACTTTAAATGCACACTGTAATGTTAGAAACGAATTAAAATCGACCTACATAATTATTTTAGGGATAATCTGGTTTTGAAGAGTTTTTCGATTTTTCATGTTTTTAGTTCTATACTCGGAACAAACCTGCTATCGATAATAGAAATGAACAGACATAAACCACTATCGGTTGATTAATCGTAGTTTAAGATTTTTTCAGAAAATCTATATAATTGTGATGTGAATTATATTCAAACTTAATATGATGATGCTGGACTATATGACAGGTTTTGAAGTGAAAGTAAAAGTTTATTGTAAAAAGTATAGCTATTCGGAAACGAGCCGTTATACGGCGTAATTTTTCGATCTCGCTACGGAATATACCGACATCGCACGATTTCATTTGTTCCATTACGGTCGTTCTGACTTAACACCAAAATATCCTTCACACACTGTGAACCAACATAATAATTGCGAACTTCACAATAACTGTAATTTCTTCGCAAATTTATGTGTATCGCCATTCTGTTCTCTGCACTTTGACGGAAACCCACATTCTATTATTAGAATTTATCCACCGATACTATCGTTCGATACGCGTTATGTATATAAACCATAACACTGATTTACATATCATGTCAAAAAGTCACATATAATACATACATCAATAGTAGATTAATGTAATTACATGCATACTTCTGTTTAGAAATTACTGACCTACTGAACGAAAGCCGAAAGTAGAACTATTTTATGCTAAATTATTTGATTTCCGTTCCCAATCTTACAGCACACAAAAGAGTGAGAGTGGGAACGGGAACCATGACTGTTATGGAGCCCACGGCATTTTAGTAAGTCACTGATAGCAAAAAAAGACGCAATTTAATACCTGCCAATAATTTGGTATACGTTATTAGATGTTTTCAACGTTCCATTGGTGAATTTGAAGCCATAGTCGGATACCCTCGGTTGCTGACATTCTGCTACATTCGCCGTATAAATCTCACGGATGATGTAAGTAGCGGAGTGGAGTTTGCAACCGTGGGTATCCAACGATGATTGGAAGGCTAAAATGATCATACATGTGTACATACATTTTGATATTCCTAATTATAATTTATAACATAGGTATTGATTAATCAATTGAATCAGTTGTATGCCTTTAAATGTTTTGTGAGTTGAGGTCCTTGCAAATTACAACACTTCGTTATTCTTTCTCCCCTTTTAATACATTGATCATGCAATGCGAGAGTGTAGTCAAAGTCAAAAGACAATACTTCACTTTAGTACGTAACTCAACTACTTAATACATGTATATATACTTAGATAACGGAATCGGATAATTAGCATTGTTGAACGAACAGATAATAGTTTAAGTAATGCAACTGAAATTGAAATACAATCGATTGTTCACAGTATTTTATCAGAATTATTCGAATGTTTTGTGGACGTAAAGGGATACTGTTAATGTGATGTAATAATAAACTAGTAGCATCCATGTTTGCGCAGTTGTTACTAGTATAGATTTTAACACTTTCAACAAAATGAACGGGCATAGTTATACATTGTGGATTACTCTGATGATTTTCACGGTGAATCAAGTCTGTGGGACAGGGTGCCGCTTCTATGGACATGTAGCAAAATGTAACGATGCTAATCTAACATACATTCCGGAAATACCCGGTTATATAAAAATACTGGAGTTTAAGGGTAACACACTAGGTGATGTAACGAATGAAACATTTCGAAATATTGAACGGCCAAGTGGTATGGAAAGAATTCTTCTTAAGTCAAATGGAATCGTGAACGTCTCCGAACACGCATTCAGGATGTTTTCAAATCTTTGGTCCCTAGATCTTTCAGGAAACAGAATCAATATAGAAGATATGAAACATTTACTAGTACAATTATCTCGTGAAAACCATTTGGACGCTTTATACTTGAAATACATGGGAAATGAAACTATTCGAGACGATACATTTTCTTTGTTAAATATATCACCAGCTTCTTACCTGGACTTGCAACATAACTCAATTGAAAAGTTTACCGTCGATACATTAAAACGTTTAAACAACCTTACCGGAATAGTTTTCGATTATAACAATATATTAGAATTCAAGTTGCCCGAAATGAAATCGTTGATAACATTAAGAATAAGTTTTAATAAGCTCTCCTCCGTACCAAATTTTTGTTCAAAGAACTCAGCCATGTTTTCTCTCACCAAAAATCTCGAACGTTTGTTGTTGAATCACAACCATATTATGACTATAACCAAAGAGACGTTGCGATGTCTACCAAACATAAAGGAGCTAAAACTTAGAAGTAATTTCATTGCTAATTATCCAACAATGCTTCTTTCAAATAATCCAAAGATTAAAGTGTTAGATTTTCAAGGTAATATAGGTCATACCAAAAAGATACACCCGTTTGCATTTAGCTCCAGTACCTTGCAAGACCTCAGAATTGGTTTCGACGGATCGGCTGCAGACATTTTCGAATCAATACCAGCTACATTCAAAGGAATATCTCAACTCATCTCTCTGCAAGTCGATTACATAAATATGAATCAATTAACGAACACAAATGTTTCAGACCTTTTCTCTCCATTATCCAACCTCCGTAACATAGCATGTTATAACTGCAAATTAAATTGCGATCTTCGCGCTATTTTGAAAAATAAACCATACCTTCGCAGACTTGATTTGGAAGGCAATCATATTCACAGAATTGCTCCTGGGACCTTTAGTGCAAATTCAAGCATCAGAGAATTGCTGCTTCGTAGGAACAAAATTGGTACTATTAGCACAGATGCTATGCCCATAAGTTTCTTAAACAGTCTTACAGTATTGCGATTATCACTAAATCCGTTCATTTGCGATTGTGATCTCGCCTGGTTCATCAAATGGCTAAAAACTACAAGTAAGCCTCGGTTGAAACACTACCCAGAACAATACAAGTGTGCATCTCCAGCACAATGGACAAACAAACAGCTCCAAGAAGTTCATTTTTCATACCTAGAATGTCATCCTTTCAGTACAATTGCATGGATGGGCATGATAGGTGCACCTACGGTCTTAATTATCATTATATTAAGTGTGGTTCTCTATCGAAACAGATGGAACATAAAACATTACATATACCTGATAAGGAGAAAAAGAGAATACACACTACTTGAAGGCAATGTTTATGTTTACGATGCGTTTGTGGCTTACAGTTATACCGAATCACGGTGGATAAAGCATGTTTTGGTACCGATGTTAGAAGATGAATGTAATCTTAGATTGTGTGTTCATGATAGAGATTTTCACGCCGGTACATTCATCAATGATAATATTGTTGAACGGATGAAGGAAAGTAAAAGAATAATTTTGGTACTGTCCAATAGTTTTGCCAATAGTGACTGGTGTATGTTTGAAATGAAAGTGGCACATTCGATGCTTATTGAAGACTCTGTAGATGTTATAGCGATCGTGTTTGAGGAGTTATTGAGCAGAAATATAAACAATTCATTAAGAGTTCTCCTGGAATCGACCACCTATATAGAATGGACGGAAGACATTGCGGGCCATGAACTGTTTGTAACAAGACTGAAAGATTCTTTAGGGGTCACTGTCAATGGATGATACTTGTAGAATTGAGTTCTTTTAGTATACTTATAGTAAAGTGCCCTTGAAATGACATAAAAAAAGCAAAAAATCCAAATTCAAGGATAGATAACTCAAAAACGAGATCAGTGACCCCCAATTTCTTTCGCTTAAATGTTTCTTTTATCATATGCTACGTTCATGCAAAGTTTTAAAAAAATCATTGATCAGTTTTAATTTTACCTATATGTCTATGTGAAAAAATGTAGCGAACTACCGAAAACGTCTTTAATATGAAGTTTTACAACATCCATAAACAACAAGTTAGCAGCTAGAATTGGGGTTCATTGATGAAAATTTCGTTTTAATTTGAAATGAAAATAATGGTCACTGGATGTAAACAGTCAACATATTTATTTCTTAAAATTTAATTATCTGGTTGTCTTACCCATATTTTCATTGCCACTGAACATTTTGAACATGTAATGGCAAGTTAATATGATTTACTTTAATTGATTTAATGAATGAAAGTAAATTATATTAACTTGCAATTTAAAATGGACTTAACATTGCGTTTTATAGATTACCTATTGACTCTGTATGTAGGCTTAATTGAAGTTTTTGTTCCATTTCCATTCAGACAAACTAATTTCCTATATCATGATAGCCCTATCCGTTTGTCTGAGCGGCCATAAAGTCCCATTCTGGGTCTTCATTTTTATGGCGGTTTTATATCCCAGATAAAACAAAATTCGTTGAGATTATTTTCATGTTGTTGTATAACCTGTATATATTATCATGTATATACTTTTTTGTTCTTGTTTTATTTTTATAATGTTTTTTATGGCGGTTTTATATCCCAGATAAAACAAAATTCGTTGAGATTATTTTCATGTTGTTGTATAACCTGTATATATTATCATGTATATACTTTTTTGTTCTTGTTTTATTTTTATAATGTTTTTTTATGGCGGTTTTATATCCCAGATAAAACAAAATTCGTTGAGATTATTTTCATGTTGTTGTATAACCTGTATATATTATCATGTATATACTTTTTTGTTCTTGTTTTATTTTTATAATGTTTTTTATGGCGGTTTTATATCCCAGATAAAACAAAATTCGTTGAGATTATTTTCATGTTGTTGTATAACCTGTATATATTATCATGTATATACTTTTTTGTTCTTGTTTTATTTTTATAATGTTTTTTATGGCGGTTTTATATCCCAGATAAAACAAAATTCGTTGAGATTATTTTCATGTTGTTGTATAACCTGTATATATTATCATGTATATACTTTTTTGTTCTTGTTTTATTTTTATAATGTTTTTTTATGGCGGTTTTATATCCCAGATAAAACAAAATTCGTTGAGATTATTTTCATGTTGTTGTATAACCTGTATATATTATCATGTATATACTTTTTTGTTCTTGTTTTATTTTTATAATGTTTTTTATGGCGGTTTTATATCCCAGATAAAACAAAATTCGTTGAGATTATTTTCATGTTGTTGTATAACCTGTATATATTATCATGTATATACTTTTTTGTTCTTGTTTTATTTTTATAATGTTTTTTATGGCGGTTTTATATCCCAGGTAAAACAAAATTCGTTGAGATTATTTTCATGTTGTTGTATACTGTGTATATTCATGTTTATTATTTCTCTGTTCTTGTTTAATTTTGATAATGTTTTTTATGGCTTTAATAAAAGGCCATCAATCTGTTTTTATTCTACACTCTGTATTTTGTTTTTAACAAGCTGCTCAATTACTCTTTTACAACGCAACCACTTGATGGCCATAACATGATGTCCCTATTCGTAGTCAGTTCTGATATCTGCAGATACTATCTGATATCTCAAGTAGGTGCAGCTGCTTGCTTTTGTCATGCTGATAAAGATACTTAAAGAAGGCATTGTTCATTTTACCATATAACATTGTTAAAAATACGAGAAGGAGCATGTCATGACAATGATCTACTGTAAATATAAACTATCTTAAATCATTAATTTGAAACGAACTTGGAAATAATGCTGCAATGTCAAATAGAGCAAACATGCCGTAAAAGTGCATGTCACATGACACCCTGTTTGTTACATAGAAAGTGATGTAGCATATAATAATCATGTACATTGTATATTTGTATATAAGATGTGTGTATAAATGATCATACTTGAATGTGGCTCATATTATGGTTAAATTGATTATAATCCCGGAAGTGAAAATGGAAGATTGCTAGATAAATGTCATCTGTTCCGAGAAAGATAATAAAAATATTTATTCAGATTGTGACTTTCTTTACTTTACATAAAATATCGACAACTTACGTATAAATTGATTTTAGTCAAATAGCATATATAATTTTCTGGCATTGTGCATATGAAAATGGTAGAGTAGTTTTTAGGAACAAAGTTCCTATAGGTATACGTCTCATTTTGTTTCAACTAAACACTGTGACGCCTCTCATCCGCCTTGAGAAATAGTATAATTTATTGCATACATTGCAGACTTTGCAGTTTTGATAAAAGTTGAAGTTATGTTGCAGAATTCTGTTGATTTTGAAAGCATGTGAACTATTTTGGCGATTTAAATTGTAAAACTAACAAGTATGATAATTTAGTATTCATCTACACCAAAGTTCATTTACTACATACTGGAAATAGTTTCATTCTCAAAAGTAGTGCCACAATCTCAGTGTAGAGAGATTACATCATGACACAGGGTCAGAAGTTGAATACAGACGGTTTATATATAGTTCAATGTGTGTATACAAATCAAAGTGCTGAAGGTACAGAATTTGTTTAGGTTTTCAGCTAGTAATTTCTCTCTGTATGTCATGACTTTTAGAGTGTAACTTTTCTTGATAATTGTGGATAATTGGCTTAAAGATGTAAATTTTTTTAAGACTATATACTTGACCTTCAAATTCTAATTCATAAGGATGATTACACCCTGTTGAGAATTTGTTCATGAACTGATCATGTTTATGTACTTTAGTAGTAATCTGCTGTGTAAAATCAATATTGTTTATCAATTTTTTCTTTGTGTGATGTTTTGGAATCAATGTTTTCATATACTTCCCGTAATCATAATGTGATGTATCTAGTCATAGTTCAAAAAATTGTAACCAAATGGTAATTTGAGTTACCTCCCATTATGTGTACGTATAATAAATTTCATTATTAAACCTTAAAGTCATTTTAGCAAACTTCATATTAACCTAAATAGATATTTGTGTTTGATTTTACATCAATATTTGATGATAAGTAATCGCTGATCTGCACACTGTTTAGTACGTATAACCAGACAACTTTTATTCATAGTTTATAACTCACTTGAATCCATTGCCACAATATGAAGCTGTATAGAAAAGTCTTGTGTTTAGAAGGATTAATACAAAATATAACACAATAAAAGGAAAAATAATTTATTCCTAACTTAATACATATGAATAGGTATCTTGGTATTGAATACTAACAGGAAAATGTATCGCTTTATATATAAATGTACTTAGGTAATGTTCTAAGAAATAACAAAACGTGTATCAATTACATTTTGTATAATGTCAAACCTTTATGACAGAAAGTGTTTAAGTACTTCAGCTGAATAATCTATTTAATATTTACTGAATCAAATGCAAAATGGTTAATTACTTTGAAGAAAACTCTAAATGCAACAGCGTTGGTAAATGCATGCAAAGAACTAGTACCTGCAAGTATGAGTACGAGTTCAAATGCAATTGTTCTGACTTACACAAGTATAAGTAATACATAGAACACATTCAAAGAATATAAGCTGATACAAGAAGGTACATTATACAAGTACTATTGAAAAAGAATAACTAATAAAATAATGTCCAAAGCGATGAATAGGTTTCGTTCACATTAACACTTTATCATAGAAGACATGAAGTTGTGTTTAAATATCTACATGCATTCGTTAACTATGATTTTTAATCAGTATATTAATGAGTATAACTCATTGTTAAATACTAGTAATACTATCTAATTTCTTTCTAGGTAAACACATTTGGTAAAGTAAATAAACTGAACTCTAAATGAATTACACGAGTGCCCTAAACTCCTTTCAAACAGACATTTATACATATATTCTACAGACAAGTTTCCAGCTTCCCAATTTATTTACCAGGCTCACCAGTTTCCTGAATTAGAGGCACTGAAAGATCATTTTAAGTAATTTATTAGTTATAGGGAGATTTTGAATTTGACATATGTTGTGATGTATGTTATGCGTACATTTAATTCAGGCACACAAATGTACGATCGCGGTAATCATTCTGGAAATGAAAGAAATATCTAAGATGGCAAACTTTGTTTTGTTTTGAATCATATCAATTCTTACATATATGTTTACTGAACTGAACACACGATTACTGGTAAATATTAAATTGTTTACCTTGAAGTGGTACTATTGATTGGAATCTCCCAAACCTGTTTATAAGATTTGGCTCTGGTAGTTCTACAACATTAAAAATTACTGTTGATAACAAATACAAAGGTCAGTGTGACTACATAAATTGTAGCATTGCTAACCTACATTTAATTATTTTAAGCAATCAATAACGATGTTTCCCATCGGCCCATGTTTTAACTATATAAATGACAGGACTAATTCAATGTCCCAATGTATTTTACAAACTTGTTTAAAGGGTCGCAATATTATATAAAGAGAAAAATATGCAATAACAATTAAAACAAGAGGGCCATGATGGCCCTATGAATGCTCACCAGGAGAAAAGGTCATTTGGAGATTAACATTGTTGAAGTTTTCTATACGAGTCTAAGTAAGATCAAGTGACCCATCTGAGCCGTTTTTTATCCCATGGCCATTATATGAACAGATTTAAAAGAGATCCATTAGACAAAGCTAGATATCAAATATCTTAGCTCTAGGCCTTGTGGTTTCGGAGAAGAAGATTTTAAAAAAATTTCCTATATAAAATAGAATAAACCCCAGGGCAGGGCTAATTTTGACCCCGGGGCCATAATTTGAACAAACTTGGTAGAGGTCCACTAGACAATGCTACATACCAAATATCTTAGCTCTAGGCCTTGTGGTTTCGGAGAAGAAGATTTTTTAAATTTTCCTATATAAAATAGAATAAACCCCAGGGCACGGCTAATTTTGACCCCGGGGCCATAATTTGAACAAACTTGGTAGAGGTCCACTAGACAATGCCACATACAAAATACCTAAGTTCTAGGCCTTGCGGTTTCGGAGAAGAAGATTTTTTAAATTTTCCTATATAAGTCTATATAAATCAAATGACCCCCGGGGCGGGGCCAATTTTGACCCTAGGGCAATAATTTGAACAAACTTGGTAGAGGTCCACTGGACAATGCTATATGCCAAATATCTTAGCTCTAGGCCTTGTGGTTTCGGAGAAGAAGAGTTTTTAAATTTTCCTATACAAAATAGAATAAACCCCAGGGCAGGGCCAATTTTGACCCCGGGGCCATAATTTGAACAAACTTGGTAGAGGTCCACTAGACAATGCCACATACAAAATATCTAAGCTCTAGGCTTTGCGGTTTCGGAGAAGAAGATTATTTTATTTTTCCTATATAAGTCTATATAAATCAAGTGACCCCCGGGGCGGGGCCAATTTTGACCCTAGGGCAATAATTTGTACAAACTTGGTAGAGGTCCACTAGACAATGCTACACACCAAATATCAAAGCTCTAGGCATTGTAGTTTTTGACAAGAATATTTTTTTAATTTCCTGTATAAGTCTATGTAAAATCAAGTTACCCCCGGGGCGGAGCCAATTTTGTCCCTAGGGGAATAATTTGAACAAACTTTATAGAGTTCCATTAGACAATGCTACATACCAAATATCTCAGCTCTAGGCCCTGTGGTTTCAGACAAGAAGATTTTTTAAGTTTTTTCTATTTGTTGCCATAGCAACCAGAATTTTAAATGGAATTTATTTTTTTGAACAACTTTGAAAGGGGACCACCCAAGGATCATTCCAGCCAAGTTTGGTTGCAATCGGCCTAGCGGTGTAGGAGGAGATGTTGTTTTAAGTAAACATGGACGCCACGTAATCGTAACGACGCACGATGGACGCAAGGCGATCACAAAAGCTCACCCTGAGCACATTCGTGCTCTGGTGAGCTAAAAACTCGTGAATATAAAAAGCCTTTCTTTCAATGGATTTCGGAAAGTTATAATTTCATTTGGAAAGAAAGTATGTCATGGCAATACACTCATCCGTTCATAATGTAGCTTAAGTCAATTTGAATCTCAACATTGAAAATACCCTGAGGAATGAATGCTGTAGAAGTATCATTGTTTAAAAAAACGAAATCACAAAAACAAAATACCAAACCAACACACAGAAACATTCAAAAGTTGGAGAAGAATAAAATCTTCCCAATGATAACCGATATGAAATGGTCTACAGCAAAGCATAATGCAGTATAATTGTGATTGTATTCTCCCATTGCTAACATTCTAACTCTCTTGAATATATGAAGTTGTAAGAAATTTAGTTACCTAAATGGTCAGCACCACCAGTACTCTCATTACGATGTGCAACGTTTCCCACAACTAATAAATATATATCAATAAGAACACAATACACTATAGTACACTAAAATTAATATGATGATTGTCATTATCTGCTTGAATCTACATTAAATGTATAATCTCATTCGAAACGATAGCTTGTAAATGCTATGTGATAGGTATATCCTTCTCTCGTGATTTTTCCTATTTTCAACCTGACCCTTCGTGGGTTTATATAATTATCAAAAGCGAATACTAAGCATGAAAACATTGTCACTTTTATCCTCGAATTCTGTTGTAAGAATAATAACATGTATATTTACCTAAATTGTTAGAATCACCAGTGTTCTCAGTTTGTGGTGTACCATTAGCTACAGAGTAAAATGCATCAATAGTAGTACCGAATACATTATATTATAGATGTTGTGTTGATATTCTCACGTAAAGTATTCAAAGCATAATATGAAGTGTAAAGTTTTTTTGTCTTTTTAATAGTGTCATTCTTTTGAGTATATATTCATTTACATTACATTAACATCGGCCCATGTTTTAACTATATAAATGTCAGGCCTAATTCAATGCCAGAATGTATTGTACAAACTTGTTTATAGAGTCACAATATCATATAACGAGAAAAATATGCAATCACAATAAATATGAAAAAAACATGATACTAGTAATAAATACCATTTCTTCCAGTGCATTTCGGAAAGATATAATTCCATTTGGAAAGAAAGTATGTCATGGCAATCTACTCATCCGTTTATAAAATGATTAGATTCTGTAATAATAGGACCCTTATCTAAAATACCTAGCTCGACTTAAGTTTAAACAAGAAACTATTCTTAGTTAAGTAGACTCTGGAAGATATATTCAAACAAAAGTATGTCCAAACATATTAATAAAGAAGCTGATAGAATTCTTGTGCCTGAATGAAGGGATGTTGAAGTTACCTGGTGGGATCCCATCATCATTTCTCTCATGTTGTAGTTCATCTCCTGCAAAAAAACACATGTGCAATAATTTCAAATATTCACTGCCAAAGCTTTGGAATGAATGCATTTTGTCCTTTCAATTTCTTTCAGAAAGAAGGCTTGTTTAGTGTTGAAAATATCCTCATTAATAAACAAGAACAATATCAGATATAAAAATTGCATGTCATTATCAAGACAATTAGCTTGATGTAGCTTTAAAACTTTGTTCAGTTGATTTCACTCTTTGAAAATAGAAATGAATAACAAACAAGAAAACACTAATATACGTAAAGGAAGAAGATGAGTATGTTTTACTTTCAGATCTCAATTATTTTTAATGTATGTTGTTTATGAAATAAATAGCAAAACGGTTTGCACCACCGCTATTTTCATCCTGTTGTGTAATATTTCCTGAACAATAGTTATATTTACATTTTTGTGCAGAATACAATTATGACTCATACAATACAGTGATAGACATCAAAGTCTGCTTTGCAATAATTTGCCAAAGAATTCATAATTTTATCTCAAAGAAAAGTTAGTTACCAAAGTTTGCTTCAATTCCTGGTAATATTCTAATTGATACATTATAATACACATAAAATTTAGTTGCAATTGTTAAAATTCCTTATGGCATATACAATTGTAGAAGTCCTGCAATCACAAACGGGTAGTTTAGATTCACTAACTTAATATAAGTTCATTTCAAATAAAATTATATACCACAAAGAAAGTTTCATCTCTTTATTAAAAAAACTTTGAGATTGATAGATTTGTAACCCACATCAATATATTTTACAAGAGCTGTACAACAATTGTTCATTAACTGTCGCCCTATCCCAATTATATACACCTTTAAATTAATCGATGTAACTATATTTTTATAGATGCCTCAGAAAATGTAATGATCAGTTGGCGGCTGCCATAATACGACTACAAAGACAACAAGAAACATCAGATCATGGTGTGCAGGGTTCTAAATAATCAAGACCAAATACAAGTTGTTCCGGCTAGACTATGGCCACTGACAATAACACCAATGCAAACAGACCAGGAACCAGGGTAGTAGTGAAATATTGATTGCTTTGTCTATCCACCGATGGACTTCGGAATTCTTGATTCATATTTCTATATATAAGGAGAAGCTCTCAAATTGCCTTCCAGCAATTGTAAAATATTTAATAAATAAGCATATGGCTCATATCTTGATATTCGTTCATTCTTAGTAGAATTTTAAATGGTTGTAAGTTAGGGTATTCGGGATTTATTGCCTCACTTTTATATAATTATCAGAAGTGGATCAATTTCGTAGTATCGATTACATTATATCACAGATGCTGTGTTGATACACTCGCGTAAGGTATTCGAAGATTAAATATTGTCATTCTTTTCTATATCCATTAAGACATTTACAGATGCATTTAAAAAAAACGTTTACCGTCAGCAAAGAGAGTTACAATCATTTTGTTCCTCTACCCTTAACGTAAAATAGTACCTTAACATCAAATGAAAACACCTATATGAAAATTGACCTACCTCACTAACAGGTTATACAATAAATGCAAGAATAAATCTAAGGGTAACCAAAGTTAAGTAAATCCAAATTGTTAATATGATAAATAAAAAATGTAACTAACCCCACCCCTTTTAGATTTAGTAAAGATGTTTGCCTATTACCAAACAAATTGATAAATACCAATAAGATAAAAACAAAAGCGGGGAAACACCTGAAATTTTCTCAAAAGAAACTACTTTGTATGTAGAATGTCTACACCAAATTGTAAAAAGTTTTACCGTCCGGTTTCGAAAATATGTGCATCAGAAATACATAGTTACTTCATTTTCGATAAAAGTGGGGCTTGAACCCATAACCCTCAGGAATATGTCAATATATCATATATCAGTAAAATTCATGACATTGAGTACTCTTCAAAATGGATGTTATGCATGAAAACCTTAACCGGAGTAATGCTTTATATTGAAACAATAAGAACATAATCACACACTTGAAGAGAGAAAAAGCATTCGAAACAATTGTTTGGGCGTAACACTTTGACACTTAACACTTACATTCTCAATAATGTATGTAAAATATACCTAGATGATCAACGCCATCCATAATTGCATATTTAAAAAAGAATAGTACATCAATATTTTTTTTACATTGAAAACGATGTTTTACATAAAAAGCGTTTTTCAAAATCTGATTTGCTATAGCTTTTTAATGAATCCTATACCATAATTGTACCTAGACAAAGTTTGTTATTTCAAGCTTACATTAGCTGACATATTTGTTAATCTGAATTATCTTATATTTGGATATGCTGGCTGCAACCATATAGAGATAGTCCAGCTTTAACACATGCACTTACTTGGTAAGAACATTGAAGAAATGGGACCTTTTTTCTTTGATAACTGGCCAATAATCAAACGTTTAAATAAAAAGCATTCAAGAAATCACAAGCTGGTATTTGAAAATGACGTACTCAATATAATTAATAATACAATACTAAAATAATCAACTGATTGAAACAACATATCATCCTTCCCTGAGAAGACTTGCCAAACTATAGAGAAGCTTGAATGAGTTTAATTGTCGACTTGATAAAAAAGTGTTGACAAGAAATGTGTGTTGGGGATAATTAGGCTCTGTACAGGCAGATTCGTGCCAAAATTGCTTGAAGTATGTGAAGAATTTGAACTTTAAGTAATCAATGACACCAGTGATGTAAAAAGCATCATCGTTAAACATTGATTTATTAGGAAGAACAACGTTTATCACAACAGTACAAAATTCCTCTGGGTTGGCTGTTAAGAATAAAAATTGGCTATATACATGTACAGACAAAACCTTATTAAAAGTCCTGCATAGCGGTCTAGTGATACAAGACAATGACATCTAAAAAACGACAAATCACAAATACCTCGATACCGCAGGGGTATTATGTGAATCTTATTTGTGGATATAAAACTTAAATTTCTAGTCCATAAAAGAAAACTGCAGTTTTCATTCGCGCTAGAACACCTGAAATATTTCCATTTGTCTGTGATGAACTAGCAACTCATTTCCGGCGGCCATATTTGTTGCAATGTTTCATGCTACTTTCTATTATTCAAGATAAGCCTATTCTAAAAATATGACCACTTATTTTAGAATACTTTTCATACCTTTCTTCCATTTTGACGTCAAAACTCGAGGCGTTTGTTCCAATATTTGTAGGTAAGAAGCCTCGTTAATTGTAACAAAATGAAGTTCCGTATGAAGGGTTTACAAATTACTTTAAACGGCAAACTTTTAATTGGTTGTCTAAATATAGTAAAAGCATTGTGCGCGTTTTATTTAGAGTTAAACAAAATGATCAGCCACAATAATAAAGAACAACTTTAAGAGCTATCCTTTATATACTTAAAATAAAAAGTATCAAATCATAAGTGACCATTGTATAGCTGCAGTCAGTGTCAGCATATATGCTATTTGAAATAGGCAATTAAAAGGTATCTTCCATTGAACATGTAAGGTTAAATAGACAAGTCATAGATATCTTCCGCAAATGTTAAACTTTAATTCCTACTACAATATGTATATTTAAACTACAATTTAAAAAGATCTAAATAATTAGACATTTATTTCAACTTTGATTTTCAATTTATCAATCTTATTAAAAATTCGAAAATGTCTTCAACTGAATGTTTTTCTTGGTCAATTAAGATGTAAAAGGTTTTACACCTACAATGTCAAAAATCATCATCTCAATGAGAAGACAGTTTTTGTGAACCTTTAGAACTTGTTAAAGTATCTATGATAGAAAATGATTAACTATGAACCTTTTTTTTTAAATGACTATCCTGTCAGGTTCTATCCCTTTAAATTCGAGTTGAAGTCTTGGGAAAAGTCAACTTTTTAAGATAAATGAAAGTTTTCTCGATTTTAAAAAGGGCTGAAAATAAAAATAAATCAAATGAGTTTTAAAATTGATTAAATTATTTGGTATTTAACTGTCAAAAAATAATGAGATTGGAAAACATTTTCCTTGTAATATCAAAACTTTCGAGTAGGATTGGACCAATAAATAAAAGAAGCTCAGTAATATGGATATAATAACTTAATTCCAAACCTTCTATAAACAGACCTAAACAATCAGACAAATCCTCTCTTGGTAAACATTTTAAACTTACTAAATGAATATTTAGATGTTTCTAAAAATTCAGGAACACTCACTGAGATAGATTAAATTACGATTTTCGTGACTGTTCCTATTATAATAATAATTTATAACAAAATTGACAGTGTGATTTGACTTCGTCACACGTGTTTGAAGATAGGTGATATCTATTTCTTACTATGTTTGTACTCATTAGTCATTATTGATAATAAACAGAACGGAACTTTGTTTCAGACATGAACATGGTACATTGTCAAATATACTGCGGTACATTATATGTACAAATATTAACATGATCATCTTAAAGTCCCATAAGTATATAAATTTATCGGTCGTAATAGTTTCTGTTTGTTCTATAACAGAGGAATCCGATGTGTTTTCCTCTCGTGCATACTTTATATCAAGAAACATGTTTCCAAAACCACTGTCGTATTTTTTTCAATATTTATAGAACAGCCACGCGCTTTATATATTTCAAGTTTACAAAAGCAAAATTCACAGCTTAGTGAGTGTTTTTATAAGAAAAAAGGCTCGTTTCGTCGGTAATTATTATCTTGGGATAATATCAGCAATTGTTTGTCTTTTGCATATATATTTTTATAGCAAAATGCTCATAGGGCTTTAACGTATAAATATTCATTTCAAAATAGTATAACTTTAATTGGTATGAATGGGCTTAATGATGAAGATAACTAAGACCGTAACAGCTTACAAACGTACATATGTGTCAATGAACGTAACAAATATGAACAGAACAGTTTCATTTTACAATGTAATGATATATCAGTTAGATCGTACAACATAGCAATGCCGAGAAACAACGCTGATTCAAATGTTAATAGCTTGGAGTCCGAAGAAAAAACCGACTATGTGCTGATATATGATAAAAACTTAACACTGGAGTATAATATACATTTTAACATAAGATTGTCACAATGTTAGAATATATCCATGTAGACTATAAACATACGTCGGATATATACAATTATAATGTACTATCACGAGTTTTGAGCACGTACAAATGATACCAAAGTTGCTTCGATCGGGAAGAACTAAGTGATATTTTCGGTTATCATATTATCCTTACAAAAGAAATATATCATAAGGACTGTTATTCACTGGTTATTTACAGACATATATAATATATTCGATATACTCCAGGGTAATATGTTTTCTGCCCATATTTATTTTGAACATCTGATTAACTTCCCCAAAATGTACCGTCTTTTGATTCCAAGGCTTGGTCTGTATTGCAAAAAGCTAATGCAAGGCTAAAACTGTTTGCACCGCAAAAAGGTTACCTTACCCAGCATACTAAATAAACTTCGTCATATCTCTTATTCGATCCCACTTTGTTTATGCTTGTCCTGTGTGGTATCATGGATTGACTCAGTCACTCAGAAATATGCTTCAGACAACTCATAATAAGTTGATGAGATATATTCTTGATATTGATCCAAGTTCACATATTGGTCTAAACATTTTCGATATCTTAACTGGCGGCTGCCAGTTGACAAACATGTTTCCTCCTGGCATAGCTTATACCACCAGACTGCCTGCTTTTAAATCAGCTGTCATAAGGTATCTGTTAGATCTATTCTATTAATTGTTTCATTATTATGTTGCTGTAATGGTCAGTTTATTATTTATAATGAGTATTTTTGTTTGATTCGGCATAGTTACTTTTTTACTTCATTTTATTTACAGTCCTTACATTAATCATATCGTGTAAGTTTACATACCTAGGTATTGTTTTCACCACAGGCGGATCTTTTAATGCCACTTTTGAAACTTTAGCTGGCCAAGCAATGAAAGCCATTTTTAAACTTAAGTTTTATTTAATAAAATATCTATGTGTAACAGTTCAACATAAACTAGACTTGTTTAATAAACTTTTTTTGCCAGTTCATAATTATGGTTCAGAGGTCTGGGGTTTAAATAATAGCAATAGATTAGGAGGAATACATTTTTGTAAAAAAAGTTCGATTATGGGCAGAATCGGATCGGAACTTCAAGAGTTATGGGCCCTTGACTTTAAAAGTTTGCTATATTTTAGCTTGTTTACACTCTAGCGCCTTCATTTATTCACCGATCCTAATCATATTTACAATGAATGTTTATGACCTTACAGTATTAAACAAGTTAAGTTATGGGTGTAATCGGACCAGAACTTCAAGAGTTATGGGCCCTTGGATTAGAAAATTTGCTATGTTTTAGCTTGTTTAACAGTATTATACCTTCATTGTTGGTTTTGATCTCAAAATGTACATAAAAATGGCTTATACACGTTGGAAACTATATTATCTGTTCATTAATCATTTTGACTTTGTTCTCAGGTGAGCGATAAAGGGCCATCTTGGCCCTCTTGTTATTAAAATGCCCATTGTAGAATGATTTTGAAAGAAAAAAATATATAAATATTATTGGAGAAGACCAAATATACACAAAATCATAGAATTAATGACTTCATAAAATTCAATTCTATTAAGAAAGTTGTCTATCTTTATCTATAAATCTTTTGAAATCAGAAATGCACTATACTATGAATGACATTACAAAATTAATTTGTTTCGTTGTCGCTATACTTATGCTTGCTTGTTAATGTTAAATTATGTCTTGTCTTGGGTGTGTGCGTGTGTGTTTGGAGCTTTCATTCTTTATATCTGACACTGAGAAGACAATATATTTAATTGTTTACATACACTGTATGCATCATGATTTATGATATGTTATTAGATAATTGATTGTACAATACAATATTTTGGTTGTTGATTGTAAATTCGTATGTATGTATTCTTTTGTACAAAGTGTACTGAAGGGCATATGTGCCTATTGTATATGCTAATAAACTTATAAAGCTTATGTAATATTTTCTTAGCATGTATGCCAGTGCAATCGAGATTTACGTGACAAGTTCTTTTCGAACAGCAGTCATACTCGGCTAGTGAATGTTACAATAGCACTAAACTTAAATAGGATGCTATTACATCATTTACCACCAATAAACGCATGTCCCCAACTTCAGAAAGAAGAACACACACTTTTATATTTTTTGTATAAGTCATGTCGGTACCAACGCACCGGCAAATTTTATTGATTTTCAATATCATACATACATACATACTACATACATACATACATACATACATACAAACGAACATATAATGCTAAATGTCATAAATTTGGGTAACCTCCATTCTTGTACATGATAAAATGTTATTAACGCAATGTTCGAAATATTGACTATCAAAATAAAAAAAAACTAATGCATAAATAAAGTGTAAGTTTACATTCACTTTGCTTTACGGACTAATTATATGAATATGAAATAAGATATTCAAAATAAGGTAAAACACACCTTAAGAACAAAAGTTTAAAGATCTAAACGTGTTTACCAGACTGTAACACTAGACCGCTAAACACAAAAGCACGAAACTGACTAAATTTAAATAATTAGCGACACCAATCGGAGCTTTATGAACCAAGAAAAATCAATTTTTGTCTAATTTGTGAACTTATGAATCATATACGGAACATAGAAAAGAAACTTCCGATTTGTACCCGTATGTTTTTAATGTTATAAAAAGATATCAACATGTCCTTTGTCCAACATATGTTTGGGAGAACGATTGTGTGTAAAGAAAAAATAATTTTGTTGTAGTCCTTACGTCGGATGTATATAGAAGTGACGTCAACGCGATTTTCTCGTGCATAAACGAACCAATATATACCGTGTGTTCAATACCAAATATTTCAGTCTGATTTTATAGACTGTGTTGTCAACACGAAAAAGCTGTTGAAAATTTTGAATTTTTACGTTTCCTTTAATTTGATAAATATGCCTAGAATTCTACCAAATTTACGTCAACGTGCCATGGACATGCTCACTACTGGTATGAATTATACATATGAGGTTACTAGGGATGTTGGCTGTTCTAACCGTGCCATTCAAAGTCTTAGGCGATGTTTTCAAGCAACGGGGCGTACGGAGAATTAACCATATAAAGGACGTCCGCATGTCATAACACCTGGGTGTAAACACACAATCGTTTTCAAACAGCCACTGCTTCTAACACTCCTGGTACACACAACAACCGAATAACTGACCAAACTGTAGGCAGTCGCCTGCGCGAGGGTGGTCTATGTTGTCGTCGTCCTTAACGATGGATGTGTATTGACGCTACGTCACTGCGTTAAATGTGTTAATTGGGCTGGTATACACCACCGCTGGGTAAGAAGGCTCGGGCACAACATCTTTCTTTCTGATGAGTCAAGATCTTCCACGAATCGAAGTGACGGCAGGGTTCGAGTATACCATAGAAAAAATGAACATTATGCCGATTGCTGTGTACTTGAACGAGATTGTTTTGAAGTGGAGGTTCATCGTGGTCTGAACAGGAATTGCGCATGATAATCACAAACCTCTCGTCGTGATCTATGGGAATTTGAATGCCCAGCGTTACCGAAATGGGATCCTTGTGAGGCACGTCGTATCACTGTTTCAAAATAATGCCAACATCACTCTTTTTCAACAGGATAATGCAACAAGCCATACAGCTAGAGATACTGTGAATGTGATCACATTGCATTCATTAATGACTGACCTTCCAAAAGCCCAGATCTTAGTCTCCATCGAGCACCTGTGGGATAATTCGGACCAACGTGTTAGTAGTCGCATTATTTCCACCGTCGAACGACAATGACCTAACTCAAGCGTTAATCCTGAAGTGGAATAACATTCCTAGCGTTGAAATCAACACACTTGTCGGTTCTACGCTTCACCGATGCTAGGCAGTTCTTGATACTGAAGATGGCTATATCAGATTCTAATCAATTGTGATTTTGGTCGTTATTCAATAAATGCAGAGCAATAAAATTTTACATTTAAGATCATATTCAAATACTCTTAGAATAGAAGTAAGTATTATTTACCCTTTCTTTTCAGTTTAACAAATACAACATGTACTTTTATATTTGATAACTAAATGCAAAGACACAGGTATTTTAATTTTAATTTTGGATGTATTTATTCGGTATTGTTGTTGTCATTGAACGTATGTTTATCATCATTATATAAGCAAAAAAATTGATGTTTATCAATATTAATCAATATTTCCATTGCCATTGATTTATATGTTTAAATTTGTTTAAATGTGATGTCAATTTAGCAGATTACCATTGCCATTGACTTATATGTTTAAATGTGATTAAATGTTATTTTGTGTACTACGTACTATGTATTTTCAACAAACTTGTCATGGAAAAAGACATATAAACCTGCGTTATTCTCATATGAACAACGTAAATGGCTAGAACGCATGGACTTGTGTCCAGAATTCAGCAGATTCCGTGAAATTCATTTTGACATTACACCTTCGAACCTTTGGCGAGTGGCGCTAATGAAGCCAAACAGTATCGAACTCATGACTTCTCTGGTGAAAACTTGTTGTACTCCGGTTACAAATACTGAAACTTTATGCAAAGTATGTAGCATGGCACATAGTGACTACATTATTCATGTAATGTTTCAATGCAACAACAATGATATGAACGCTTTACGTGACTCTTTTGTGTGTTTATCTCCAGAATTCTATTACATACTAACTGAATGTACAACGATGTCGTTAAAGCTAAAATACTTACTAGATTTCGTTGATCAAAGACTGTCTTACTTAGTTACCCCAGAGAAATATGCTGAAATAATTTGCTTTGTTGCCTCATATATGAGGCGGTTACTCAACGTGCATGCAACTTGACAGTAACAATCCATAATATTGACTTTATATGACTTTGAATTCACGTTTTAAAAGCAATATACTTGAGTACTAGTAATATTCGTATACTTCAGCTTCCATTTCGTTCTTCTTTCGCACACTTTTTGAAGCTATTGTAAATGGCATATTAACTAATATCATCTGAAAGGCGATGATAGTATTCTAACTTAATGATTTAGCATTAAGGAGGTACTGTTTAGTGGTCGTAACTGTATTCTTACTCCGTCCGTCGGTAACTGTATTTATACATTCTATGTGTAACTTGTATTTATATGTGTAATTCGGTGTACTTTGTATTTACGTGTTATTTATACTAATTTGTGTAATTTGGTGTAATTTATAATTGTCATGTGTTTTATTTGAACTTATGTCTGTAATTCTATACGTAATTTATAGTTGTTTGTTTGTTCTTGTGCATACTTTGTACATGTAATGTTTCTTTGTATATGCATATCACTCTTCAGAAAATGGAGGAATAAAAGTTATATATATACGGCGTAAGTTTCTTTTTTTATTCAGTATATGTAATACAAGGGGCTATATTTTAGGTATTATGAATCTCAAATTTGGAAAACATATTAGAGTTACCTCCCATTATGTAGATTTCGCTAAATATTGTTAAGTTAAACTTTATTTTACATCGATTGTAGAGCAAGTTCTTACAACTTATATTAACCACTCTCGATGACTGCTTCATGGATTCTGAGTTTCTGACCAGTCCCGAAAGAAGGGCTCGTGAAGGTTCCGGTCAAATCCCGCCACGGACAGGATACAAATCCGCAACCTCCGGGTAAGTAGTCCGACGCTTTACTCCTACACCACTGCTCCTCCCTGTTAAGTCATTAACCAAGTTCTCGTTATATATGTTATTATAAAAAATGAGTAACAATAATTTCCCAGTGCACAACTTTAATACCAGAATAAATTTAGTGACTCTTTAAATCTTTTTCCCAACAATTTATGAGATATGTATGTAAATGTCATCATCTGTGTGCTACTTTAGACTAAATGTAGGTAACGCTGAGGTTCAAGAAAAAAGCCTTTCACAAAATGACAAAGAAGTAACTTTTATCTAATACAAGAAAGAATCGTAAAATTGTTTGGCTAGCATCCTCAACAACTTGGTATTCGAATCCAAAGATTATTCAAGGCAGATTCACCTTAGCCTATACATTGTAGTATTTTAAATATTGACCGTCACCCGGCTGAATTTATGCTGTGATCTTTATATGTCCAGTAAATCATATCAAAAGAATAGTAGTTTTGTAACGATTACATGATAGGCAACCATTTAATGGAATGAAATGTTGATGTTCAGAAACTAGTAGTGCAAGATACCTTGGTGTCATATTGGACAACAGCCTGCCTTTAACAGTCATATCAACAAACACTGAACTACATGACCTTTAGTCCAAGGGACTTCAAGGAATAGTATTACATAATTATATTTGATTTTATCTCAGCTGAAATAATCAGCCTTATTTGGTACCCTTTCACACAGACGAAACGTACTTTACAGAGACGCTCATGAAAAATCTTCCGAGTTAGGCCAAACCCTTTGTCGCCATAGATGCTTTCAAAATAGAAGATCCCGGTGTTAGTTGCAAGTACAAAGTCACTGATTGGTTGAATACCATAGACGATTGAAGACGGTAAGAACACGTTGTAACGATGGTTAGGCCATCCATAAAAAAGTTTCTTTGTTTGCGGTAAACCTACCTAGAGGGTAGGTAGGTAGATAGGTAGGAAAAAGTTTTTTTCAGAATTTATTTTTTATGTTGAAACTTAAATACATTTAAAATGCAATCCTTTTATTTGAAAAATACCCGACAAACCAAGACATGTTGATTAGGGACCTTTGGTGAGGAAGTAGTGTTACCGCAAACAAACTACGTTTTAATTTATAACATCCAGCAATTTAAAGAATTCTTATCGTATAAGGCAGAGGTGAGATTTTCTTAAAGCCCCATGAGCATTTTACTATAAAAATATTTATGCAAAAAGAAACGATTGCTAAAATTACCCCATGATAATAATTACCGACGAAACGAGCCTTTTTTCTTCAAAATATTTCACTACGCTGTGAATTTTGCTTTTGTTAACTTGAAATATATAGAGCGTGTGACGTCACTTTACGCTGTGCACATTATGTGACTGCGGGAAAACATAGCTGTTCTATAAATAGTATTTTTTCAATGATGTTGAAATAAATACGATAGTGGTTTTGAAAACATTTTTCTTGCTATAAAGTATGCACGAGATGAAAACACACCGGATTGCTCTGCAATAGAACACACAGAAACTATTACGACCGACACATTTATATGCTTATGGGACTTTAAGGGTCCTTTGTGGATACACTGTATAGTATGTAACATACATGTAAGGTATTTGTGCTCGAAATCGAGTGATTCTTGAGTCTGCTTTGTTATATCAGATTGATCGTAAGTAATCTATTGGCACTCGTTATTCTAATTAACAGTTTGTAATTTTGGACATGAAATGTATTTAAAGCAGATAGTACATTTCTGTTTATACACGAGCAAACAATATCCTTTTAAAGTAAATTTAATGTTTGCTCGATTCAGTCGACACTTGGAAGAAATTCTTTTCTGTTCCTGAGCTAGAAAATAATTAGTTTTTGTTGTAACCACCACGCACTAGGTCTCGTGAGATCGAAACGTACATTTGCTGAATGTTTTCTTTGCATTAGAGATGGTACATGTATATGTGACGTAGAAATGGCTAATTATGCATATGTGACATAAAGATGGTATGCATATTATGTGACGTAGAGATGGTACATGGATCTGTGACGTAGAAATTTTCTAATTATGCATATATGACGTAGAGATGGTACATATATTATGTGACGTAATGACGGTTTGTGTATTCAGTGACAAAGAGTTGGTAAGTGTATCTGTGACGTGGAGATGGTACATGTCGATGATGTGCATAATTATTCTGTGACAATTTGTTCGAATATGTTATGTCAATTCGTACTAAGTAGTATCCAGAATGACTGGGTAGCCTAATTAACCGCCGGTTTATTAACTGATGTGTAAAGCTAAAAAACGTCTAAAAACTGTTTCTTTTATTTATTTTGACATGTGTGTTGATGTTTATAACATGTTTGTTGCGTATGCTTGATCCAAGCGTGTTTTTTTTGGCAAAACGTAAGGATAATTGATAGAAATAGGGGACATTGAAAGGACACAACTAGATCATGTTAAAAATGTTTAAGAATACCCTGTTTGTTTACATTTTGTCGTTCCTATAGCAACAATAACTTTATTTAAATGTTTATTTCATTTGTTGTCATTGTGCCTATAGCAGCTATGTTATCAGACTGGCTTTTAACCAATTCAATATCGCTATATGATATGAGTTTCTGACAAACTTTTCATCGATCGATTTCATTTCCAAGAAGTGATAACAAATCATAATTTATGATAACAATTCTTAGTATGGCTATATTTCTCACTAAATGATAAAATACAATAGAACAATGAATGACAATATCCCTTGTGATTAATCAAAGCGGTCAAGTTTCCATCAAACGAGCTCACAAACATACCAGTGTTCAATAATATCCTTTCTCTGTGAAAATAAAGAAAATATTCTAGTATACAAAATATATGTTACTTTTAATCTGAATCGCCAAGAGTCAAACCACAGTCAAATCTTTGTACAAATATATATTGTGCAACCACTCCAAAGCAAAGCAACACCCTTTGGGCGAAGCAAAATTACGTTGTTGTTGAGAGGCTGTTGCACCAAAGATGTTTTAATCATAATTAAATCGTCAAGTGGGAAAAATATTATGATGTTGTTGAAGGGAGGCTGTTGCCCAAGAGAGGGCCGTTCTAGAGAGGTTGTACTGTACAGTCAAATATTGAACAAAGGATTACAGTTAAACATATGTACCAAGGTCACCAAAAGAGAGGAAGAAACGGGTAGATTATTCACATACACTGCTCAACTATCATAATCGGTCACTCACATGTTTCAATATTTTTATAGATACTATGAATGACATTTAATTTAGTAAAATGGCTAATGCAATCAAAGACCTGTACAAACCAGAATGTAAAATGTCTTATTATCTTAAAGGTAGTGAAGCTTATATAAAAATAAAAGTGAAATGATACGCTTCATAGGTAAAATATCAAATAAAGTAAGGTATAATCCTGCTAATGTAGTATTCACTATATACTTTGAAGACAGATTATGAAAGTTGAGCAATGTGTTATTAAGTAGTTAAGTTAGTATAAGCGTGCGTTAATAGTAATCATTGTTCACAGGTGATCGCTATATACAAGTGATCATTGTTTTCAGGGGACCATTATTTACAGTTGACCATTAACTCAAGTTAAGCTATATACTTCATGTCGTTTATTGCTTAATTATTTCATTAAACATCAAACACACATTATTATACCCAACCAGGATATAAAGAGCTTACACTTTAGAGATAAACTTACAATGATAATCGAAGGTGTCGATAACATTGTGAGTTTTGTGTAAATAAGAAAGAGTTCCTAGAAAAATTCCTATACAGTCAATGCCACCTTCGACCAAGTATAATACTATTTGACATTGACTTACTTCGGTAACCATATTTCATTCCATATCCACCCATACCACCATATCCGCCCATTCCATATCCACCCATACCACCGTATCCACCCATACCACCGTATCCACCCATACCACCATATCCGCCCATTCCGTATCCACCCATTCCGTATCCACCCATACCACCATAACGGCCCATTCCGTATCCGCCCATTCCACCGTATCCGCCCATTCCTCCGTATCCGCCCATTCCACCGTATCCACCCATTCCGTAACCACCATATCCGCCCATTCCGTACCTGCCCATTCCACCATATCCGCCCATTCCGTATCCACCCATGCCGTATCCACCCATGCCGTATCCGCCCATGCCACCACCATATCCACCGTAGTACGTGGCCGTTGCCATGGCGACAAGTGCAGACAGAATAATTAAGACCTTCATTTTGACGCGGTTCGGCTGAAATTTTTTTTTTCATAATAACCAACAGAAACAAATTACAGCTTTAGCAGCACTAACAAATATTTTTAAACTAGCTACACTCAATTTAGAAATATTATTGTTTATAAATGCAATCTTTTTTTCAACGGAATTACTTTCTTAATTTATATTGAAATGGTTTCTAAAATAATATTTTTATAATGCTATGCGTTAGTTTTATTAGGATATTATCGACATTTGCGGTCCATGTATATGATTATCACGCGTCGGTCATGAAGAATATATACCATTGTCTAGTTATTGAGTTTGGTTCAATTATTTGGGTAGGCATTTACCAACTAAAGATACCAATAATCTCGTAGTTACAATAATTCAAAGTGATAGAATTCTTCCCGTTTTACAACATAGTTACGAAGACATATACATACACAGATAAGCGACTAGTCTAAAGCTCGCAAAGTCACGTGGCAGATTGACAAAATCTCGCAAAATCACGTTTGATTATTGCTTAATTTCTATTAAAGATATATTAAAGTAAATTATATCTTGCTATATTTCGAAAAAAAAATCGATTTTTATTTTTAACCAGATTGGTATGTAATAATGATTTTTTATCATGATCAACAACGGTATCAAACCTAACTTTTGAATACTCAATATTCAAAATAAGTAAAAAAAAGAACCATACCTTTGTCTGGAGACGGTGAAACCTACAGATTGCAGTAAGGTGATGATGTACTGCAGTAAATAGTCCCTGTATTTATACTAAAACGACAGTCACGGACAATTTGAGTTTCACACCATCTCAAGACAGTCATATCAACATGATTTATTGCTGTCATTTGATGATTCAGAGTCAATTTAAAAATCATGGTTCATGACAACAGTATCTGGACATATTGGATTGAATCTTATCACATGCTTTCTGAGGTTTACATAAAACTACAATATATTTCATAATACTTCACGTGTCTAATTAATCATTATGGTTTTTACTAAGTCATATGGACTGTGTCAGCAATATTCAATTTGAACAAAAGATTATAACAAGTTACACAGCAAATTTCCATTAAGGACGTTTGCCACAGTTTCAGTTGTTTCTCACTAATAACGTATACATATAAGGAAAATGAAAACTCTTTCATGATTTTTTAAACACTTTGCATGATCACAGCATATGGTAACAGAAACATATTAAGTGACAAAAACTGGGGGTTGACGAACTCGTTTTTGAGTTATCTGCGCTTGAATCTTTTATGTGGAAAAAAACTGGAATCTGTAGCAAATTTCCTTAAGAAATAGTGAGTGATTTGGTAAAATACGTTCACCATTTAACGATTGGAGTTAATTATGAATAATAGTATGCGAATTATCATAAAAATTTTAAACAGTTGCTGTCCAAGTAATGTTCTGTACGAAATCATGATGTGATATTTTGACAAAATATCAAAAGAGCACATAGTATAATGACGGTGATGATAACTATTACCTCCGAAGGTGCACCGCATTTGTTTGTGTTCTTCTTCAGTTGGGTTAGACGCCGTTTTTTTCAGCAGATTTTCAGCCAAAATCAGTGTTATACGGCGGCCGGTGCACCCAGACGGATTCGGCATTAAACCCAAATATAAATAATGAAATCTTGTATGTGTATTATAATTATATCGTATTACCTTAGATGAACGTCAATTAAGTTAAAATATCTTGACTATTATCGATGTAATACAAGTAGAAGACATTATTGTATATTACTGTTGCATCAGTAATGCAATATTATACATGTCTGTATACATAGGAACACTGGAGTATATTATTAAATGAAGACAATATTAACACGTTCGCTACCAGGCACATATTGCCTACAATGTGTTCTGCTTTGTCTGGGAATTTCTAAGAAATGTACGCTTATACAACCACTTCCGAACAAGTATACCCGTCACGTAGACAAAAATGCTTTGTACAGACGGATATACCCGTCATGTACGCGGAGATTAGTGAAGACGGATATACCCGTCACGTAAACAAATATGCGAAGATTTGTACAGACGGACATACCCGTCACGTAGACAAATATGCGAAGATTTGTACAGACGGACATACCCGTCACGTAGACAAATATGCGAAGATTTGTGAAGACGGATGTACCAGTGACGTAGACAAATATGCGAAGATTTGTACAGACGGACATACCCGTCACGTAGACAAATATGCGAAGATTTGTACAGACGGACATACCCGTCACGTAGACAAATATGCGAAGATTTGTGAAGACGGATGTATCAGTGACGTAGACAAATATGCGAAGATTTGTACAGACGGATATACCCGTCACGTAGACAAATATGCGAAGATTTGTACAGACGGACATACCCGTCACGTAGACAAATATGCGAAGATTTATACAGACGGATGTACCAGTGACGTAGACAAATATGCGGAGATTTGTAAAGACGGATATACACGGGACTTGGCAAATATGCGGAGATTTCTGCAGACAGGTATGCCGGTCACATTGGTAAATATTTATGCAGAAATTTGTGAAGACGGGTATGCCCGTCTCATTAGCAGCAAAAGGGTAAATATCCCTTAAACATCGTATAAATTTTGCCTTTTACTAGGCTAAGTATTACCATCCAATAAAAGGTTTTTATAGACTTTGAAATAAAACTCCGCAGTAACTAGTATTGCATCTTTAATTGTGATTGCATTATCGTATAATGTACACTGGGCCAACTCATATATCAAAGTGTCACCACTACGGACATCCTTCTTGTTTGTTTGTTTGTTTGTTTGTTTGTTTGTTTGTTTGTTTGTTTTAAACCCCATTTCAACAGTCAGGGTTATATGAGGCAGTTCACCTAACCATATTTCCTGGGAAGAACAAGTACTAGACACCCATCCGCCATAAGAAACGACTTTTTCACATAAAGTGACATGGTCGGTAGCTGGCCTCTAATCTACAACCTTCTATCAGTGGGAGGTTACAGTGATTTAAACCATTCAATGACAGAGGTGGGTCACAGCCTTTCAGTAGGAAGTGTTCTGACACGCCTGGTCCAACTAATCACGTGATGATTACATGTGGTAACTATACCAATAATAATGTTACCAGTACTACATCAATATGTTATACAACACTTAGATTCATAAGAGTAAGGTATTGTTTGTATTGGCTGTTCGTATGTTGTTGTGTAATGACTAGGAAATGACCACTAATTGTCATAAAGTACTCTCAAATCAATGAATCCAAGAACGTACTCATTAAAGCTCCGACTAGGGCGCAGATAGGGATATAAATTCTTGTTAGCAATTTTCATTAATTTATGAGATCAACACAGATGACAAACTTCACAGAAGGAAGTCTTATTGTGATAATCATCTCCTATGTTCAGAGTAAATTACTAGTATTAAATCTTCATGTTTGTTCAATGCATAAATGTTAACATTTCCATGGTAACAACGTGTATGACACATCTTTTAGTGTACCGTAGGGTATGTGAACTTTACACAAAAAGAGCCAAATCATTCGTGTCACCAAGAACATTGCACTTAAAACAAGATGAGGGGGATCGTGTCAACAATATTATGCTGACTTCGCGGTTTTCGAAAGGTCGAACATTTTTTTTATTATTTATGAAATTCTTTCGATTTCCTAAAATATAGCATTAAGTTACTATACCTTTGTATGTGTTCAGTCTAACAACCGCATTTCAAATGCAATATTGTATTCAAATACGATTTAACGAATAACTAAATTGGCTTCAAATCTACTTTAGTCATATTTTTTTCTGAAGCAGTCGCGTAGTTTTGTACGCAATATGCGTAATAAGCGGCCACGTTCTTAATTTTAAAAATACTTTTCCCCACGAAATAGCCATTTTAGTAAAAACCACGAAAAATGATCCCAACGAAAATAAATGAAGATACAGTATATAAACTGACCACCCAACATGACTGAAGTACAATAAAAAATCGAACGAGGACCAGGCCGAAATCGATGTTGAGACTACTAACTAACACATCTAAAATCAAGTCATTCAAATACGTTTATGTACAAAATTTAATGCAGATTTAAAGAAATTGTCTTGTACACTATGTAATATAATTGCAGTTAACATGATTGTTCATAAATTAGATTTAAAATCAGGGAAGAGGAAATAAACACATACAGACAGTGTTAGAAGAAATACAAGGTATTGACATACATCTCACAACAAATCATGCTCATCATATTTGAAGGTAACATGAACTAGAGTGCCAGGTCACAAAATACGCCCGTCAAAATTAATTTTTCAAAGCGTCAAGGGTCATAACTCGGAAGTGCCTGGCTGGTTATCTCATAGCCATAAACATTCCATGACGTTTGGTGAGGATCCAGTAGAACTGTTTGAATTAGAGAGCGGACACCGTTGTGGACGCCGCCCACCGTGGGTGTTCCCATAATTCAAACGGGCATATAAAAACAAGTGAAATGTGCCACGAGGGATCAACGTAGCAGGTAACATGCTGGGGAGTGGAGTGGTCATATATACATGCTGTATAAATGTACGAGAGAGTAGAGGTGGCTTAGAAATAAAATAAAAAATCATAAACCATCCCTTGTCGGGTCTTGTTACATATCCCTTTAAGGGTCTGAACATACTTTACTTAAAATCTTTACAGGAAGTATATATCTAATAAAATCAAAGATGATATAGTGCGGGAATATATTATTTACTTGATATACCCTTTAAGTTTAAATATGCTATGTCAAACTTTAGATTATCAAATCATAAACTTAAGATTGAAACTGGTAGACAAAATGCTATAATAAAAGAAGAGCGCATTTGTGATCATTGTTTAATAAGTTACGGTACACCTCAGCTGGATTGTGAATTTCATGCTTTTTCTATTGTTCTAAATATATAGATGTAAGAAATGAATTTTTATTTACATGGTACAATTCTGGAAGAGACCTTCGTGATTTTTATTCACTTTTGTCTACTGAACATCCTGCAATATTATATAAAATTGCAATATACATATTCCATATTATGCTTAAAATTTGTGAGTAAAATATAGATCTATTCTAAATACGTATTTGACATAACTCTGTATTTATGTATTTCTATGTGTTATTGTCATGTATTTTGGGCCGGAGGCCTATATTTACAAAATAAATATTTCTGTCTGTTATGCAAAATAGATAGGGAACCTTCTAAAGGTGTTTATAGCCAAAGGTTATATAGCCAGCAGGTCGAAACGGTTGAAAATGAACTAGGCATTCCCGTGTGTACAACCTCCGACCTCCAATAAATTAGCTGGACAAATTCCTATCATGTGAAATTTGACAAGTACCATGTGTGATTCGAACTCGCAGCGTTGATTTGGCTAATGTGCGAGACCATAACGTTCTAACATGGTGGCCCCTTAAAGCAATATACGTTCTAACACACTATATATATCGCATGCCTCAACGTGAGTAACGATGTGTAAGTACAAATACACGATATTACAGTCACGATAGTAAAATACACTATACTAAACTGCAACCAAAATCTGACTCGACAAAAATTATTTGTAGTCGTAAATAACTCGGGAGAACAAGTTTTTGTACATATGTACGAAATAATTTTATTCCCATAATTGATGACCCCCCTGCTATTATTTCCTCTAAGATTTTACTAACCACCGCTTACAAATGATACGTTTATTATTTTGACAAATGACCATTTGAGACAATTTCCTAATAATTACTTTTTCTCATTTAAAACACCTGCGCACTTTTTTTATTTTACAATCCTTGTCGCCAGTTAACAGCAACAAATTAGATTTTCGTGTTTATTAATTCTTTAATTGATTAGTAATTGAATATAGTTAGGTTATTAAACCACTTACGAAGAAAAACTTGACGCAAAAACTTTACAACACTTGTAAAAATGTTGTATCGAAAATTACTATAAAAGGCAAAAATAAATTGATGTGAATCCATAGTTCTCGGACATATAGCCATAACTACCCATTAGCAAGGTAAGTGATTAATTACTCTCAATTTATATAATTTTATAAGTCATTTTATTATTGAAAAAATCAGGTAATAATTGTCTAAAATGATGAATATGTGTATATAAAAGTCAATATAGATTAAATATTCTATCATGTATATAATAGTGTTTTTCTTTACCAATTTACAAACAAATAAAAAGAAACAAATCTAACGATGACAACTGACTTAAGATTGATATTTAAATTAAAATAATTATAAAGTGGGTACATAATCATTTTTTATCATAGTAATGTTTTTTTACGAAAGAAGTTGATATGACTTATTTTGTGGAATGCTAAGATGGCATAGCATTTTAAGAAGCCTGTAACGTTTTTTCACATCCTTTCTGACTTTTAAGTATTTTCTACTTTATAATTTCGTTCTGTTCCGTTCAAAGTTTCTGTGTAGTATTTGTCGTGGTTTTCAAAGCCAATGGTCACCTGGTCGTGGACAATACTAATTTAAATACAAACCCACCTGTGATGACTTGATGCAAGAAAAAAATCAAACAATAACTACAGCAGTAAGATGCGATTTGTACAAACTTTCTAGAAAAGATGTTGTTTCTATAAAATTGAGGTGATGGATCTTTATTCGTCAATATGTTTTAACTGACGATAATCACATATGCTGTTTGGTTTAAGTAATAAAAATGTGATCTATTTACATGAGTTTTGATTTCAAGTCGATTCAGAGGTACCACAAGCATTTCTATTTCTTTATTTCAATATTGTCTTTAAATACTGCTCCCTAGAAAACACGATTGAAAGAACAATACAGTAAGTTAGTATGAATTTTTTAGCATTTAGTCTTGTAGTTGTCAGAAATAGAATATTCATAACTGAAATGAGAGTGACTTGAAATCTACTTTTACTATCTATTCCTTTTCTTCATTGGTGATAAGTTATAATAAAACACATATTCATTCAATGTATATGCATAATATAAACTGGCATTATTTGTACTGCATGTTTATGTACAATTAACGTCCTATGACTAGCACTAACACAAGGTATTATTCTTATACATTTCTTCTCTTATACTGTTGAAGAACATTTAGTGATGTTTCCCCTTTTCTGTGGAAAGGACAATGAAGTACAATGACTTCAGATCCCCCAAAAATCGTTCAAAATGTTTCGCTTTCAATTACTAGTATGACGTCCAAAAGCACTGTTATAAATTTATGTGTTCGGTTCTTTTACTTAGAATTATTGTGATACGCCCCTTGTCCAGTGCATTTTTAAAATCCCTCTTTTTATTCGAGTCAATAGTATCTCTGTGAATATGTCAATCTGCCCAATATCAAGTCTGTGTTACAAAGTAGGACTTCGCCCTCATCGCTGTGGTATTATTTTATTGATACATATTTTACATACATACGCCCTAATGCCCCCTACGTTACACGTTACTTGTATACGTTATGCTCGATGTCTATCCATCCCATCCTGATTGAGGACATACGGTTCAGTTTTATCTACTCGCACGGCGTTATGATGATCATTAATGACACGTATTTTGTCTTTTACTTTTAAGTTCACCAAACAGCTCAGACAAGAATGAAGACTATCGCTATATTGTTGGCTTTGGCCATGACTGTCGCTGCAACACCAGGTTTGTACTAAATGTTTTTTTTTTCTTCTTCTGTGTCATGACAACTCACGTCAGTGTTGTTGTTTACAGAAAGACACAAATTCAGTCCGAGTTGATTTATAAACATGTATTTTCTAGATGACAAATGCTCAATGTAAACAGAAAATCGTATAATTAGAAAACAGCACAAAATCGCGCAATGATATGTACCATTTCACTTTTACAGGAATGTACGGCGGCGGAGGGATGTACGGAATGAGGGGAGGAATGTACGGAATGAGAGGTGGCATGTACAGTGGTAAGTAGTATATTAAAGGCAATAGATAAGATATCTAATTTGTTATTACTTAACTATACCCATTTCACTTCTGACCTGTAATTAAACTCATTTTAAATTTGCAAATTTATTGTAAGAAACAAGTCTGAAGGTAAAATAGCACAGAGTAGAATCACACTTGTTTCTTTTTCTCTTAGGTGGTATGGGCGGTTATGGTGGATCTGGTGGTATGGGTGGATATGGTGGTATGGGTGGATATGGTGGTATGGGTGGATACGGTGGTATGGGTGGATACGGAATGGGTGGATATGGTGGTATGGGCGGCTATGGTGGTATGGGTGGATACGGTGGTATGGGCGGATACGGAATGGGCGGATACGGTAGAGGTGGATATGGAATGGGCGGTGGTGGATATGGAATGGGCGGTGGTGGATATGGAATGGGCGGTGGTGGATATGGAATGGGCGGATACGGAATGGGTGGTTATGGCGGTGGAATGGGAGGTAAGACGGATGTAGAAAATATACATAAATATTTATATGTATTGTAAAAATACACTATGTTTGAATGTATAATCAATACAATGTACTAGCTTTTCAAAAGAAGCAATTTTCTTTCATTTTATAACCTAGTAGGGAGTAAGTATCTGTGTTTTATGTATTATATATGAACCGTTATCAGTTGTATATGCTACCATATCAATATAAAACCTATTCAAGTGATCTTATTTACTGACTATATTGTGATAACTGTTCAGAGGGTGTGGCTTATATGCGATTAGCATCGCCCACAGGAATCACTTTTGATATATTCCTTTACTTCTATCGCCAGGATACGGATACAAGAAAAGGAAGCACTACCATTAAAGACAATAAGATGATTCAACGGATACTTAAATTGTTATTTCAACCGGTCCGATAAATGACATACGTGTGTTTTTATTTGTATTCTTTGTAAACATATTCTATTATACATAGATTTGCATTCAAGAAACTGTTGTTGTCTTATTTCAATCCATGAAAACATCTCAAGATGATTTGTGTTGTGTCGTATTAATGACAATAAATAGAAGATTCACTTTCCGTGAATGTATGGATACAGTTTAAGTAAGCATGCAAGAAATACACCATGCTAACGGTGCAAACACCATCTATATCAATATGACGCTTGTAAAAGCTGAAATGAATAATTAGCTCAGGCTTTTATAGACAGATACAAGGTGCATCATGTTTTTTTATTTAAATTATAAAGGTCTCATTGAAACTAAAACATTAAACACTAATAATACAGCAACACAATGCTGTACCATGCTAACTCATAACATAATTGGTTAGCAAGTTGAAGGCAAGGTTTATAATGGTTATTGTGGCCTAAAATGGTCACACGGACGATAAACATATTTATCATATATATATATTATTCTTATACAAGGGTTATAATTTCCGAAATGACATTCACCTCGCCAAGTTAGTTTACCACTACGTATATTTTTAATCACTCAAATGTCCCATAACTGGTCTCTTCAGATAGCTAATACATTATACTTGCCACAACCAATCAGCAGTTTCTTTGTAAAATAATTCAAATCAATGCATCAGAAATCTGTATAATCCTATTACACCGAAAAATGTAAATTTCAACCTCGCAACCCAAAGTCAACCTGAATTACCATACAAAATACACCTTAAACACAATCTACATGGATAACCATTCTAGCGGTACAAACACCATCTACCAATCAATGTGACGCTTGTTGCAGCTAAATGAATAAGTGAAGTTTGAATGTCCTTAAATTGTTTAAGGCATGTGTTATCATCATTATGGATGAGAATTTTAATGTCTTGGCACACTGAACATCTATAGGCCCTACCACAACAATTACCAAGGGGAAGCTGTGCCTTTTAACTGTTTGCCTGAAAGAAATACTTCTATTCCTAATGCTAAAAGTAATGACATACAGTAAGAAAGAACAAGCTACTGCGCATTTTGAAAACCCAAACAAATTTAGTGCCTTCAACGCTTTGATCTTTTTACTCTGCTGACATATTAACATTATAAACAATATGTTTACTGTATACTGTACATTAGACTGTGTGTCGTTTTTGTAATTCAACGACTGCTCAGAGAAAATGTAGTGTTTCTGTACTACTTTACTGAACGAAACTATTTTCAATATATAGAAAATTTTATTTCTTCAACAGGTTATGAATGAATACTTGATTATTGTATTTATTAGTTTTAATCGCAAAAAGTAATATTTGCCATGTTTTCAAAAGAAACAGAATCCTGCAATATATCTCCACCTTTTATAAAATCTGCAAAGATTGCAATATATACGTATACAACAAGACTTTTTAGTGCTACTATTTTCTGTGCTGTAATTGAATTATTGACGTTACCTCGTGTGTTTATGGAGTCTGTGAACATGTGATTGTTGTGTGCCATTGTAGTCTTGTAGTTTATTGTGTGGTAATACGTACACACATTTTGTGTTGCACTGAACCAGCAACAAATTTCACGATTCACATATTACGCTAAGTATTTAATCTCCACCAAGATTTACACTCTTAAATGATGTAACGCTTACATAACTGTAGGAACAAGTTCGAAAGCAAGAATACATTTTGTATTTCATGTACACGATACCAGCTGATAATTGTCGACGGTAATGAAAGAACTATTTTAGATGTGATGTTTTAAACCAAACAACCGGCTCCAAGTAAATGATCAATTATGATTGGCAAAATAAGGAGTTATTTCATTAGAGATAGAAATAATTATGTTATATAACAGTCCCTGAAACCAGAAAAAAATATTCTTCATTCATAAGAGTGTAAAATTGTATTCAAGTATATATTGTCATTCGGCCGCATGTAGTCACAGTATTCTGTTGTTTATAGATTCTTACATACAAACATTGCTCCTGAGTGTATTTTCACCATGTACCTACGCGTGTACAGATAACTATCTATAATCAAAGTAAAGAAAGTACTGTCGGAACTTGATTTTTTTCATATGAGACAAGTCACTTGTGTTGCTCGCAACACAACACTGACTGCTAGGAGAAATCCTAAATTAGGAACTGTACAGTTGATGGATATTCATGCTTAGGAATTAACATGTATACACCTTCTCAATATTGCCATCTATTTATGTACACATTCTGATATTCATGTGCTAAATGCCATCAACCTAGCATGATGGTTATCTAAGTTATCAGATGTTTCGAGTTTTTTATCCAGCCTATAATTTTCCGAATGCATCAGTACCAAAATAAGCATTGTTGCTGTCGTATTTACTGATTTAGTACATACCGAAAAGCTCTTCAAAACGCACCATTTTAATAATATATCTTAATTATGATCACATATCACTTTAAATTAATGATTGTCCATTAAATTTTGTTGATTAATCAGAGGCGAAAGTCAGTAATCAATCGATTAAAACTGATTAAATAAGAAATGATCAAATATGTTACTATGACATGAATTTATCATCCCTTATACCAATCGAATAGCACAAAATCAATAAGAATTAAAATATTAAATGATTTAACATTATTAAGATGTTTGAGTGAACATCACATACAAATATGCTGATTATTAAACAAACCACACTGGGCCAGAATTATGCTGCATTTACAGTTACAGCTTGCACAGCAGCATCTTTAAAGTAAAACCGTGTGAAGTTTGCAGTACTATAGTCAAGAGCGACAACTATGTACAGAAATCAACAATCCGTTGACGAAATGGGAGCATCGTCATCGTCACGTCAAAGACCATTCGTCAATGATTCGTTGAATAAGTAATTAATCAGAACATCTTTACTTTAAATGCACACTGTAATGTTAGAAACGAATTAAAATCGACCTACATCATTCTTTTAGTGATAATCTGGTTTTGAAGAGTTTTTCGATTTTCCATGTTTTTAGTTCCATACTCGGAACAAAATTGCTATCGATAATAGAAATGAACAGACATAAACCACAATCGGTTGATTAATCGTAGTTTAAGATTTTTTCAGAAAATCTACATAATTGTGATGTGAATTATATTCAAACTTAATATGATGATGCTGGACTATATGACAGGTTTTGAAGTGAAAGTAAAAGTTTATTGTAAAAATTATAGCTATTCGGAAACGAGCCGTTATACGGCGATATTTGTCGATCTCGCTACGGAATATACCGACATCGCACGATTTCATTTGTTCCATTACGGTCATTCTGACTTAACACCAAAATATCCTTCACACACTGTGAACCAACATAATAATTGCGAACTTCACAATAACTGTAATTTCTTCGCAAATTTATGTGTATCGCCATTCTGTTCTCTGCACTTTGACGGGAAACCCCACATTCTATTTTTAGATTTTATCCACCGATACTATCGTTCGATACGCGTTATGTATATAAACCACAATACTAATTTTGATGCAAAGCATCAAAGACGGCGCACATGTTGTTTCAAGTACAAGGTATTTTACGTAAGAATAAATAATAAATTTTGAGAATGTGGATGTCTAGTGTGAACAAGCTTTTACTTTGAATTGGCCTTCTAGCCTTATCTGACCCATTATAAAATCTGACCTAGATTTTATTGATGAGCATCATGACAAATTTTCTACAAATTTTGTCGTATTTGTAACTAGATTACCCAAGTATGACGAAAGTTGTTTCAAACGTGCATCATGTTACTATGTGACAAATGAGCAAACACAAAACCTCTCATGAAAGAGATGTTTCTAAAATGCCAGCCAAGTAGTCATTCATGTTAAAGGTCTCAATCAATACAGGTCATACACAGATGATAACTAATTTTCATGTAAAGTTTGAAGATCTTATACCCCACCGTGCACAAGTTACTTATTGTAAGGAGACTGTTTTGTTGTCTGAAGGAAAACCATTTGTTCAACCTACCCAACAACAACTGACTTGTACAAAGCAATATATTCCCACATGTTCGACCTGGGCATATATAAGAAAAAAAAGAAAAGTATGTATAACCAGTTAAAATAAATTTATTATCAAAAATGCATTCTTATGCAACAACAAATGTTAAGTTTATTAAACAGATTAGTTAAACTGATACAAAAATAGTTACTAATTGCACTTTGTGGAGGTATAACAGCACATTCACGAAAGTTGAAAGTTTTAAGACGAAATGTGCATTAAATAAGATTTAAAAAGGAAACATGTACATGAAACAGTACAGTCACAACAATACTATAAATTCATATTAAACACAGTTGAGCAAATGTGCACTTAAGTTTGAGCAAATAGCATACCTGAATGTTGCTTTTTATGAGATTGAATATTGATTTTTTATGAGATCATACAAGTCGTAATGCAAACATGATTAACAACATCTCTACCAAGAAAGTCCTGTAGCCTGGTCTACACAAAACACAAGCAATATATATATACATAGACATATTTACTAAGATATGTAAACAACAACAATAGACAAGATAAAGCTCAAAGTCTGTTCTCTGGTAAGTTTTCTATTACTTTCCAAATGAATCTTTACCCCAGATGGCCCAGTACCTAACTTTAACATAATTTAATGACAGAAAGACTGTTAATATACAGAAGGAAAAAGTATCAGAAAAGTTTATATTTCATTTTGTTATAGATGAACTAGAGCAATGAAAGTCCTACACCAAAGTGTTGTTTTTTACCATACAATAAATATTGTAGCACAATGGCATTTGGTTAGAAATAAATAGCCATGATCAGTGTTCCTATAATCATTTGTTGGTAAGAAGTTTCATAAATATGAATTGAAGAAATTGACTATTAAAGCAATAATCCTTAATTTTTCTATGTTTCTTATTAAGTTTACTGATCACTTGCATAACAAACATATATAAAAAAAACATCATGTTGTATTACCTGATTTCTTGGTAAAATTAATTTTCATTTAAAAGAACAATCATGAGTATTTTTTTACTCAAAAATAACTAAAAATTGCATGCACTGTCAAAAACATTTTTTTCTAACAGGCAAAAATTGTACTGTGAACACACAAAAATTTATATATTCTTTAGTCATACTATTGTCTAAAATACTAATTTCTGGTTTTAGGCTTCTTTCCAAAATGTAATTATACCTTTAAAGCAACAAACATCTAAATTGTAAATATGTTAAATTAGAAAAATATCTGCATGGTAAATTTACATGTTCTGAAGAGTATATATTTATTGATTCATTTTTTCACAATATTATAGAAGTTTGTCCCAGAAAATTTTGCTGTAAAATTTACTGGCAACGACTCCACCATGCTGAACAATAGATCATCATCTTCTTCTTGTGGTAACTTCCCAAATAATTTAACTAAATCATCTTAAGGTAACATCCTTTGAGAAATTGTCTCTAATGACTGACAACTTGCATCTGTAAGTTCTTGATCCTTTTGTTCCTTCGCAAGTTGGACATACACCTTCCACTAACTTCTTCTTGCAACAAGCTGTAAATGTATAAATAAAACACTTATTTATATATAAACGGGAACACAAAACAACACATGACTGTGTATTCTATACACAATGTCTTTCCCTTTGACAACATATGAAAATCAGTCAGAACTATTATGTGGTTTATGACCAAAACATATGTTTCCCACACAGACATCCTTATACATGACATTTTAACAATTATTGATTCTATTCATGAACTCGACCACTTATCAAGCATAACATTTCCAAATTTAAACAGTTTTTTTGGACTATTATAAATTTAATGTAAGCCAGTTTGCATTCAAATCTGAAATATAGAAATTCAAGCACTTTTCAGGGTTTGTTTGAAACCCACAACTAATAAACAGTGAAAATAAAGTCTAATCCAAAAAGTAGTATGCCTATAGACAAAAAATTCCACACCTTTTGTACTACAAGCAGTATATGAAGCAACTTCATACAGTGAATCAATTGAATACACCAACTCCTCGTCTTTCATTTGCACAGCAAATCACCATTTTTTTAAAATGTTGTCAACGTCCTCATCTTCTATTGACACAGGTACAGCATCATTGGAAATGAACTGAAAATATTAGTATTATAAACTTAAGCCCTGTAAGATATAGTCTATGAAGTTTAAAGGATAGGAAATTAAATAGTTCTCAAGTCACTTACAGTTGGAATTACTTGTCCAAATCACCAAAAGTGAATAGTTTTCCTTTATACTATAAACATAATTATTGATTAAAGTTAATAGTCCAAATCAATAATTACTTGTCTGGGACAACTAGTCAAGTGCTTATTTTGCAGACTGTAATTTTGAGTGAGTCACATTATTGAGAGGTCTTAAGGTGAGTTGTAACTGTATATATATTCAATTTAAATGAGTATGATTTTTTTCATCTACCTTTTCATCTTAACACATACTTTTTTAATATTAACTGATTACTGAAACGCTGATCAACTGCTGACATCTTAATATTGTTGCAAGTGTTAAGCTCAATTTAGACAGTAATTTCTGTGTTTGGAAATAAAGATTGGGCAAAAAATGCAGGTGTTGCAGTTTGCATATTAACCAGATCATAGGACTGTATGTTATTAGGAACTGACAATTAAAATTTCAAAAGAGAATCATTCACTTGACTGAAGCGGACGTGCAACATACTCATAATCATTCAATAATTGGCTATGTACTTCATGTACATCATAAAACAATGACTATGAATAAGAAAAGGCAGTTCTTTGAGTATTACCCTGCTCGAAAATAGTTGACCAATAACCTGGAGTCAATTCATAAGAATGATCTGTATAATGAACAAAAAGAAAATCAAATAACTCATCTAATGTGTCATAAGATATCAGCACAGCAGTACCATCATCACTGCGTAACCCATGTCTATTTCTTTCGTGGGAATCAAATAAAAGGAAATGATTAGTTTGAGGATCGATATACAAAGCGATTGTCAAACCATCAACAGTCAAGATTTGGTAAGGCGAGAGTAGGCATGCTTGAGAAATTGCGTCGAAAAATGGCAATTGGCCCTAACGTAACTCGACAGGTCTGTTGATATTATATAGCCGTAATACATATCTGACGCACAGTTCTCAATAAGTTTGGGGCCAACAGGCCCAAAACCTAGACTAACAGACCTGCTTAGGGGTCCGGGTATTTTCTATCAATATTTTATACACTTTTGAGATTCCCAACCGGCCCAAACACATTTCTAACTTAAATCTCCAATTATTGATGAGGCAATAAGTCACTGACGTCTTATTGACATCTAGATTAAAACTTCCTACATGACAATATGCCTGGGTGTTCATTTTTCCTGATAAAATCTAACGTGAGGTAAGTTTCTAAGCGGCTAAATTGGCCTGCAGTTATTGAGAACCCTGCTGAGGTGTACTGTACATCATATAACTGACCCCTAAATGTACCAACATTCGGCAAATCATTATGTCCAAGGTATCTAAGTTCACTGATGGACTGAACTATACTTCCATACAAGCGATTTCCTTCAACATACAGTCAATATCAAGACTTATGAAATTAAAAATCTGCAAGGCTGGCATTGAAAAAATGCCGAAAGAGCGACTAGTGACATTGCAGCACTGCATTCCATCACACGGTATAACCGGATGAATGCCCTACAGAGTGATGACTACCCAACAGAGGTAAACACCGATGACGGGTGAGTAGTGGTGTTATATTTCTTACCAGCAATTCTCGAATTCGAGCTTTCTTTTGGATCTAAGGATATGTGAATGACCACGAAGGTTGAAATGAACTATTCAAACAGTCTCGCATGCTATCTTTGTTGAATAAAGCTGATAGCGCCTGTTTATACACGACACGCAGAAAATAATGCTCAAATCCCACATTTATTGCCCGAAATTAAACAGTTTGCGATAGTTTTGAACTATTTAACCTCACAGATCTAACGAAATATCATCTATGAACAATTCTGTAAAGTTACAACTCTGAACATGCTCTTAAACCGATGTTTGGCCCTTCCAAAGAGACCCTGGTATGCGCAAAAATGATGACGTTTACCGCCGAGGAGATTTTGAGAGGATGACGTGAACGACAGATAATGAAAAAATATGGATGACGTTCACGGCTGAGGAAAAGAATTAATGAAATTGCCATTTTGCGCAGTTTCAATCGTTTTTTACCCGGTAAAGCATGGAATCTTTGGAAATGTACATGTCAATGAGCATTGTTCAACAGAAAGTGTTGAATAGGATAGCCTAACACGTATATTATTCATATACATATGTACATTTATTCAATATATACCGTCATTCTAGTTAATGTAGTCACTCGAAGAGTCTATGACATTTGCAAGACAAATCTTTATCAATTTGAATGTAAAGATTCTAAAATCTAGTCATATATTTTCAGCCTAGTTCTGTCCCGACATTACATACATACTCAGCATACTATCCAATGTAATTTAAGGTAAGTGAAGCTAATCAAGACTATTCCGTCATTTTACTGTCATTTAAACAAGCTTCCCGTAATACCGTTTTTAGACGGTAAAGCAGTCTGCAGTCTTCCAAATCTATTTGTCAGGTGTGCATGATAAAAATATTTTAGCAAGCCCTTTTTAAACATAAATTGGCTGGCACACATGTAAATGTATCATTGATAAAGTTTTTTACAGAAATTGATATTTAGTTTAATTTTCTATTAGAGTCTATAGATGTGTAAATTTTACAAACAAGTGGGCCAAGATGGCCCTTGGTCGCTCACTTGAGAACAAAGGCACTATAATTAATGACCAGATAATATAGTTTCCATCTCGTATAATCCATTTTTACGTAGATTTTGAGATCAAAACCAACAACGAAGGAAACAAGCTAAAACGTAGCAAATTTCCTAATCCAAGGGCCCATATAACTCTTGAAGTTGTGGACCGATTCCACCCATAACTAAACTTGTCAAAGACCGTATGGTCATACACATTCATTCTAAATATGATTAGGATTGGTGAATAAATGAAGGCGCTAGAGTGTAAACAAGCTAAACATAGCAAATTTTGTAAGTCAAGGGCCCATTACTCTAGAAGTTATTGTCCAATTTTGCCCATAATCGAACTTTTCCGAGACATTGTGGCCATATTCATTGTGAGCAAGTTTGATCACGATTCGTTTAGAGCTGTGGATGCTAGAGTGTAAAAAAGCTAATTGTGGACGGACGACGGACGCCGGACATTCATCGATCCTAAAAGCTCACCTGATGAAATCAGGTGAGCTAAAAAACTTTTCATTTTTGTATTATTTTTCAATGATACAGTTACCTGTGGGCAGGAAGTATTTACTTGACAAACCAACATTACTCCGTCATATGAGGTCTAAGTCTGAGTTTCATGCTTTTTAGATACCTTTAAAATCGTAATCAAATTAAAAGCATTTCAGTCATTCATATTAATCAGCTACTAATTTAATTTAGATACTTTATCTTCAAGAAGTCATGCACACCTTTAGATATGAAAGACTGCAGACTGCTTTCCCGTCTGTATAAAAACGGTATTACGGGAAGCTTGTTTAAATGACAGTAAAATGACGGAATAGTCTTGATTAGCTTTGAACTTACCATTAAATTACATTGGATAGTATGCTGAGTATGTATGTAATGTCGGGACAGAACTAGGCTGAAACTATATGACTAGATTTCAGAATCTTTACATTCAAATTGATAAAGATTTGTCTTGCAAATGTCATAGATTATTCGAGTGACTACAGTAACTAGAATGACGGTATAGGGGAGACCGGGGCAAAATGAAACATGGGGCAAAATGAAACACATTAGATATCGTTGTTGTGACGCCAAATTATGACCCAATAAAATCGAAAAACGCAGCGTCCTTCCTTTGCGCGGTATGGAAGAGAATATCGTTAAGAACAATCGCTAATAAAACGTTAATAAGCAGACAATTTACTTTCTATGCAATGTGAGTGATTTTTTACCATCCCGAAATTATTTTAATTAGTTCCGATTATATTATTGGTGGAACACAATGTCGTAGCCTAAATAGAAACTTTATATGTTGTGTTTATATTTAACAGAATGTTTTAAGTCTCATCTGATACGATATCACATGGATTAGGGTCAAAGGTCATTCGGTATGGATGGGGCAAAATGGAACATAAGTGACGGGGCATATTGGAACAATGTTTTATTTTGCCCAATCACATTTTCAATTCCGGTAAAGTAATAAAAACAACTCCGGCATTTCCGTTCTGACGTTTTGTGCGTTTGATAGTAGCTGTGTGTGATGTGCTTTCCATTTAAAAAATAACTAGATCTGCTAGTCAGAAACAAGCCGCGGCACTCTGTGGAGGTTCATATGGTCACTAAGAGGATTTTTTTACCTAGCGCGTCTTTAATTGATACGTTTTAGAGGCTACATAAACCATGTTCTTACCACAAACTATCGGAATCACTAACGTTATATATGACATGATACATATTTATGATATATGACGTTTTGTAACAATAAAGTTATATTTTTACCGTGCATCATGTATGAATATTCTTTTCTGAAATCTACATCAAGCTACATGTATATGATCCAGGAACCTGATACTCAAAGTATATACATTGTATATAACAAGGGTTGTACGCAGTTTTAATGCGTTCTATTTATTATGACACAGTCAATCGAATGAATGTTTGTTAGGTGGATTTAATAATTTTATCAACATTGTCATATGGTCAGTGTCCCAACCTGATCAAACTTGGAGACAAAACGTGTAGAAACCTGTTGATTCGTACTTTTCTTCCAGAATAAAGTGGATGATATCACTATAATTCAAACAGGTGATACACTCTTTAATACTAAAACATGATACAATGTATAGCCTATTCAATTAATTGCATGAATCATTTATAAGTATCTGATTTGTCGATATTAATATTTTGTATTTGTGATATCGCCAGTCCTATATCATTGCTAAATATGTAAAATTCCATTTTAGAATTGATGATAACACTTATTTGAATAATTGGTGTAATCACCAGTTCGTGTTGAAAGTGTGATATCATTCCTTCTGACTGGTGATATCAATCATCCACTGGAATTCTTTATATGTAACATCACTCATTTAATCCTGATTGATTATATCATAAGATGGAATACTTGATATCATATTTTCACTAGAGTGATATCACATATTCGATTGGATGGTTTCATTCTATTCAGATTTATATATATCACAACGTGGCATTACATGATACTAAAAGGTGCCCCGCAATTCGTAACAGTACGAAAACAAATGTGAAATGTATGCTTTGGGTAAAATATAACTATGAGAGTGATTATTCCATTTTGCCCCAGGTGATGTTTCATTTTGCCCCTTCTATGGGGCAAAATGAAACATTTTACTACAACTAACTTGTCCCTTAATATGGGTCCAATTAAAAGAAATATGCACACTTAGCAAATATATATATGACGTGCGATAAATGTACGTTATACACATGCAAAAGGTTTCCCGAACAGATAACGCACGAATGAGTTTTGTAAAAAATGTTTCATTTTGCCCCGGTCTCCCCTATATTGAATAAACTAGAATGACGGTATATATTGAATAAATGTACATATGTATATGAATAATATACGTGTTAGGCTATCCTATTCAACACTTTCTGTTGAAAAATGCTCATTGACATGTACATTTCCAAAGATTCCATGCTTTACCGGGTAAAAAACGATTGAAACTGCGCAAAATGGCAATTTCATTAATTCTTTTCCTCAGCCGTGAACGTCATCCATATTTTTTCATTATCTGCCGTTCACGTCATCCTCTCAAAATCTCCTCGGCGGTAAACGTCATCATTTTTGCGCATACCAGGGTCTCTTTGGAAGGGTCAAACATCGGTTTAAGGGCATGGACAGAGTTGTAACTTTACAGAATTGTTCATAGATGATTTTTCGTTAGATCTGTGAGGTTGAATAGTTCAAAACTATCGCAAACTGTTTAATTTCGGGCAATAAATGTGGGATTTGAGCATTATTTTCTGCGTGTCGTGTATAAACAGGCGCTATCAGCTTTATTCAACAAAGATAGCATGCGAGACTGTTTGAATAGTTCATTTCAACCTTCGTGGTCATTCACATATCCTTAGATCCAAAAGAAAGCTCGAATTCGAGAATTGCTGGTAAGAAATATAACACCACAACTCACCCGTCATCGGTGTTTACCTCTGTTGGGTAGTCATCACTCTGTAGGGCATTCATCCGGTTATACCGTGTGTTCCATTATACGGTGCAAATTTAGACAACCTTGATGGAAACTACCTACTGTTAAATATTTCTTACCATGTTTGTTGACAGTTATCGTTGTTGTCTTTCGTGTTCAGTCAACCAATATGGCGGAAAGTGACGCGCTTTAACACGTGGTTAATTGTAACATTTCATTGGTCGATTGATAGTGTCTGGCTGGAAAATGCTGGCGGAGCGAGTTTTTCGCGAAACGGAGACAAAACAAAAAAAAGAAAATGGAGATAAAAAACAACGAACATTTCTACTGTTTTACGCAGCTAGAAAGAAACTGAATTCAAGAAACAAAATTCAATAATAACTGCTCAAAGAATTATATCAATTACGATTTAAACCGTCAGTATGTTTTATCTCCATTGCGTTTTTATTCGCAATCCGTTAAAACGCCAATGCGTTGTATATAAACGTAATACAAAATATGGTTTTCATAAGGCAAGACTTATTTGCATAGTTTGGTCATTGTAACTACAGTTTTTCCATTATATAGGCTTGTACGAAGTAAATAAGATCAATTGTCGTTGATTTTTTAATTTACCCTATTGTTCTTTTAACAACTGATTTTCAGATAGGCATAAACAAGCTTCGAAAACGTTTTCGGTACTTTTGCGAAGTTGGGGTAGTAAGGTTTAGAAACGAACGTATAAAAAGAGCGTAGCCTAACCGTTTTGTGAGAAGCTATTATATATACAGAAAACATTTTCAAAGCTTTGTAGTAACGGTAAAAAACTTTCATTTTAAATATTTTGACATTTTTTATCACTTAATGGATGCATACAATACATATCAGATTGTTTAAAAAAGATTAAAAAAGAAGGTAAAAAATGATTAATAATACCAGCTTCTCCCAAATCGATTACGCAACACCAGTGCGATTTTTTAACGGTATTCAATATTGACGGCGCCGTGATCGGCGCCGTCAATAACACTGATTTACATATCATGTCAAAAAGTCACATAATAATACATACATCAATAGTAGATTAATGTAATAACATGCATACTTCTGTAGAGAAATTACTGACCTACTGAACGAAAGCCGAAAGAAGAACTATTTTATGCTAAACTATTTGATTTCCGTTCCCAATCTTACAGCACACAAAAGAGTAAGAGTGGGAACGGGAACCATGACTGTTATGGAGCCCACGGCATTTTAGTAAGTCACCGATAGCAAAAAAAAACGCAATTTAATACCTGCCAATAATTTGGTATACGTTATTAGATGTTTTCAACGTTCCATTGGTGAATTTGAAGCCATAGTCGGATACCCTCGGTTGCTGACATTCTGCTACATTCGCCGTATAAATCTCACGGATGATGTAAGTAGCGGAGTGGAGTTTGCAACCGTGGGTATCCAACGATGATTGGAAGGCTAAAATGATCATACATGTGTATATAAATTTTGATATTCCTAATTATGATTTATAACATAGGTATTGATTAATCAATTGAATCAGTTGTATGCCTTTTAATGTTTTGTGAGTTGAGGTCCTTGCAAATAACAACACTTTGTTATTCTTTCTCCCCTTTTAATACATTGATCATGCAATGCGAGAATGTAGTTAAAGTAAAATGACAATACTTCACTTTAGTACGTAACACAACTACTTAATATACGTAGATATACTTAAATAACGGAATCGGATAATCATCATTGTTGAACGAACAGATAATAGTTTAAATAATGCAACTGAAATTGAAATACAATCGATTGTTCACAGTATTTTATCAGAATTATTCGAATGTTATTGTGCAAGTTTGGTTATACTGTTCATGTGGTATAATAATAAACTAGTAGCATCCATGTTTGCGCAGTTGTTTCTAGTATAGATTTTAACACTTAGAAAATGAACGGGCATAGTTATACATTGTGGATTGTTCTGATGATTTTCACGGTGAATCAAGTCTGTGGGACAGGGTGCCGCTTCTATGGACATGTAGCAAACTGTAACTATGCTAATCTAACATACATTCCGGAAATACCCGGTTATATAAAAATACTGGAGTTTATAGGTAACACACTAGGTGATGTAACGAATGAAACATTTCGAAATATTGAACGGCCAAGTGGTATGAAAAGAATTCTTCTTAAGTCAAATGAAATCGTGAACGTCTCCGAACACGCATTCAGGATGTTTTCAAATCTTTGGTCCCTAGATCTTTCAGGAAACAGAATCAATATGGAAGATATGAAACATTTACTGGTACAATTATCTCGTGAAAACCGTTTGGAAGCTTTATACTTGAAATACATGGGAAATGAAACTATTCGAGACGAAACATTTTCTTTGTTAAATATATCACCAGCTTCTTACATGAACTTGCAACATAACTCAATTGAAAAGTTTACCGTCGATACATTAAAACGTTTAAACAACCTTACCGGAATAGTTTTGGATAATAACAATATATTAGAATTCAAGTTGCCCGAAATGAAATCGTTGATAACATTAAAAGTAAGTTTTAATAAGCTCTCCTCCGTACCAAATTTTTGTTCAAAGAACTCAGCCATGTTTTCTCTCGCCAAAAATCTCGAACGTTTGTTGTTGAATCACAACCATATTATGACTATAACCAAAGAGACGTTGCGATGTCTACCAAACATAAAGGAGCTAAAACTTAGAAGTAATTTCATTGCTAATTATCCAACAATGCTTCTTTCAAATAATCCAAAGATTAAAGTGTTAGATTTTCAAGGTAATATAGGTCATGCCAAAAGGATACACCCGTTTGCATTTAGCTCCAGTACCTTGCAAGAACTCAGAATTGGTTTCGACGGATCGGCTGCAGACATTTTCGAATCAATACCAGATACATTCAAAGGATTATCTCGACTCATTAATCTGCATGTCGATTACATAAATATGAATCAATTAACGAACACAAATGTTTCAGACCTATTCTCTCCATTATCCAACCTCCGTAACATATCATGTTATTACTGCAAATTAAATTGTGATCTTCGCGCTATATTGAAAAATAAACCATACCTTCACAGACTTGATTTGGAAGGCAATTTTATTCAAAGTATTGCTCCTGGGACCTTTAGTGCAAATTCAAGCATCAGAGAATTGCTGCTTCGTAGGAACAAAATTGGTGCTATTAGCACAGATGCTATGCCTATAAGTTTCTTAAACAGTCTTACAGTATTGCGATTATCACTAAATCCGTTCATTTGCGATTGTGATCTCGCCTGGTTCATCAAATGGCTAAAAACTACAAGTAAGTTCCGATTGAAACACTACCCTGAACAATACAAGTGTGCATCTCCAGCACAATGGATAAACAAACAGCTCCAAGAAGTTCATTTTTCATACCTAGAATGTCATCCTTTCAGTACAATTGCATGGATGGGCATGATAGGTGCACCTACGGTCTTCATTATCATTATATTAAGTGTGGTTCTCTATCGAAACAGATGGAACATAAAACATTACATATACCTGATAAGGAGAAAAAGAGAATACACACTACTTGAAGGCAATGTTTATGTTTACGATGCGTTTGTGGCTTACAGTTATACCGAATCACGGTGGATAAAGCATGTTTTGGTACCGATGTTAGAAGATGAATGTAATCTTAGATTGTGTGTTCATGATAGAGATTTTCACGCCGGTACATTCATCAATGATAATATTGTTGAACGGATGAAGGAAAGTAAAAGAATAATTTTGGTACTGTCCAATAGTTTTGCCAATAGTGACTGGTGTATGTTTGAAATGAAAGTGGCACATTCGATGCTTATTGAAGACTCTGTAGATGTTATAGCGATCGTGTTTGAGGAGTTATTGAGCAGAAATATAAACAATTCATTAAGAGTTCTCCTGGAATCGACCACCTATATAGAATGGACGGAAGACATTGCGGGCCATGAACTGTTTGTAACAAGACTGAAAGATTCTTTAGGGGTCACTGTCAATGGATGATACTTGTAGAATTGAGTTCTTTTAGTATACTTATAGTAAAGTGCCCTTGAAATGACATAAAAAAAGCAAAAAATCCAAATTCAAGGACAGATAACTCAAAAACGAGATCAGTGACCCCCAATTTCTTTCGCTTAAATGTTTCTTTTATCATATGCTACGTTCATGCAAAGTTTTAAAAAAATCATTGATCAGTTTTAATTTTACCTATATGTCTATGTGAAAAAATGTAGCGAACTACCGAAAACGTCTTTAATATGAAGTTTTACAACATCCATAAACAACAAGTTACCAGCTAGAATTGGGGTTCATTGATGAAAATTTCGTTTTAATTTGAAATGAAAATAATGGTCACTGGATGTAAACAGTCAACATATTTATTTCTTAAAATTTAATTATCTGGTTGTCTTACTCATATGTTCATTGCCACTGAACATTTTGAACATGTAATGGCAAGTTAATATGATTTACTTTAATTGATTTAATGAATGAAAGTAAATTATATTAACTTGCAATTTAAAATGGACTTAACATTGCGTTTTATAGATTACCTATTGACTCTGTATGTAGGCTTAATTGAAGTTTTTGTTCCATTTCCATTCAGACAAACTAATTTCCTATATCATGATAGCCCTATCCGTTTGTCTGAGCGGCCATAAAGTCCCATTCTGGGTCTTCATTTTTTTGGCAGTTTTATATCCCAGATAAAACAATATTCGTTGAGATTAGTTTCATGTTGTTGTATATACTGCATATAATTATCATGTATATAATTTTTTTGTTCTTGTTTAATTTTTATAATGTTTTTTTATGGCGGTTTTATATCCCAGATAAAACAAAATTCGTTGAGATTATTTTCATGTTGTTGTATAACCTGTATATATTATCATGTATATACTTTTTTGTTCTTGTTTTATTTTTATAATGTTTTTTATGGCGGTTTTATATCCCAGATAAAACAAAATTCGTTGAGATTATTTTCATGTTGTTGTATAACCTGTATATATTATCATGTATATACTTTTTTGTTCTTGTTTTATTTTTATAATGTTTTTTATGGCGGTTTTATATCCCAGATAAAACAAAATTCGTTGAGATTATTTTCATGTTGTTGTATAACCTGTTTATATTATCATGTATATACTTTTTTGTTCTTGTTTTATTTTTATAATGTTTTTTATGGCGGTTTTATATCCCAGATAAAACAAAATTCGTTGAGATTATTTTCATGTTGTTGTATAACCTGTATATATTATCATGTATATACTTTTTTGTTCTTGTTTTATTTTTATAATGTTTTTTATGGCGGTTTTATATCCCAGATAAAACAAAATTCGTTGAGATTATTTTCATGTTGTTGTATAACCTGTATATATTATCATGTATATACTTTTTTGTTCTTGTTTTATTTTTATAATGTTTTTTTATGGCGGTTTTATATCCCAGATAAAACAAAATTCGTTGAGATTATTTTCATGTTGTTGTATTCTGTGTATATTCATGTTTATTATTTCTCTGTTCTTGTTTAATTTTGATAATGTTTTTTATGGCTTTAATAAAAGGCCATCAATCTGTTTTCATTCTACACTCTGTATTTTGTTTTAACAAGCTGCTCAATTACTCTTTTACAACGCAACCACTCGATGGCCATAACATGGTATCCCTATCCGTAGTCAGTTCTGATATCTGCAGATACTATCTGATATCTCAAGTAGGTGCAGCTGCTTGCTTTTGTCATGCTGATAAAGATACTTAAAGAAGGCATTGTTCATTTTACGATATAAGATTATTAAAGATATGAGAAGGAGCATATCATGACAATGATCTACTGTAAATATAAACTATCTTAAATCATTAATTTAAAACGAACTTGGAAATAATGCTGCAATGTCAAATAGAGCAAACATGCCGTAAAAGTGCATGTCACATGACACCCTATTTGTTACATAGAAAGTGATGTAGCATATAATAATCATGTACATTGTATATTTGTATATAAGATGTGTGTATAAATGATCATACTTGAATCCGACTCATATTATGGTTAAATTGATTATAATCCCGGAAGTGAAAATGGAAGATTGCTGGATAAATGTCATCTGTTCCGAGAAAGATAATAAAAATATTTCTTCAGATTGTGACTTTCTTTACTTTACATAAAATATCGACAACTTACGTATAGATTGGTATTAGTCAAATAGCATATATAATTTTTTGGCATTGTGCATATGAAAATGGTAGAGTAGTTTTTAGGAACAAAGTTATATATGTATACATCTCATTTTGTTATAACTTAACAGTGACGCCTCTCATCCGCTTTGAAAAATAGTACCATTTGTTTTATACATAGCAGACTTTACAGTTTTGATTACAGTTGGAGATATATTGTAGAACTCTGTTGATTTTGAAAGCATGTGAAATATTTTGGCGATTTAAAGAGGCATACCCTACAACTGACAAAAATTCTGTGAAAGTGTAAAAGATGTGCCAGATGTAAGTAAAATAATATATAATTGATAGTTGCAAGAAGAACTTGGGTTGTAAAATGGCTTGTTTAGGTACTTGCTACTAAAAATCATAGTTATAAATAATACATCGCTTCCACCCAAAAATTGTGCAACAATAACTTCCGAAGATTTTCCGATCTTTTATAGAAACTTATGGGCATGCACACTGCAAAGAAGAGGTAGATTTCAAATTTCGCTGAATGTTGACATATTTCTCAGATCATTTACGGAACTTAGCGAACATGCTCAGCACTGATATTGACTAAAACAAAGATGTCTAAAACCCAACATTTACACGACTAAATGTATATGTCGCGGGTATATGTTTTTGTGATTTTTATTTTTAATTGAAGGAATTTTTGTCTGGAATTTCCTTTCGGCGACTTTTTTTCTTTACAGGTTTCTAATCTATTTTCTACGATTTTAGATACACCAAGTTGTAGGGTATGCCCCTTTAAATTGTAAAACTAGCAAGTACTATAATTTAGTATTCATCCACACCAAATTTCATTCATAATCTGTCCAGGTTATAAGATTTACCACATACTGGAAATAGTTTCATTCACAAAAGTAGTGCCTCAATCTCAGTGTAGAGAGATTACATAATGGCACAGGGTCAGAAGTTGAACATAGACGGTTTATATACAGTACAATTTGTATTTACAAATCAAGGCACTGAATGTCCTGAATTTGTTTGGGTTTTCAGCTAGTAATTTCTCACTGTATATCATGACTTTTAGAGTGTAGCTTTTCCTTGATAATTGTGGTTCATTGGCTTAAAGATGAACATTTTTACGAGACTATACACACCATCAAATTCTAATTCATAATGATGATAACACCCTGTTGAGAATTTGTTCATGAGGTGATACTGTTCATGAACGATTCATGAAGTTTCATGAATTGATAAACTTTTCATGAACATCATAAGTTCACGAAATGTTCACGCGCTTATTCATGAATTGTTCTTTAAAGGTTCATTACAATAATTCATGAATAGTTCATGAACCTTACGAAAAACACCCTTAGATAAAGACTGCCTAAAGTTCCTGAATAAGTTCATGAACATTTCTTTTACATGAACTTCATCAGACAAAGTTCATGAACCAAATGTACAATGTGTAGGTCGTGAATAAATTCCATGAAGTGTTCATGAATAAGCTCATGAGCATTTTGTGAACTGTTAATCAAATTGTCGACAGGGACAGACCATTAATCTTATAAGGATGGTTTTATCTAACACATCTAAACTTTGTTCCTGACAGTACTCTCAGTGCTTTGAATGTTCTTACTAGTGACTGTAAGCAAACCCAGAATAGGTGAACAAGACTCTATCCGATTCGCGTTGGATTATTTTGTCGCTATACACAGAAATGTATGTGGTATTTATTATAATGATTCACATTTATTGTATCGCTTGAAAGAGCATCAGTATATTCCCTATTACAAATGTAAAGATTTGCTTTCCTCATCAACAAATATCTTACCATTACAATTCTTATATGAACACGAATTAAAAGACTCGGAGCAAAGCACATGTGAAATCATAGCAAATGATTAATCATGTAACAGTTACTAAACACACTAAATGCCGTGTTGAATGTAAAGAAATGAACGAGTCGAAAGTGTAAGCTAATTCCTGTGGAATAATCATAAAACAACAATAACTCACGACTTACATAGAATTATATGTATATACAAATGTAGAACCTCTTCAGAAATTTCTATGTGTTACATCTGTTTTGTACGGAATTCGGATAGGATCACAGTCAAAGTATTTGATCCCATTCGGGGATATTGTCGTTCTGTTGCATTCATGGCTTATTTTATTTCCTTTTTTATACAAAGTTATCACACAAAGGGACTTTTTGTTGTTTATAGAGAGACAAAAAGAAAAAAGAGAGCAAACTGTGTAATCTATTGTGATCACAATATTATGCTTAATATCTACGAGTGAACGAGCATGAATGATATAAACTACCCTCAACCACAAGATCGACCTATCAAATTTTCCAATATTATCATTATGTATGTTCGAATTTCAAAGATATATTAAAAAAAAGTTCAGACGACATACCAACCCTGTATTTTGCCATGTTGGTGGAAGCATGGTTTTGTCTAATTTGTTTATTATCTTTCTACGATATACGTTACTTAATTGGTGATCCATACGATATTTTGTTATCTATAGCCATTTACAACGATACGAAATGAGGAATCAAAGTAGAAGGAATAACAGACTACTTTTATCAGCGAACACTTCATAATGTTAGTAATATCTTTTCATTTGTTAGAAAATGAAACCAAATGAATTTAGTTTGTAAATGGTCTAATCCCATACAAATATGTATACAATCACCTCTGATAATTCTATTAGTATTATCTATGCTTTATCATAATAAGCATAGGGATAGTTGATGTCTTCCTTGTTTAACTTCAATCATTTCCTCAGTATTATCTTAAGTTATCTGCTTTATAAAATCAAATATTGTGTCCGACTGTACTGTTTGTATACATTATGCTAAGTCTATAACAGTTATTCTTAATGTGACATTTTGGAGTATTGATTTTAGGAATCTGCTGTGTAAAATCAAATATTGTTTATCAAGTTTTTCTTTGTATGATGTTTTGGAATCAATGTTTTCATATACTTCCCATAATCATAATGATATATCTATTCATACTTCAAAAAATTGTAACCGAAAGGTAATTTGAGTTACCTCCCATTATGTGTACATATGATGAATTTCACTATTAAACTATCCAATCATTTTTAGCAAACTTCAAAACCTAAATGAATATTTGTGCATTTGATTGTACATAAATATTTGATAAAAAGAAATTGCTGATCTGTACACTGTTTAGTACATACAACCAGACATGTGTCATCCATAGTTTATACCAGACCTGCTAATTTGTACATTTTTTTTATTAGATACAACATACAATATGAAATTCTTCAGTAAATTTGTGTATTTTCTAGAATGATTAATACAAAATATAACACAATATAAGCAAACATTCATTTATTTTTAACAAATATACATGGATATGTATCGTTGCGTGGAGAACTAACAGGAAAATGTTATAATTATATATACTAGGTAAAGTTCATAAGAAACAACGAAATTTTGTATAAACATATTTTGTCAAACATTAAGGAAGGGAGGCGCTTTAATGCTTCAGCTACATAATTTATGTATTAATATTTAAGGTATTCGAAGTACAATATTATGTGTTAAGGATTTTTTTTATATTGTCATTATTTTGTATATCCATTCAGACATTTACAGGTGAATTTTTAAAACTTTATCGTCAGTTACTTTAAGAGAGTTACGACCATTTTTGTTCCTCTACCCCTAACGCAAAGTTAGTACCTTAAAATCAAAAGAAGACACCTATATGAAAATTGACCACTCCAACGGATGACACAATAAATGCAAGAATTTTGTTTGGAACTACTAGTCGCAGAAAAAATGTAGCCCCTCCCCTGTAAGATTAAGTCAGGACGTTTGCCTATTACCAAAAAGTAACACATTAATTAACCATGTACAAATTGCTATAAACTGGACAAAAAAGTTTGGAATAATTATTTTCCTTCTTATTACTGTATAAATTCATGTTTTAAATACAACAAATTACCTTTAAACTAAAACAAAAATATATATATAATAAGTATGGTTCCTGTGGGGTTTGAACACCTAACTCTCAGGAATTTGGAATTTATCAGTAAAATTCATGAAATATAAGGACTCTTCAAAATGGAGATTATGCATTAGAGATCGAAAACCTTAAGGCAACCATAATTACTTGGAAGAAAACTGTAAATGCAACAATGTTGGTAAATGCATGCAAAGAACAAGTAACTTTAACTATGAGTACAAGTAAAAATTCATTTGTACCTAACTTATACAATTATAATTAATGACAAAAACGCTTTCAAAGATTGAAAGCTGATACAAATAGGTACCATTATACATGTATTATAGAAATAGGTCCTGTTTCAATCTGAAATTCTAAGTAATACATTTTCAAAGAAGACATGAAACTGTGTCTAAATATCTATTACTATATTTTTATACGAGTAGATCTACAAATTAACTACATTGCTTAAATATCTAATTTCTTTCTAGATCAACACATTTGATAAAATAAAGAAACTGTCGTAGATGGTTTTCCTTTAATTAGTAACATTGTAATACATTACACTTTAAAAAAGTATTTGAATTAATACTGAACACTGAATAAATTAGACGAGTCCCTAAACTACTTTCATACAGACATTTATATACATTAAATAAAAGGTTGGTCCTACAGACAATTTGTTGCCAGCGGGAGTTTCCAGTCTCTCAAATTATTTACCAGGCTGACCCGTTTCCTGAATTGGAGGCGCTGAAAGATTAGTTGAAATTATTATTTAGTAATAGGGAGAATTGGAATTTGCATTTGTTGTGTTATATGTTATGCATACATTTAATTCAGGCACACAAACTTGCGATCTCTGTAATCTTTCGAGAAATGAAACAAAATATCTAAGATGACAAATTGTTTTGCGTCATATCAATTCTTATATAATTGTATGTTTACTGTACTGAACATACCATTACTTGTAAAATATTCAATTGTTTACCTTGATGTGGTAGATTTGATTCAAATCGTCCAAACTTGGTTATAAGATCTGGCTCTGGTAATTCTACAACATTAAAAAATAATGAGGACAACAAATACAGAGGTCAGTATGACAACGTAACTTGTGACATTGTTCACCTACATTTAATTATTATAAGCAAATAATAACGATGTTTCTCATCCGCCCATGTTGTAAACTGTTAAATGATAGAAATAACTCAATGTCACAATGTATTTGCAAACTTGTTTATAGGATCACAGTATAATATAAAAAAATTATGCAATAACAATAACCATGAAAAAAATGACAAAAGTCTGTAGAAATGAACACAGTATATTTGAAAACTTTGATATATGGTGATGATTGTCAAAATCTGCAAGGACGAAACATGTTTTAATTATGTTTTAAAATACATTTTTAGAAGACAAAATGTTCAAAAGATGTTAACAAATGGTAAAAAGAAGAAAAATATCATATATATTATCTAAAAAAGTCTGACTAATTTTACATAAACAATAAAACAACTTAATAATAAGTTAATTTGATTCAGTCAGTTTCATCCACCTTCGGAGAATAGCTCGAGTGATCAATACTTAAGATAAATATGTGCATTAAAATAAAGTAGACATACTTCTTTTGTTTGCAACAGTCGCTAAGTTACCTAGATGAATTTCACCTTGAATATTTTCATTTTGTACAGCATCACCTACAAAATAGGAAACATCCATTTGCTTGTATTGAAAATGCTATAGATTACAAACTGACATATAGCTTGAACTAGCTTTAAATTGTTTAGTTTATATCATTTTTTGGGATAGAGGCAATAGAGAGAAATAAAAAAACAAGCAAGCATACATTAATATATACGTGAAGGAAGAAAATGGACATCTTTTACTTTCAGATCTCAATTGTTTCCAATGTATGTAGTCATAAAAAAGTTAGTTAAATGGTTTGCACCACCACTATTCACATTATGTTGTTTTCCATTTCCTGAACATTAATTATATTTTCTTTTTTGCACAGAATACAATTATACCAACTCATGGAATATAGTGATGATTATCAAAGTTTGCTTTGCTATAATTTTCCAATTGACGGAATTCATAATTTCAGTTAATACAAAAGTTAGGTACCAAAGTTTATCACAAAGTGTCTATTAATATTATTCAAAGTCCTTAGAACAGAGTACAGTGTGTTTGAACAATTTGATTCAAATTGACTTAAGTCAAAATCTAGTCGAAAAGTAATATGTGTTAAAGATAAAGTGTTCAAAAGATATTCACAAATAGCCAAAATGAAGAAAAAAACACATACATCTAAAAACTCTGACTAGCATTACATAAGGAAAGTTTAACCAAATCATAAGTTAATTTGGTTTAATCAATTCCATCCATTTTTGGAGAATATCTCGGGTAATGGATACTTAAGATAAATACATACATTAAAGACGTAGACTTCTTTTGTTTGCAACAGTCGCTAAATTACCTAAATTTTAAAATTAATTTCACCTTGAGTGTTTTGTATAGCATCACCTACAAAATAGAATACATGTATTTGCTTTTATTGAAAAGACTATAAATTACAAATTGACATATAGCTATGATGGCAAAATTTGCCTGGAAACCTTTTCTTTGAGTGAATGTTGGAAGAGCATAATTTCATTTCGAAATGGATACCTGACAGTTTACTCATGAGTTCATAAAACAAGAGGGCCATTTTGGCCCTATAAATGCTCACCAGGAGTGTGATGCCTCCAAATATACTCTCCTAGATTCTGTGAACTATGACATTATGGTATATTGACAACTATTTGAGAGAATCTGTGTATACTATGAATGTGATGCCTCCAGATAAACTCTGCTTGAGTTGACCTTTAAAAGTTTCCCCTGATATATTTGTATCCGCCATTTTTCAGTTACTCACATAGGCACATGTTTAGTGATTAAGTTTTATGACTTTGTAGCCCTACAGTGTAAGTAATACTTCTTTTGATAATGTTTTAAGTTTGTTTTTTATGTTCGCTACATGTATTAGGATGCATATTGTTTATTAACAATTTTTTAGTATTTTATAACAGCAGTGTCTATGTAAGTTTAATCTGACCTTTTCAAGCAATATTTTTTGTGTTGAAGTTAACATGTATATGTATACTTGAAATGCATTATTTTCACTTCAGTTATATAACATTTGTATTTGTTAGTTTATCAGGAGTCTTACTTGATTTCATATTGTGCTATTATCTTTTTCATTGTTAAATTCTTTATTATTATAAGTTAAATGCTGTTAAAATTAAAAAGTATGGAACGCCTTTTTGGTCATTATAAGTATAACTATTATAATTGAGCTGATGTATTATTCGAACATTTTGTATGCGACATGTATGGCTTATTTAGTTATTTGTATTCATTTTGTGTATTACAGTCTTTTACTACATTTACGCTGAATAAAAGATGAAGCATTCTTGTTGTTGAGTCAGCACAGTAAAAGAACTAGGACTTGGCAGTCATGCAGGACCAAGGCCGTCCATCTTCACCAGATACCTCGTGTCGTCCACAACGGACAGAGAGACAACTAACAGCAGCAGGAAAAGATGTTTATGAACAACATGTGAACCTTTCCTGTGACAAACTTCGCAAACTTAGAAAAAGACTAGAAAATGAAATGAAATTAACAGCAGACAATGAAACAGCAGAAACACTCGACTATGTGCTTTTGAGAGAAAGTTTACTTAAACTTACTAAAGATTACAGTTACATAAAAGAAGAATTTCTTGAATTTCTTGTCAGAACAAATACGGAAGAGAGCAGAAGAGAAAAGGCTGCACAGGAATTAGTCATGACCTCCTTAGAACAGAAAATGGACAGTATCTTCCAGGAAATCGATTCTGCCATGGAGCAACAGAACTCGGATCTTAAGTCTCGCCATGGTTCTAATGTCAAGCTGTCATGTGACAATGTGCCTCTTAAAAAAGAATCGCCAAGATCTGTTAGTGGAAGGTCAAGGTCAAGTAGATCGTCGAGAAGTACCTCATCTAGAAGTACAACTTCCATGTTGATTGAACAGAAAGTAAAGGCTGAGACAGCTAAAGCGAGGTTGCAGTTTGTAGAAAAAGCAACGGAACTCAAGAAGGAGCAAGCAAGGCTGGATGAACTGGAGAAGAAGTCCAAGGCTGAGTCGCTCAGGAAAAAGGCTGAATTAGAGACAGAATTGGAGTACCTAGATGCACAAAGGGACTTGGCAACAGCTGAAGCAGGGTTAAGGGCAATAGAAGAAATTGATACGGATGATATTCTAACTAGAAGATCTCATTCAGTTATTGACTCTTCAGAACGTACTAGGAGCTACGTCGAAGAAGTAAACAAAGTGCGAGAGAGGGTCATGTGGGAGACAGAAGGTTTAGATCACACGTTTGCGACAGTTCCAGAAAATCAGGAAAAACCGACTAAAGCTCTAGGGCATGCACAACTCAAGTTACCAGCCTTACACAATGGCCCTCCACACCATTCAAACTGTTCTACACATCCATTGAATCCAGAGGCACAACCTTTTGAATCACAGAAATCACAGAATGATAATTTCTTAAGTCTTGCTAACTTTATTCTTAAGAAAGATTTGATGCTTACAAGACTTATTAATTTTGATGATAGGCCAGAGAACTTTGTTGCCTGGAAGCTTAGCTTCAAGTCGGTCGTGCATGATGCGTGTGTCTCACCTCTTGAAGAGTTGGATTTGCTGGTTCGATGGCTCGGTCCTGAGTCAAAGGAGCACGCTAAGAGCATAAGAACAGCATCTACTGCGAATCCTGCACAGGGTTGTGAGACTTTATGGGCCAGATTAGAAGAAAGATACGGTTCGCCTGAGTTGGTAGAATCAGCATTAAAGTCGAAACTTACCAAGTTCCAGCGATTGAACGCTAATGATACCAGGCGGCTATATGAACTCTCAGATATACTTAGTGAAATATTAGCCTTAAAAGAAAACCCAAAGTACAGTCTACTGTTCAGTTATTTTGATACATCAGTTGGAGTGCTTCCTATAGTACAAAAACTTACATATAACTTACAAAATAGATGGACTTCAAAAGCGTCGAAGTACAAACTCACTCACGATGTGCCTTACCCCCCATTCAGTGTATTTTGTAATTTTATAAGAGAAGTGTCTACCATGATGAATGATCCTGGATTAACTCTAACAAGTGCCCAAGAAGGCCAGGGACAGAAATTCGGTAAAGCTCAACAAAACTTCAAGCAAGTTAAGTCAGTCATGGTTAAAAAAACTGGTTTCAAGGAGTCGACCGAAGACAACACGTCTGTTCAAATGAGATGCCCGATCCATGACGCAAACCACACATTGAACCAATGTCGGGCTTTCAAAAAGAAATCAATGAGAGATCGGAAGCAATTCCTTAGAGACCAAAACATGTGTTACAGATGTTGCGAATCGGACACACACAAGTTCAGAGACTGTCATGTGACAGTGAAATGCAATGACTGTGCGAGTGTACATCATCCTACAGCGCTTCACCCATTTGAGAGTTCTCGGGATCTGACACATTATGGCGGGGAGCAACATGAGATTTCTACAAAGTGCACAGCCGTTTGTGGTGGTCAGTTTTCTGGACGGTCATGTGCAAAGGCCGTTCTGGTGGATGTTTACCCTAAAGGAAAACCTTCTCAGCGTTTGAGACTTTATGCTCTTATTGATGACCAGAGCAATACAACTCTTGGAAGAACAAAGTTATTTGACTACATGTGTGTTCCCAACACTCAGACCCATTCATTCACACTTACCTCTTGTGCTGGCCGCATTCGTACAAGTGGTCGCAAAGTGTCCGATTTGATGATAGCTGCCATAGATGGATCAGTAGTGATGGAGCTACCTACCATTACAGAGTGTAATGAAATTCCTGATGAAAGGCAAGAAATCCCAACTTCAGAAGTTACAAAACATCATGCTCATCTAAGGAATCTACCATTGCCACCGCTAGATGCAGACTCAAACATTCTCCTCCTGATTGGCAGAGACTTGATACAAGCGCATCATGTACATGATCAACGAATTGGTCAAGAAGATTCACCTTTTGCCCAAAAGTTGAGTTTCGGTTGGGTAGTGATCGGAGATGTATGTCTTGGCAGAACCCATAAGCCTCAAGATATCTCAGTATTCAAGACTACAGTGATTGAAAATGGCCGCCAGTCCATTTTTGAGCCATGTAGAAATCATTTCCGATTTAAAGAAGATATTGTGCCATATAGAGATGTGGTTGGGAAAGACATTTTCGATACATCAGCAGTTGATGACCAGGTCGGTCTCTCCGTTGATGACCGTCAATTCCTACAGATCATGGAGGAGGGATTCGAAAAGGATTCCAGTGGGAAATGGAAGGCGCCATTACCTTTCAGAAAACCAAGGCCACTTTTGGAGAATAATCGACTTCAAGCTTTGAAGAGAGCACACATGCTCGATGCGTCTCTGAAGAAAAACCCTAGGAAAAAAGAGCATCTGGTATCCTTTATGAAAGGTCTAACCGAGAGTGGTGCAATGGAGGTTGCTCCGCCTTTGCCAACAGGTAAAGAGTGTTTTTATTTACCTCTTTTCGGAGTATATCATCCGCGGAAACCAGATAAAATTCGGGGTGTATTCGACTCGTCAGTCAAATACAAAGGCCAATCCCTCAATGGAGTGCTACTGTCAGGACCAAATCTTACTAACGAGCTATTGGGAGTTCTCATGCGTTTCCGTATGAATAAGGTGGCGATTATGGCTGACATAGAGCAAATGTTCTATTCCTTCTTGGTAAGAGAGGACCATCGAGATTTCCTGCGTTTCTTTTGGCACAGAAACAATAATCCACTTGAGGAGTTGGTTGAATATCGTATGAGGGTGCATGTGTTTGGGAACACACCTTCACCGGCTGTAGCTACATACGGTTTGCGTAAAACAGTTGAGAAAGCTGAAGATGATGTCCGAAACTACGTGATTCGTAATTTTTATGTGGATGATGGGCTTACGTCTGTTGTCTCAAGCGATGAGGCCATTAGTCTGCTTCGTAGAACACAGACCATTTTGAAAGAGGAAGCAAAGATACGACTTCACAAGATAGCTTCGAACAGCATTGATGTCCTACATGCCTTTCCGGAAGAAGATCTTGAGAAGAATTTGAAGTCTGTTAACATTGCCTCTGATGAGTTGCCCGTCCAACAGAGCCTTGGTTTAGCTTGGGACATCAACACGGATAGTTTGACCTTCAATGCACGCATCCCAGAAAAATCGTTCACAAAAAGGGGTCTTCTTTCCATCATCAACAGTTTATTTGATCCTCTCGGTTTCATAGCACCGATAGTCATTCATGGTAGGATACTCTATAGGGAAATATGCGAGGACAATGATGACTGGGATGAACCTCTCTCTAACGATCGCGAAGAAGAATGGCTTAAGTGGAGACAGTCCCTATATGCATTGGAAGGCTTGCGCATTCCGAGGATGTTTACACCTTTATCATTCAGCTGTGCAAGCTCGAATGTAGTTCATGTTTATTCAGATGCCTCTGAAAAAGCAATCTCTGCCGTTGTGTACCTGCAGTCAGTCGGTGATTCCGGTACGGTAAACATCGGATTTGTTATTGGGAAGTCAAAGATAGCCCCCAAACAAGGAAATACTATTCCACGTCTAGAACTATGTGCTGCTGTTCTGGCCACAGAGTTAGCCCAGATAGTATTTCAACAACTCGATTTAAACCCAAGCTCAGCAAGATACTACACAGACAGCATGGTTGTGTTGGGATACCTTAATAACCGATCTCGTCGTTTCTACAATTATGTCAGCAACCGAATTAATACAATTCACAGACGATCAAAGCCTAAACAATGGTCATTCGTTTCCACGCAAGACAATCCAGCTGACATAGGAACTCGGTGTCATACAACTGTAGAAGACATGTCACGAAGTGATTGGCTCAGAGGTCCTATACAACTGAGAACATTACATGCCATTGAGGTTCATTGTTTTCCTCTGATTGATCCGGACAAAGATAAGGAATTACGACCCTTAGTGTGTGTAAAGAAAACAGAGGTGAAGGAGCACCTGGTCGATAGATTTGTAAATTTTTCTTCATGGAAAAAGTTGGTTGCTGCGCTCTCGTTTCTGAAGTCATTCTGTAGAAGAAAATCTAAGTTTTCATCATGCATTATTCAGGATAATCAGGAAACAGAACATTTCATCATCAGGGAGATTCAAACTTACTGGTATGGTGATGACATCAAGCTATTACAACAGAGAAAACCGCTCCCATCTACTAGCAGTATTATGGCTCTTCATCCCTTTGTTGATGGTCATGGAATTGTGCGTGTTGGTGGACGTCTCAACAAAGCACCATTATCTGTCGATGAAAGAAATCCTATTATTCTTCCGGGGAAATCTCATATTGCAAGACTACTTGTTACTCATCTGCATGAGAAAGTGTATCACCAAGGTAGGCTTATTACTGAAGGTACCGTGAGGTCCAAGGGTTTTTGGATCATCGGCTGCAAGCGCCTGGTAAATTCTATCTTGCACAAGTGTGTAGTGTGCAGGAGACTCAGAAGAAAACTGGAATATCAAAATATGGCTGATTTACCTCAAGATCGAGTGACACCTGGACCTCCATTCAGTTCAGTAGGGGTTGATGTGTTTGGACCATGGCCAGTTGTCGCTAGACGAACAAGAGGAGGTCTCTCCCATAGCAAGAGATGGGCAGTGATTTTCACGTGTATGGCAATCAGGGCAATACACATTGAGGTAATTGAGGAGATGAGTAGCTCATCTTTTATCAATGCATTGCGCCGGTTTGTGTCCATTCGCGGTCCTGTAAAGGAATATCGTTCAGACAGGGGCACTAACTTTTTAGGAGCCCTTGACGACATTAAGGCTGAAGCTGTGTACACGGAAAAGGGACCGATCTGCAACTTTTTACGTGAAAATAGGATGAAATGGATATTCAATCCCCCATATGCATCTCACCGTGGTGGATCTTGGGAAAGGATGATTGGTGTGTCACGAAAGATATTGAACTCCATGTTGCTCAGTGCAAATATGAAACAACTTACTCACGAAGTCTTGTGTACCTTCATGTGCGAAGTATGTACCATAGTGAACTCTAGACCCATTTGTCCAATATCATCTGATCCAGAAAATCCACACATTATAAGTCCTTCGATGTTACTTACCCAAAAGGAGTATCCAGATATTCATCCAGTCAGTTCAACTGACTTAAAGGAAATATACCGAAAACAATGGAAACATGTTCAGTGTTTGTCTGATATCTTCTGGAAGAGTTGGAAGAATAGTTACTTACAGCAACTACAAGTGCGACGCAAGTGGCAAACGGAACGTCCGGATGTCAAAGTTGGTGATGTTGTTCTCATGCGTGAAAAAGAAGTCCATCGTGGACAATGGCCATTAGGTTTGATTATGAATGTTTTTAAAAGTGACGTTGACCAAAAAGTGAGAACTGTTGAAGTGCGCGTTGTTAAGAATGGCAAGACGACCACTTATGTCAGACCTATTACAGAACTGGTTATCTTGATAGATTAAGAAAACTTTTGAGTTCCTAGTCGAACAATTAATGGGTATGAAGTAATATCTTTCATATATTAGGCGGGGAGTGTGATGCCTCCAAATATACTCTCCTAGATTCTGTGAACTATGACATTATGGTATATTGACAACTATTTGAGAGAATCTGTGTATACTATGAATGTGATGCCTCCAGATAAACTCTGCTTGAGTTGACCTTTAAAAGTTTCCCCTGATATATTTGTATCCGCCATTTTTCAGTTACTCACATAGGCACATGTTTAGTGATTAAGTTTTATGACTTTGTAGCCCTACAGTGTAAGTAATACTTCTTTTGATAATGTTTTAAGTTTGTTTTTTATGTTCGCTACATGTATTAGGATGCATATTGTTTATTAACAATTTTTTAGTATTTTATAACAGCAGTGTCTATGTAAGTTTAATCTGACCTTTTCAAGCAATATTTTTTGTGTTGAAGTTAACATGTATATGTATACTTGAAATGCATTATTTTCACTTCAGTTATATAACATTTGTATTTGTTAGTTTATCAGGAGTCTTACTTGATTTCATATTGTGCTATTATCTTTTTCATTGTTAAATTCTTTATTATTATAAGTTAAATGCTGTTAAAATTAAAAAGTATGGAACGCCTTTTTGGTCATTATAAGTATAACTATTATAATTGAGCTGATGTATTATTCGAACATTTTGTATGCGACATGTATGGCTTATTTAGTTATTTGTATTCATTTTGTGTATTACAGTCTTTTACTACATTTACGCTGAATAAAAGATGAAGCATTCTTGTTGTTGAGTCAGCACAAGGAGAAAAGGTCATTTGGAGATTAACATTGTTGAAGTTTTCTATACGAGTCTAAGTAAGATCAAGTGACCGATCTGGGCCGTTTTTTATCCCATGGCCATTATATGAACAGATTTAAAAGAGGTCCATTAGACAAAGATAGATACCAAATATCTTAGCTCTAGGCCTTGTGGTTTCGGAGAAGATTTTTTTTAATTTTCTTATATAAAGTAGAATAAACCCCAGGGCAGGGCGAATTTTGACCCTAGGGCAATAATTTGAACAAACTTGGTAGAGGTCCACTAGACAATGCTACATACCAAATATCTTAGCTCTAGGCCTTGTGGTTTCGGAGAAGAAGATTTTTTAAATTTTCTTATATAAAATAGAATAAACCCCAGGGCAGGGCGAATTTTGACCCTAGGGCAATAATTTGAACAAACTTGGTAGAGGTCCACTAGATAATGCTACATACCAAATATCTTAGCTCTAGTCCTTGTGGTTTCGGAGAAGAAGATTTTTTAAATTTTCCTATATAAGTCTATATCAATCAAGTGACCCCCGGGGCGGGGCCAATTTTGACCCTAGGGCAATAATTTGAACAAACTTGGTAGAGGTCCACTGGACAATGCTATATGCCAAATATCTTAGCTCTAGGCCTTGTGGTTTCGGAGAAGAACATTTTTAAATTTTCCTATATAAAATAGAATAAACCCCAGGGCACGGCTAATTTTGACCCCGGGGCCATAAGTTGAACAAACATAGTAGAGGTCCACTAGACAATGCCACATACAAAATATCTAAGCTCTAGGCCTTGCGGTTTCGGAGAAGAAGATTTTTTAAATTTTCCTATATAAGTCTATATAAATCAAGTGACCCCCGGGGCGGGGCCACTTTTGACCCTAGGGCAATAATTTGAACAAACTTGGTAGAGGTCCACTGGACAATGCTATATGCCAAATATCTTAGCTCTAGGCTTTGTGGTTTCGGAGAAGACGATTTTTTAAATTTTCCTATATAAAATAGAATAAACCCTAGGGCAGGGCCAATTTTGACCCCGGGGCCATAATTTGAACAAACTTGGTAGAGGTCCACTAGACAATGCCACATACAAAATATCTAAGCTCTAGGCCTTGCGGTTTCGGAGAAGAAGATTTTTAAAATGTTCCTATATAAGTCTATATAAATCAAGTGACCCCCGGGGCGGGACCAATTTTGACCCTAGGGCAATAATTTGAACAAACTTGGTAGAGGTCCACTAGACTATGCTACACACCAAATATCAAAGCTCTAGGCATTGTAGTTTTTGACAAGAAGATTTTTTAAATTTCCTATATAAGTCTATGTAAAATCAAGTTACCCCCGGGGCGGAGCCAATTTTGACCCCAGGGGAATAAGTTGAACAAACTTTGTAGAGTTCCATTAGACAATGCTACATACCAAATATCTCAGCTCTAGGCCCTGTGGTTTCAGACAAGAAGATTTTCAAAGTTTTTTATATTTGTTGCCATAGCAACCAGAATTTTTAATGAAATTTAATTTTTTGAACAACTTTGAAAGGGGACCACCCAAGGATCATTCAAGCAAAGTTTGGTTGCAATCGGCATAGCGGTGTAGGAGGAGATGTTGTTTTAAGTAAACATGGACGCCAGGTAATCGTAACGACACACGACGCACGATGGACGCAGGGCGATCACAAAAGCTCACCCTGAGCACATTCGTGCTCTGGTGAGCTAAAAATAGATTCTAAAATAATATTACCCTTATCATAAATTCTTAGGTGAAATTTAGTTTTAAACTACAAATTGTTCGTCATCGATTTGACTCTGGAAGGGAAATTATCTCCAGGAATGAATAAGAGACAAAAGTATGTCCAAACACAATAATAAAGAAGCTTTCGCCAAATGAATAAAATCATGTTGAAGTTACCTGGTGCGATTTCATCATCATCATTGTACATGTTCTCATTTTGTATTTCATCTTCTGCACAAAAATACATGTATCATGATTTCAAATGTTCCTTTGGAATGATGTTTGTACGTAAACTTTCTTTCGGAAAGAAGACTGGTTTAGGTCATGAAACTACTAGTATTCTCATTAATAAACAAGAACAATATCATATCCAAAAAAAATATAAAGACAAGTATTTTGAAGTAGCTTTACGTGTTGAGCTTATTTCACTTTTGGATTAAAGACGATAGACAGAATGAATAATGTATGTAGTCAGGAAAAAGTTGAATGGTTTCACCACCGCTATTCTCTTCCTGCTGTGTACCATTTCCAGAACAATAATTATATTCATTTCTCTCTGTGTACAGAATACAATTATTCTTCATAAAACATTGTTTTCGAAAGAATTCATTATTCTATTTCAAACAAAAGTTTGGTTACAAAGTTCATATAAATAAGACAAAACTTACCGAGTTGGATATCACCATCAACGTTGTCATCTTGCACAACACCTACAAAATGTTGTTTATATTAATTTCATACAAAGTCCTTAGAATTGAATACAGTGTGTTGAAACAAATGGACGCAAAGTGATGATCGTCAAAATCTGCAAGGATGATAAACTCTTTGAAATTATGTTAAATATCATATATTTTGAAAAGAATTATTGTTCTTTAGACATTTCATAAACAGTTAAGAAGAAAGAAACAACAGATACTTAAATAGTCTGACCAGAATCAAATTCGGAAAGTTTAACTTAGTCAACACTGGACTTGACTCGGGTCCATTTGTCCTTCGAAGGAGAATAGCTCGAGTAATAAATAGTTAAGATAAATATGTGCATTAAATTAAAAATATAGACAAACTTCTTTCGTTTACAACAGCAGCCAAGTTACCTGGATGAATTTCGCCTTGAATATTCTCATTTAATAAAGCATCACCTACACAATGCATAGAATACATACATTTTGCTTGTATTGAAAAAAAATATGTACAAACAAATTACAAATTGATACATAACAATGATGGCATGATTTGCCTGGTAAATATTTTTATTTTTCGAGAGAATTATAGAAAGTTATAATTTCATTTGTAACAAGTTGTGTCATGGCAGTATGCTCTCCATTTAACAAACATATTTGATTCTAAAATAAGTTTACCCTTATCATAATTTCTTAAGCATAGATTTGGTTTTATAATCCAAGCAGACTACGTAAGGCAGAATATCTCCAAGAATTAATAAGAAACATAAACATGTCCAAAATAAGATAACAATATTTCGCCTGTAACTCTTGAATTCCCTAAAATGAATGAAGTAATGTTGAAGCTATTACCTTGTAGGATTCCATCATCACTGTTCTCATTCTGAATTTCATCTTCTGCACAAAAAATACGTGTATAATTATTTCAAATGTTCACTTCAAAAGCTTTAGAATGAATTTTGATCTCAAATTTCCTTTTTTCATTAACTGTTCTTACATAATCTGGTAATTAAAGGATAACATTCATTAATTACATAAAATGCTTACAAAAACAACAGGAATTTATCCATAAGCTAATTATCACTAAAAATCAATAGAATTTATGACCCTCTTATATGACTAGGTGTCAAGTCTACATACACTTAGCTGACCGTCAAAAGACAGGATTAATCTGATCAGAGGCAATAAAACAATTAAGAGATTAGATCACATGTGGATTTGGGCGGGGGTCACTTATATAGTAGCTGTTCAATGTCTTTAGTGCATGGTGTTAGACATAAAATTAAATTGGGACTGTCAAAATCTGCATGACGTATAAATTGTGGAAGTCATGCAATCACAAATAGGTACTTTAGATTCCATAATTTGAATTCCATAATTCATTTGAAATGAAATTATATTATATGTCAAAGAAATATTTTCGTCTCTTTACTCTCTTTACATGAATAAACTTGAATTTGAAATCCACATCAATGTTTTATAAGAGCGCATGCTGTATCGCTACTGTTCAGTTACTCTTGTGCTATTCTAATTGTATAAAGAACAAACTTAATGGATAAAACTTCATTTGATAGATGCCTCGGAAAATTTATAACGATCAGTTGGTGGCTTGCATAAAACATCAACAAAACTACAAGAAACGTCAGGTTCATAGAGTGAAGAGCTCGACAGTGGTCACTGACAATAACACCAATGAAAAACAAACCAAGTGCCACTGGCAGTAGTAAAATGTATATAGCTTTATCTCTCCGCCATCGGACTTAGAACTGTGTTCTTCATTCATACTACTATATATTTGGAGAAGCACACAAATTGGGCTTCCAACAATAGTAAAAAACTAAAACAATAATTATATGGCTATAATACTGGTCTTCGTACATCCTTAGTAGGTCTTTTTGTAAAAGGTTTTAAATTAAAGTGTTCTGAATTTATTGCATCTGATACTTCTATTACACGAACTCATCGATGCAATACATTTATGTTAAAAAAACTAAACATAGAGCATTATGACGCATATCTAGGCAATACATTGAAAAAAAACATATGACAACCCAGTGAGCTCCCAGGTGATCTAGTTCCTTAGAACAACATTGATTAGAATTTATGATCTATCACTTCCAGATCGATCGAAATCCAGTCCCATTGACCTCATCCCAACATGCTATTTCTCTTTCCAATATGAATCAACTGAACATGTAATTGTTTTATTACAAACTTATGGACTGAATGCTTTGAAAGCAAAATTAATCTTAACTCAGTTCGACTCTTCATTTGTTGATAATTCTGGGATACAAAGCTAGTGGTACGTCCCATTTAATATATTACTTCTTTTCCATTGGACCAGCATGATCTAAATTATATCCCAGAGACATCAAGAATTTTGAATTGTTATGTTACAAAATAGGTATCCTTATGAATATAACAGTTTGGCCAACTACTTATGGCATAGACATTTATTTGCTTTGATTTAAAGACATTTACTCTAGTAAAAACTTATGAAACTTAGAAAGCAATTACTAGTATTTGTCTATTGCTTGATAACGAATATTAGTTTAAATAAGGTACAATCATCGATAGGTTTACTTTAATGTTCAAGCTTATTTCTGCCTCTAGTACGGGTATATCTCAGGCGTCTTCTAGATCTAGCATCATTTGAAAAAGCTAACTTGTAAAGCTGGATGGATCTTCTAGATATGATTCACATATATTCGTACACAGATGTATCAAGCTCATTAAGCTATGCAACTGTGTCTGGCTCTGATCGGTTAACACAGCCATGGGTACCACAACACAAGAGCTACCACATTCCAATATAGAGTGATGCTTAACAAAATCTACATGACAATAGTATTCAAATACATGCCTTATTTATATTTTCATTTGAAAGAGCAGATTGCCTTAAAACATGCAATTATTTTCGTCTGTTTAAACGATTTAAGGATAATTATAAATGAAAATATCCTGTGAAATGAATGCTTTACAATATAAGTGTCTGGAAAAGATGGGGAATTCCAGAAACTTGATATAAAATACCAAATCTTACAAAAATATGAGATGAGACATCAAACAACAATCAAAAACCCACCCATCACACAGAAACATACAGAATTTGGGGAAAGAACAAAATCTTCCTACATGGTACTGCCATGAAATGCCTTGCAGCAAAAAGATTCTGATTGATTTCTTTCACTGCAAACATTTTAACTCTTTCGAATATGTGAAAGTATGTGAAAGTTCCCTAAATGATTTTCCCCATCATTATTCTCATTATGCTGTGCAACGTTTCCTACAAAATATTATATATATTGCTGAGAACAGAATACACAGCAGTACACTTGAAACTGTGTGCTGATTGTTATTATCTTTTTGAATCTACATTAAAAGTTATAATCTTATTTGGAATGAAAACTTGTTAATGCTACGAACATATGCCATTCTCTGCTAAAGTTTGCTGCTGTCTACATTACCCTTGATGGGTACGATTATATATCAGAAGTGAATACGAAGCATGTAAACATATTCACCTTTATACCATCGAATTTTCTTGAATGTAAGAAGATTATCTATTTACCTAAATCGTTAGTATCACCATTGTTTTCAGTTTGTGGTGTACCATTACCTATAGAATGAAATGCATCAATTGCTTAGTACTGAATGCATTATTTAATGGTGATTATGAAAATCAACAAGGCAATAGTTTTGGAATGAATTCTATATTTGTTTTATTACTCCAAGAAGGAAGTGTATTTGTATTATGAAAATACACTCACTTAACCAGAATAAGTGTTCTATATTTACATAATGTCACTATGATCATTAGCAGTTAAGATTTAATTTGGCTTGAGCTGTTAGTTTTGGCGTTTGTCAAATTGACACTTGAAGAGGATATATCACGCCTAAAGTATGCAAAACAATAATTCGGAAATAAAGTAAAAATAAAGAAGATAAACTGCTTTCACATTCAACACTTAAACAATTTGTAAAACTATACTTTGATGATTAACGCCATCATTGTTCTCGTCCTGTTGTAAACCATCACCTATATACTATAAATATTCTATGTCTAATTGTACATCAATTTCTTAGTACTGAGTGCAATATATTTTACAGGTTTTTCCCAATTTGATTGAGTGAATTCTATACTTCAATTTCAAACGGAAGTTTGTTGAGACATGTTATATACATAGTATATCCATTCTTTGGAGAGAACACACGACTAACTATTGAGAAGCAGTTTGAAAGTGTTTAGTTGTTAATTAACAGGAAAATGACTGACAATAACTATTTTGGGGGAAATAGGCTCTGTACTTGTAAGCAGATTCGTACCAAATATTGCTTAAAGTATAAGCAGAATATGAACGTTACATAAGAAATGATGGAAATGTACCATGATAAAAACAATGATTTATTTTGTAGAATATTGGTTTGCAAGTTGCAACTGTATAAGATTGCTATGGACAGCTGTTCTGAATTGAAATTGGTTGTGTACAGATAGAATCCAATAACAGTTCTGTTGCTGGAATGCTTTGCCAGCAGAGAAATAATCCAAGGACAGTGTTGTGATGCTCTCTTGATCTGGTTACACAGTTAGGAAGAAGGAGTGAGTGTGCTGATTCTGAAGTTGACCCTTAACGAAAGTGTGTCTGGTTAATTGCAACCAAATAGCAATATTTGCGGGAGAGAAAAGTTCCAGCCTTAAATGGTATACAGGTACAGGCTGGTATGAATCATTGCTAGTGAACTGATTGACAGAGTCTCGTTTTCAAATCGAAACAAATATAGCCGGGTGGGAGTGAGTTTCTTTTGCTCGTTGCTGGTGTACCACAAATCTGGTTGAAACAATATATGGGCTGACAAAAAGGCAGTATTTTAGGTGTTTAGGGGTTCTAAACCAATCTGCGGTTTCCACGATAAGCTTTCATGGATAGGAAGAATAACTTACATGTCCGCACATGTGCTGAAGGTCAATGAAGGTATTTTAAATGTCTAATTGTTTCGTAAATCATATTATATGCCATTAATGGCAGATTAATTTTCATACCTGAACTACCTTCTAGTATGGAATTGTCTTCAAAATTGTCCATTTTGCAGTTACGAAAGTGTTAGTGCTCTCCCTCCAAGATCAACAGACCGGATATAACCGTTATTCTCTATATACATAACTGTCACATGATACATTACCTGTACTGGCTCAGGGCCTACAACCGGACACTTTAAAAACATTCTTCGTCATAAATCTTATTTTCTTTGTACCTGACACTTGAAATTTCACATGAATAAAGCTAATTTCCTTTTATAAACGAAGAACTATTTTGTTTATTTCTGAAAATAGACTAAGCGTATTCATACGCCCAAATGTGGGAAACCAAATAACGTTTTTTATTGCTTGACAGTACCATGAATTCAGACAGGTAGAGGCCAGAATCAAAAGCTTAATTGATTGTGATTTTAGTTTTAGAATTTTAAATATTGTTTAAATAACCAGATAAAATTATTTAACTTTACGGTAGTTTCAATGTCATTTATAGTTGCAGGGCTTCAAACATTTCTTCCGCATGCGCAGTAAGCTATTTTTCACATCCCCCAACAATGTAAACATGATTGTTGTGACAAACAAAATATCAGGCGGCATTACATGACAAATTCTTACAGTAGACTGTCCCGGCACCGATATGTTGCTAACAACTACGCGTATGAATGATCTACGAAAAATTATGAAAATTAATCAAGCGTTTACGAGTACGCCCGGTTTGGAGGTCGTCCGAATTTTGTGGTCTCGAACCAGTATATAGCTATAGCTTCAGTGGGCTTTCAACGATAATTCAGTTATATAAGTCGGGCCGTTCACCGTACCAGAATTCCAGAACTGTATTCTAACCAGTACTAACCCACCCTACCACATGGAGCCGGGACCTCTCCACATATTTACAAGTCCAGCAAATGAACTACTGGACCACGTTATTTCTCGTTAAACTAAGCTTTAAGAGTTGATTATGGAAAAAGACTATTCCTCCACAACTTGTCATGATCACATTCTCATTGATTTAGAAAAGAACTACTTTAATCAAGTCAATATTGACCATTATAACATCGGTATATAGATACTAGATTTATATAGCGCCTTTTTCATACTGTTCGTACGTTCAAAGGCACTTCACATAATTATGTTGCAGCAACGAGGGCGCAGGTGCATCCTCTACCAGTGCAGATACAGCATGATCTGACCAGAGGGACAAACTGAGAGAAAGCCACACAGAAGGGAGAGATAGATATTAGATACAGGCATGTCCGGTGCGGGGTGCGCCTAGCTCTTATTTCGAATAGACAGCCTGATTCTTTGTGTATAGCACAGATATACACAGCTTCCTGGCACCTTTAACCAGTACCTAAACAGTCCACACGGTCAGATATAGCGGGAAATACTATGAATAGAATTTCAAAAATATCCATGGCCCGGCCGGGATTGAACCCGGGACCTCTGGATTTACAGCTCAGCACGATACCACTGTGCTATCGCCGCTATAAATGAATGCTACTCTCGTTGTACATAATTATAATACGAATTTTGTGCAAAATAGACATAAGATAAATAATAGCAGGAAATACTGAACTACAATCTCTACAGCATCATGTCCATCAATAGCGAGCAATTCAATCTATTTTTCAATTTCTTAGCTATCCAATGACCCTTTAATCTTAGGTACATGATATTCATATCGATCGTTTTTGGCTTGTACTCATTATTACACCTGACAATCACGAATCTTGGGTACATACAAATCTTACTTGTCTTAAAGTTGCATCGATTTGGGAGATCTTAGTCATGAATTTTTTTGTCAGTTTGTCCTTACTCTGACTACAGAAATAAATCATTACTAACAGCTGTTATTCACCAAAGTCATTATATAAAGTGACATATAAAATGCTATGAAATGATATTGTATATAATCTGTTTCTATTTTTGCCATTTATTATTATATCCCTTTTACTTCTTTTGCAAAAAAACTAGGCAGAGACCATTCCTAAAAGTTTTAAGATAATTCATGTAAGTAAATAAAGGCATCCAGCGCAAATTAACATTTAATATTGAGCATACATAGCTCTTTTTGTGTCAATGATACAAAATAAAAAGCGGCGACTGTGGTCTTAAACACCTGAGCTTTTAGCTCTTACAACAGGACCGGGTGATAATAGTTAGCAAGATAATCTACAAGATTTATTTTAGAATATTATTAGATCACCAAATACAAATGTATGTATTTATCCAGACGAACAAAAAGACGACTAATATATTGTATATTAAATCTTAGCGACGAATGTTAATAAAACTTCAGTATGTCTGTGCGAATAAAAGTTATTTACATTTTACTATGTTGTAGATCGACTCCAGAAAGTTTTCGGTTTGTAAAAGCAACAAATCATTGTTCTTCCTTTCTGTTACGCATTGGGAAAGCCGGAATGTATACTTTACATATCAATATAATTATATTAAATATCGTCGCGCGATAAACTTCGAAATTACTCCTCTAGGAATTGCAAAACCCTTCCGCCAATCAGAATCCAGTACAGGCATTATCGCGCGAAGTCCTCAAGTTTCGTCCAATCTCTGATAATTCGGAACAACAAAGCAGTCAAAAGTTTTGTTTTTTTGCAGAGTGAGTTATTGGCCCACATGGAAGATTGGGGAACCCCACCAAATGTGTAGCCTCTTAAAATAAAGCCTTTATTATTATTATTATTATTGGGCTGAGTTTTGGATAGTTAAGCTTTCCATAGCTTTCACTCGCTCGGCGCGCATAAAGTTTGATGCAGACCGAAGCACTACACTTTTCTACACCCGCCATGCAAGTTGTTAGCGTTTCATGTGCTTTTAGTACTTTGATTTATGTTTCCCCATCTGATTATCAAAAGATGTTTAGCAATAAGTATATATAGTTTGGATTACCTGCCCTTTTGTATACATAACTGTCCATTGCTTATGCCACATGGAACGTGTTATTGACTAATTACATGCAATATTTTCGTTAACTTTGATCAGTTCACAAATGGATTTTCCAGCAAGGTAAATTCTAAGTAACTTATTCAATATTGAAAGATCATAAAATGTACTGTAGTATAAATTTAATGATTGCAAAACACTTATATTTGTAACAATAATCAACTTTACTCATTTTACAATGACGATAGGTTCAGTTTCAACTATCCGAAATTACACTTGATATTTGTCCGAAACCTACTTATCTTAATAATTAATGCAAAATGTAATATCTTTTGCACGAAGACTTGCTCGAAGAAAAAGTTACTAGTTATAAGCATTAAATGTATGTTAAAACAATTTCCCGATGAACTTCTTTTTTAAATATATATTTGAATCACAGTTATAATCTCATCGTCCATGAATTCAACGATGACAGACTTCTATATGTTTACAATCGAAGCAAGAACTCAGACTATTAGCATATACAGCACGTGCATTATGACGTCATCATTCCTTGAAATGTCCGTACTGATAGTAAATATTGTAGTATTCCGAGGTAGAACATTGTTTAGACTGTTTTGTATTGCGCGTTTGCGATTTGCATAGCTGTCTGATTTTGACTTGAATGCACGTAATATTTGAATTTGTATTTATGCCATTGCATTGAAAAATTGCAATTATTTTCGTAAGACGGAAGGCTAATGGAAGCTCTTCGGTATGTAGGAAAAAATGTCCCGACCGACTGTTGAGAAATGGTCTTAACCTTGTGGTTGCACCGAACAGCGAAAATAAGAAGACACAGTAAATACTTCATTTTATCAGCATTCTAGTATCCTTTTTGTCTTAATACGATCATGAACATCTATAAATATCTATGTATCAGCTTAATTAAGTTTCATGGCTGGGTCATTTAATTGTCAAACTCTAGAAAAATATTACAAAATGCACTAAGAACTTAGTTTTGCTTTCTAACCATTCTTTTTGGCTTTAATTTTAAAAAATGAAGTCTATGTTCTATATAAACATAACCAAATTTTCTGCAACAGAAAGCAAGACAGTAATAAATAAAATTTTGAGATGGGGGCTATTTATATAACATAAAAATGATTCAGTTGTCTTGACACCCCATCATCGTTTTATCAGGAATTGTATAACACTCACAGGCTAGAGTACAAAATTGCTAATTAACATGGCATAAAAAGTTTTCATTAGATTAGTCATCGTAGGACTACACAGGATCACAGTGTAATTATATTGGGGTAACTTATATATCCATAAACTGTGTTATGCAGGAACCTGATCTGTAGCACAGTTAGAAATGAATCCAAGATCAATCAAGAGGATCTGGAAGGTATTGTACAGAAAAAGACCATCTTTATGAACGAGAAAATGATAAGTAAAGGATTTCTGAAAAAGAACCACAAACAACTCCCCTGCCTTCCCACAATTACCACTAGTCCCAAAAGTCAGCAACTCAAAAGCCACCGAATACACAAGAACAAACAACAACTGTGAACAATCCGATGCCGCCTTGGGACAGCTTACAACAGAGCTATCATCTGCTGGTTAAGTTCCTCAGTTTCAATGGCCCCTTCTTAAAGACCTTTTCTACTGGTCAAATCCGTGCAACAGTAATATTTTGAATATATTGCAAATTTTTATTTACACCTATCAAAAACATATTTTGCAGGTAACTTGTAAAAAGGAGCATTTTAAAACATTTTTACAAACTGCTGCACGTGTCACAGCCAGTTAGGCGAAAACTGTATTCCTTCGATCAAATGTAAAGCTTTCTACAATGCTGTGGGCCGGACAAAACACAGAATAACCTGCGAAAAGTGCGCCTCCTACGTGTTGTGAAATACACCGCTTAGACATATATTGCTAAATAATGATGGTGAAACAGAACGGAAACATCAGTATCAGGACTGAACGAAATAACCCCTTTAGCGTCCTCATTTTCACTATATTTAACTTGGAGTATCATTCTTAGTTTCTTGAGTTTAGTTAACAAATTAAGTAATTAAAACATGCATTTTCAAAACTGATGAGCCTAAAGTTCACCATATACACATACATATTTAGTTTCAGTAACAATGTCATGTTCACAGATGTAATTGTATGGCAGTTTATAAGATAACGCTTTCTTTCATAGCTAGAAAGAAATGTTTTTAGCCTAAGATTAGCACGTGCCTTTTGAGTACTCACCACATTTCTCCCGTGTTTTAAACTTGGAACTTGCAAATATCAATACAAAACTGCGTATTGTACAGTCCTGATTTTATTTAAGTTATACATATACATTCAGAATATAGCTGCCATATAAGAATATGCTGTTTTTATGTTTTGAATGACAGTTATTCCATCAGACACAATGTAATCAAATGAATGTTATTTACTAGTTATTGATGTAAAACCAGATACTCTGACTTGTCCATGAAATCAGGTTTCTAGTTTGTCATCATGGCTATCCTCCGAGGTCTTTTTAAAATTATTAATTCTGAGAAGCATCTGATACATTTCTTCACTTGTTTATTAGTTTATTAGGTCACAACCCGCTTAGATGAAAACAAAACGCAGATGGCGAACATTTTGGTACATAACAAGTTTTGTTATACTTTCATTGACCCCTACCCATTGAAATAGGCCATTTTCGTGGGATAAGTCACCATTCTGTCAGTTCAAGTGATATATAAACGAGACTATAAATCATAAAAGTTCAAAGACAAATGAATTATACCAGCAATTGTTCCCCCAATACGAATAGCACCGCCATTTTATTCATGATGAGTATAAAGTCATCAGTCAGTACTGTTGTTCCAAATAGACTTTATGCAAGACATAGCAATACATCGTGCTTAAAGGTCTACTGTCCGTCAAGCGCAACTAAAGTATTGCGTTCATCACAGTTCAGAATTATTTAAAATACGTGCTTCTGTGATTTGTTAAATATCTTATGTTTCAGTTGACTTTATCTTATTCGTTTAAAGCATCGCCTTAAGATACAATTAATTATTAGACTAGATGTGATTTAAACAAACCTGTTTCCTGGATGGGTGTACCTGAAACCTAGATAAAAAGAATCAAACAGATGTAGACAGACGTTGACTTTGGAATCAAGTGAACATTGTTACTTCGATTTGTTTCTCCCTCTTGCACCTCATATACATTCAAAACAAACGGAAAAAAACTGTTTTTCAGATAAAACAGTATTTGTTCATTTTTTCATGTTATAAGCTATATTATAAGTCAAGGCTCTGTACCATGAATTTGAATTTGTCATGGGTAGTTTTCATTCAATGTATGTGATAATGACCGCTATTGATGTCTAACAATTTTCGCAGAAATAGCATAAGACTAACCATAACAGTGCGGGAATCACATAACCCCGGACACGAAATAAATGACTAAACATATAATTTTTATGGCGCTATAACTGCTCACCAGAAACAAAGATCTTCAGAGAACAAAAATGTAACTTTTTTGCTATATGATCCATTGTAAAACTAAATGAACCCTGGAGCAGAGCCAATTTTGACCCCAGGGCAATAATTTGAACCAACTTGTTAGAGGTCCACTGCCTATATAAATCAAGTGACCCCTGGGGCGGGGCCAATTTTGACCCTGGAGCAATGATTTGAACAAATTTCATAGAGATCCACTAGACAATGCTACATACCAAATATCTTAGCTCTAGGCCTTGCGGCTTCGGAGAAGAAGTTTATTATTCTTTTCCTATATAAGACTATATAAATCAATTGACCCCTGGGGCGGGGCCATATTTTGACCCTACGGCAATAATTTAAACAAACTTGGTAGAGGTCCACTTCACAATCCTACAAACACATCAAAGCTCTAGGCATTGTAGTTTTTGACAAGAAGGGGTTTGAAAGTCTAGTTAAAATCAAGTTATCCCCGGGGCGGAACCAATTTTGACCTCAGGGGAATAAATTTAACAAACTTTGTAGAGTTCTATTAGAAAATGCTACTTACCAAAATGTCTCAGCTCTAGGCCCCGTAAGTTTTTAATGAAATTTATTTTTTTGAACAACTTTAAAAGGGGACCAATACCAAGAATGATTCAATTGACAACGCTGTGTAGGAGGATATGTTGATATAAGTAAATATGAACGCCTCTTCACGACAAACGACGTACGACGCACACTGGATGCTGAGTGATCACAAAAGCTCCCCTTTGTGCTCTGGTAAGCTAAAACACTCGATAAAACCACTTGCAAAGGGGCATAATTCGGAACTGATGTGTAGCAAATGTATTCTTTGGCATTTGCCTGTGCAAAACTACAAACTATGACTCATAAATGTTGAAAATAAATTCTACTCGTGTATTAATCAAAGTTGGCATGTTCAAAGAACACAATTTTACTTGATCTGTAGAGTCCATTGCCATAATGTTATATCTTGCATTCTATTTATCATATGAAGATAATCTAGTCAATTTCGTATCTATTTATGTATGTGCTGAAGCAACATAAGCAAGAATCAAAATGGAGAACATAATACTTTTGCGATGATGAGCCAAAAAACAAGCATGTACACATAAAAAATAATAAACAAGTATCATTGATGTCCAAGATATGTAAAGTAGTACTTGAAACATTACCCTGAAATATGTAGTGCCCACAATCCAAATTATGCTTACCCGTTTCATAGTATAATACAATACCAACAAGTAACAAAAATGTATAGATGGTGTTTACGTTTGTAAATACACTTTTGAAAATTTGCGATAGGTTTGGCCCATTCTACGTTTCTTATTTGAAATGACTTTATGTTTGGAACTTCGTATCCTTATTTTGCTTTTACTTTTTATTTACCTGGTGTAGGAACAGCAAGCATTAGTGAAAATAAGTGCCATTTATAAGCTGTTAGACTATTTCATTGTCTCTCAATATGGACATATCACAACAGTATTTAATTACTACAATAACATCTAAGAGAATACAAAATACGAATGTTTTTGTTAAAAAATCACTGGGTCCTACTTCAGAACAGTTCCTATTTAGGATATGTTTCCATGATTGTGTACAACATTATTATATTTTCAATACAGATTTACCTTGATATATAAACACACATGTACATACGTATGTGATAAGGTGTCTGACTTGACCATAAGTGAAGTTTATAAAACTAATCAAATGTATTTATCAGATAGTTCTTTTTGTTGCTGAGAAAAGAAGAAAAGCATTACAGTGGAACAAAGATCATATGTAAATAAGATGATGGCAAGGGAAAGAAATAAAAGAAGAAAAAACTTCAATGCAAAGAGATGGAGATTGTGTCAACTGACAGCATGTACCACAGAACATAATGAACGAAGAAAATGTGCCAAAGAAGCAAACGACAGACGAAAGCAAAAAAAGGATAGAAGAATCGTGGCACCAAACCCAGAAAATTACCGAAGAAATCAGGAGATATAAGCGGAGGAAAAAAGCTTAAGGCCTAGTTACACTAGGAAAGGAAAGAAATTTAACCTGAAGAGAATAGCACCGAATTGACACAGGGAACAAAGCAATCAAAACAAGCTAAGAGAAGAAAAGTTGAAGATCAAACAACTAAGGATAGCTAAATATCTTAACAATTAAACCGTATACTACTCCACTATGGTGATTTTGTTGCTGTTGAGCTAACACTGGGGAGAAAATGCCTTTCAGAGCATGTTTTGCTGAAATAGCACACATTTGGTAAACCACTACTATTAGTTATATCAAAGACATTATGAAGAGTCCCTGATTACATGAAAAACACCTTGAAAATTCCCTCGTAGTAACTAATTTCCATATTTTTATATACATTTGAAAAAAAAGAAGAACCAATGACTTATTGATGTATTCCTCTTTCTTTACACATCCAGTGACTGCAATGAACATCAGTCAAAAATTGCACTTTGTTAAAAATTACTTTCCCATAACTACGTGAGTCTGGAAAAAGCGGATATGCTTATAAATCATAGACAATAGGGCACAATGAATTATTAAGAATATATTGTAATAATAAATATAACAACATCGACATTAAAATAAAGTACTTTCAGGTGACTCTGAATGGAGTTCATGTCAGACTGCTGCGAACGACATCCTTGTGGAAGTCGTCTTTCAGAGGTCAAAGGTTGAAAATGACACTGACAATGCCAAACCAATTAAAACGAAATAGGTTGCAAACCGTATATCTTCATAAATGCTTCAAGTTTAACTTTAAGTTATTTGAAAACAAATTATGGAGCATGGCTAGTTTCGGTTTGAATCAAAACATTATTATAGCGCATAGGCTAACGCTACAATAACGCGAATTAAAGAAAACATTTGTTCGCAACAAATGTTGCGGACTATAGAATGGTCCATTTGGCCTATCTGTTCACATACCAAATTGAGTAGTTTCCATGATCTAACCGGAAGTTTCATGCGGAACATAATTACAACTCTATATAACTCTTGTCGGTTTTAATTTTGACTTACAAGTGTGTTATAGTAGTTATTTCCCTTTTGACAAAAAACAATAAGCCATCCCAGTTGTCAGTATTGATCATCGCAGTGACAACCATATCGAATATGGATAATTTAGCGTAAAAACGAGATATGCACCCTAGTTGATCGTGCGGCCTGAGTTTAAGGGAAATGAGTATATCTTTTTTTCTCACGTGGATGAATGAGTATGATCGTCAACACAATAATAAAAAGAAAGAAAAATATATATTAATGCATTATCACATATATATGTGTATACTGGTCCCAGAATAAATAAATAAAATATTATTAATCATATTTTTATTCATTCCGTTGATTTTTAAATATAGTTATTTACTTGTTACTGTCTCAATGTTAAAGTCCTATTATCACTATATTTGTAAATATTCAGGAATTTTAAAAACGGCCCTTCCAATGATAATAATAATGATAATAATAAAACATCGCCAATTTTACTCAGCGGCTTTGAAAATTTGATTCCCACCCTACAAAAAAACTCAGCATAATCCTGAGAAAAAAATATCAAGAAATTTAATGAGTAAGGGAGTGGACTGATTGTGTATGTAAATTTCAATGACATCCGTTCGATTATATCCTTTCTAAATATCGACAAGACAAAGGTTTACAAGTATGATCAGAATTTGAAAATAAATTCATGTCTGGAATTCAAAACTGATTCAATAAATTTTATGTCATCAAATATTACAAACTTTAATTTCATTCCTTTATCTTTAAAAAAAAAATGTTGATTCGATAATGAATTTGGATATCTATAATTTGTACAATTGCAGAGGAATTATTTTACAGCCGCAATTCAATAATCAAGTACCAGAATCAAGCGTATCCCATACATAAGTAATTTGGGTTTGTATAAAAGTGCATATTACTTAGAGAAAATTTCATAGTGATATATCAATTTGAAATAGAAAAGTTACCTTATTTTCCAACATATTGTTCCTTTTTCCTAATTTTAATTTACCGTCGACATAATCTTACAATTAAGTATTGGCACATTTACCATGAGGTGTTTTTGTCAGTTTCTTAATGAAATAAGATTGTTTCACATAATTATGTAACACTAAATAAAAAATGTTTCGTTTTTACAATTGTCGGAAAAGAAAAATGTAAAATACTGCACAGCTAATTATTTCATTAATTTCAAATCTTTCAAATCACTGTTGGATTTTCTGTATATTCCAAAATAACAATTACATTTAACAGCGATACAGAAACAATTTGTAAGTATTCCTCTTATTACTTATCTCCGATATTCCATTCAAATCGATTCGATTCAAGTAGATCTATAGGGGTTGTCTAAAAACTGTTTTTGTTTCTTTGTTTTTTTTTCTGGCAATTACTTTATGTAATCTCTTGAAGTTTGACAGTTACTATTTTTGCGATATTTCACCATATATCGGGTGTTGATTAGTCTTCTTTCCGTTGAAGTTAGGAGACCGACAATTCTTCAAAATCATGCCAATTTTTAAGAAAATTGGCATTGGTTAAGGTAAAGAAGAAAATATACAAAACCACTCATTGCCAGTTATTGAAATGTTGGGCAATTACATGACAAAAAGAAGGCTACATAAAGAAGACAAGAGGCCTTGCTTTCCTGCATTGTGATTTATCTGACCTTGAAATGACCTAAAATAAGCCATCGCTTAAATGTTTTTATTATTATTTGCTGTGATCATGCAAAGTTGAAAAAGATTCTCTCATACGTTTTTATTTTGGCAATAAGCCTATGTGTAAAATTGTGGAAACTGTCTGATATGTCGTTAGCACAGACTGAATGTATTTTATGATGACGTTATATCGTTTTACCATCTATATCGAGTGTATTTTATGATGACGTTATATCATTTTACCACACATCGAGTGTATTTTATGTAGACGTTATATCATTTTACAACACATCGAGTGTATATGATGATGACGTTATATCATTTTACCATAGATCGAGTGTATTCTATGTAGACGTTATATCATTTTACCACACATCGAGTGTATCTGATGATGACGTTATATCATTTTACCATAGATCGAGTGTATTCTATGTAGACGTTATATCATTTTACCACACATCGAGTGTATATGATGATGACGTTATATCATTTTACAACACATCGAGTGTATATGATGATGACGTTATATCATTTTACAACACATCGAGTGTATATGATGATGACGTTATATTATTTTACCACACATCGAGTGTATATGAGGATGACGTTATATCATTTTACCATAGATCGAGTGTATTCTATGTAGACGTTATATCATTTTACCACACATCGAGTGTATATGATGATGACGTTATATCATTTTACCATAGATCGAGTGTATTCTATGTAGACGTTATATTATTTTACAACACATCGAGTGTATATGATGATGACGTTATATCATTTTACCATAGATCGAGTGTATTCTATGTAGACGTTATATCATTTTACCACACATCGAGTGTATATGATGATGACGTTATATCATTTTACAACACATCGAGTGTATATGATGATGACGTTATATCATTTTACAACACATCGAGTGTATATGATGATGACGTTATATCATTTTACAACACATCGAGTGTATTTTATGTAGACGTTATATCATTTTACCACACATCGAGTGTATATGATGATGACGTTATATCATTTTACCATAGATCGAGTGTATTCTATGTAGACGTTATATCATTTTACCATAGATCGAGTGTATATGATGATGACGTTATATCATTTTACAACACATCGAGTGTATATGATGATGACGTTATATCATTTTACAACACATCGAGTGTATATGATGATGACGTTATATCATTTTACCATAGATCGAGTGTATATGATGATGACGTTATATCATTTTACAACACATCGAGTGTATATGATGGTGACGTTATATCATTTTACAACACATCGAGTGTATATGATGATGACGTTATATCATTTTACCACACATCGAGTGTATATGATGATGACGTTATATCATTTTACCATAGATCGAGTGTATTCTATGTAGAAGTTATATCATTTTACCACACATCGAGTGTATATGATGATGACGTTATATCATTTTACAACACATCGAGTGTATATGATGATGACGTTATATCATTTTACCACACATCGAGTGTATATGATGATGACGTTATATCATTTTACCATAGATCGAGTGTATATGATGATGACGTTATATCATTTTACAACACATCGAGTGTATATGATGATGACGTTATATCATTTTACCACACATCGAGTGTATATGATGATGACGTTATATCATTTTACAACACATTGAGTGTATATGATGATGACGTTATATCATTTTACCACACATCGAGTGTATATGATGATGACGTTATATCATTTTACCATAGATCGAGTGTATATGATGATGACGTTATATCATTTTACCACACATCGAGTGTATATGATGATGACGTTATATCATTTTACCACACATCGAGTGTATATGATGATGACGTTATATCATTTTACAACACATCGAGTGTATATGATGATGACGTTATATCATTTTACCACACATCGAGTGTATTCTATGTAGACGTTATATCATTTTACCACACATCGAGTGTATATGATGATGACGTTATATCATTTTACCACACAACGAGAGTATATGATGATGACGTTATATCATTTTACCACACATCGAGTGTAATCTATGTAGACGTTATATTAATTTACCACACATCGAGTGTATATGATGATGACGTTATATCATTTTACCACACATCGACTGTATATGATGATGACGTTATATCATTTTACCACACATCGAGTGTATATGATGATGACGTTATATCATTTTACCACACATCGAGTGTATATGATGATGACGTTATATCATTTTACCACACATCGTGTGTATATGATGATGACGTTATATCATTTTACCACACATCGAGTGTATATGATAATGACGTTATATCATTTTACCACACATCGAGTGTATATGATGATGACGTTACATCATTTTACAACACATCGAGTGTATATGATGAAGACGTTATATCATTTTACAACACATCGAGTGTATATGATGATGACGTTATATCATTTTACCACACATCGAGTGTATATGATGATGACGTTATATCATTTTACCACACATCGAGTGTATATGATGATGACGTTATATCATTTTACAACACATCGAGTGTATATGATGATGACGTTATATCATTTTACTACACATCGAGTGTATATGATGATGACGTTATATCATTTTACCACACATCGAGTGTATATGATGATGACGTTATATCATTTAACAACACATCGAGTGTATATGATGATGACGTTATATCATTTTACCACACATCGAGTGTATTCTATGTAGACGTTATATCATTTTACCACACATCGAGTGTATATGATGATGACGTTATATCATTTTACCACACATCGAGTGTATATGATGATGACGTTATATCATTTTACCACACATCGAGTGTATTCTATGTAGACGTTATATTATTTTACCACACATCGAGTGTATATGATGATGACGTTATATCATTTTACAACACATCGAGTATATATGAGGATGACGTTATATCATTTTACCATAGATCGAGTGTATTCTATGTAGACGTTATATCATTTTACAACACATCGAGTGTATATGATGATGACGTTATATCATTTTACAACACATCGAGTGTATTCTATGTAGACGTTATATCATTTTACAACACATCGAGTGTATATGATGATGACGTTATATCATTTTACCATAGATCGAGTGTATTCTATGTAGACGTTATATCATTTTACCATAGATCGAGTGTATATGATGATGACTTTATATCATTTTACCATAGATCGAGTGTATTCTATGTAGACGTTATATCATTTTACAACACATCGAGTGTATATGATGATGACGTTATATCATTTTACCATAGATCGAGTGTATTCTATGTAGACGTTATATCATTTTACCACACATCGAGTGTATATGATGATGACGTTATATCATTTTACCACACATCGAGTGTATATGATGATGAAGTTATATCATTTTACCACACATCGAGTGTATATGATGATGACGTTATATCATTTTACCACACATCGAGTGTATATGATGATGACGTTATATCATTTTACCACACATCGAGTGTATATGATGATGACGTTATATCATTTTACAACACATTGAGTGTATATGATGATGACGTTATATCATTTTACCACACATCGAGTGTATATGATGATGACGTTATATCATTTTACCATAGATCGAGTGTATATGATGATGACGTTATATCATTTTACCACACATCGAGTGTATATGATGATGACGTTATATCATTTTACCACACATCGAGTGTATATGATGATGACGTTATATCATTTTACAACACATCGAGTGTATATGATGATGACGTTATATCATTTTACCACACATCGAGTGTATTCTATGTAGACGTTATATCATTTTACCACACATCGAGTGTATATGATGATGACGTTATATCATTTTACCACACAACGAGAGTATATGATGATGACGTTATATCATTTTACCACACATCGAGTGTAATCTATGTAGACGTTATATCATTTTACCACACATCGAGTGTATATGATGATGACGTTATATCATTTTACCACACATCGAGTGTATATGATGATGACGTTATATCATTTTACCACACATCGAGTGTATATGATGATGACGTTATATCATTTTACCACACATCGAGTGTATATGATGATGACGTTATATCATTTTACCACACATCGAGTGTATATGATGATGACGTTATATCATTTTACCACACATCGTGTGTATATGATGATGACGTTATATCATTTTACCACACATCGAGTGTATATGATGATGACGTTATATCATTTTACCACACATCGAGTGTATTCTATGTAGACGTTATATTATTTTACCACACATCGAGTGTATATGATGATGACGTTATATCATTTTACAACACATCGAGTATATATGAGGATGACGTTATATCATTTTACCATAGATCGAGTGTATTCTATGTAGACGTTATATCATTTTACAACACATCGAGTGTATATGATGATGACGTTATATCATTTTACAACACATCGAGTGTATTCTATGTAGACGTTATATCATTTTACAACACATCGAGTGTATATGATGATGACGTTATATCATTTTACCATAGATCGAGTGTATTCTATGTAGACGTTATATCATTTTACCACACATCGAGTGTATATGATGATGACGTTATATCATTTTACCATAGATCGAGTGTATTCTATGTAGACGTTATATCATTTTACCACACATCGAGTGTATATGATGATGACGTTATATCATTTTACAACACATCGAGTGTATATGATGATGACGTTATATCATTTTACAACACATCGAGTGTATATGATGATGACGTTATATTATTTTACCACACATCGAGTGTATATGAGGATGACGTTATATCATTTTACCATAGATCGAGTGTATTCTATGTAGACGTTAAATCATTTTACCACACATCGAGTGTATATGATGATGACGTTATATCATTTTACCATAGATCGAGTGTATTCTATGTAGACGTTATATTATTTTACAACACATCGAGTGTATATGATGATGACGTTATATCATTTTACCATAGATCGAGTGTATTCTATGTAGACGTTATATCATTTTACCACACATCGAGTGTATATGATGATGACGTTATATCATTTTACAACACATCGAGTGTATATGATGATGACGTTATATCATTTTACAACACATCGAGTGTATATGATGATGACGTTATATCATTTTACAACACATCGAGTGTATTTTATGTAGACGTTATATCATTTTACCACACATCGAGTGTATATGATGATGACGTTATATCATTTTACCATAGATCGAGTGTATTCTATGTAGACGTTATATCATTTTACCATAGATCGAGTGTATATGATGATGACGTTATATCATTTTACAACACATCGAGTGTATATGATGATGACGTTATATCATTTTACAACACATCGAGTGTATATGATGATGACGTTATATCATTTTACCATAGATCGAGTGTATATGATGATGACGTTATATCATTTTACAACACATCGAGTGTATATGATGGTGACGTTATATCATTTTACAACACATCGAGTGTATATGATGATGACGTTATATCATTTTACCACACATCGAGTGTATATGATGATGACGTTATATCATTTTACCATAGATCGAGTGTATTCTATGTAGACGTTATATCATTTTACCACACATCGAGTGTATATGATGATGACGTTATATCATTTTACAACACATCGAGTGTATATGATGATGACGTTATATCATTTTACCACACATCGAGTGTATATGATGATGACGTTATATCATTTTACCATAGATCGAGTGTATATGATGATGACGTTATATCATTTTACAACACATCGAGTGTATATGATGATGACGTTATATCATTTTACCACACATCGAGTGTATATGATGATGACGTTATATCATTTTACAACACATTGAGTGTATATGATGATGACGTTATATCATTTTACCACACATCGAGTGTATATGATGATGACGTTATATCATTTTACCATAGATCGAGTGTATATGATGATGACGTTATATCATTTTACCACACATCGAGTGTATATGATGATGACGTTATATCATTTTACCACACATCGAGTGTATATGATGATGACGTTATATCATTTTACAACACATCGAGTGTATATGATGATGACGTTATATCATTTTACCACACATCGAGTGTATTCTATGTAGACGTTATATCATTTTACCACACATCGAGTGTATATGATGATGACGTTATATCATTTTACCACACAACGAGAGTATATGATGATGACGTTATATCATTTTACCACACATCGAGTGTAATCTATGTAGACGTTATATTAATTTACCACACATCGAGTGTATATGATGATGACGTTATATCATTTTACCACACATCGAGTGTATATGATGATGACGTTATATCATTTTACCACACATCGAGTGTATATGATGATGACGTTATATCATTTTACCACACATCGAGTGTATATGATGATGACGTTATATCATTTTACCACACATCGTGTGTATATGATGATGACGTTATATCATTTTACCACACATCGAGTGTATATGATAATGACGTTATATCATTTTACCACACATCGAGTGTATATGATGATGACGTTACATCATTTTACAACACATCGAGTGTATATGATGAAGACGTTATATCATTTTACAACACATCGAGTGTATATGATGATGACGTTATATCATTTTACCACACATCGAGTGTATATGATGATGACGTTATATCATTTTACCACACATCGAGTGTATATGATGATGACGTTATATCATTTTACAACACATCGAGTGTATATGATGATGACGTTATATCATTTTACTACACATCGAGTGTATATGATGATGACGTTATATCATTTTACCACACATCGAGTGTATATGATGATGACGTTATATCATTTAACAACACATCGAGTGTATATGATGATGACGTTATATCATTTTACCACACATCGAGTGTATTCTATGTAGACGTTATATCATTTTACCACACATCGAGTGTATATGATGATGACGTTATATCATTTTACCACACATCGAGTGTATATGATGATGACGTTATATCATTTTACCACACATCGAGTGTATTCTATGTAGACGTTATATTATTTTACCACACATCGAGTGTATATGATGATGACGTTATATCATTTTACAACACATCGAGTATATATGAGGATGACGTTATATCATTTTACCATAGATCGAGTGTATTCTATGTAGACGTTATATCATTTTACAACACATCGAGTGTATATGATGATGACGTTATATCATTTTACAACACATCGAGTGTATTCTATGTAGACGTTATATCATTTTACAACACATCGAGTGTATATGATGATGACGTTATATCATTTTACCATAGATCGAGTGTATTCTATGTAGACGTTATATCATTTTACCATAGATCGAGTGTATATGATGATGACTTTATATCATTTTACCATAGATCGAGTGTATTCTATGTAGACGTTATATCATTTTACAACACATCGAGTGTATATGATGATGACGTTATATCATTTTACCATAGATCGAGTGTATTCTATGTAGACGTTATATCATTTTACCACACATCGAGTGTATATGATGATGACGTTATATCATTTTACCACACATCGAGTGTATATGATGATGAAGTTATATCATTTTACCACACATCGAGTGTATATGATGATGACGTTATATCATTTTACCACACATCGAGTGTATATGATGATGACGTTATATCATTTTACCACACATCGAGTGTATATGATGATGACGTTATATCATTTTACAACACATTGAGTGTATATGATGATGACGTTATATCATTTTACCACACATCGAGTGTATATGATGATGACGTTATATCATTTTACCATAGATCGAGTGTATATGATGATGACGTTATATCATTTTACCACACATCGAGTGTATATGATGATGACGTTATATCATTTTACCACACATCGAGTGTATATGATGATGACGTTATATCATTTTACAACACATCGAGTGTATATGATGATGACGTTATATCATTTTACCACACATCGAGTGTATTCTATGTAGACGTTATATCATTTTACCACACATCGAGTGTATATGATGATGACGTTATATCATTTTACCACACAACGAGAGTATATGATGATGACGTTATATCATTTTACCACACATCGAGTGTAATCTATGTAGACGTTATATCATTTTACCACACATCGAGTGTATATGATGATGACGTTATATCATTTTACCACACATCGAGTGTATATGATGATGACGTTATATCATTTTACCACACATCGAGTGTATATGATGATGACGTTATATCATTTTACCACACATCGAGTGTATATGATGATGACGTTATATCATTTTACCACACATCGAGTGTATATGATGATGACGTTATATCATTTTACCACACATCGTGTGTATATGATGATGACGTTATATCATTTTACCACACATCGAGTGTATATGATGATGACGTTATATCATTTTACCACACATCGAGTGTATTCTATGTAGACGTTATATTATTTTACCACACATCGAGTGTATATGATGATGACGTTATATCATTTTACAACACATCGAGTATATATGAGGATGACGTTATATCATTTTACCATAGATCGAGTGTATTCTATGTAGACGTTATATCATTTTACAACACATCGAGTGTATATGATGATGACGTTATATCATTTTACAACACATCGAGTGTATTCTATGTAGACGTTATATCATTTTACAACACATCGAGTGTATATGATGATGACGTTATATCATTTTACCATAGATCGAGTGTATTCTATGTAGACGTTATATCATTTTACCACACATCGAGTGTATATGATGATGACGTTATATCATTTTACCATAGATCGAGTGTATTCTATGTAGACGTTATATCATTTTACAACACATCGAGTGTATATGATGATGACGTTATATCATTTTACCATAGATCGAGTGTATTCTATGTAGACGTTATATTATTTTACCACACATCGAGTGTATTCTATGTAGACGTTATATCATTTTACCACACATCGAGTGTATATGATAATGACGTTATATCATTTTACCACACATCGAGTGTATATGATGATGACGTTACATCATTTTACAACACATCGAGTGTATATGATGAAGACGTTATATCATTTTACCACACATCGAGTGTATATGATGATGACGTTATATCATTTTACCACACATCGAGTGTATATGATGATGACGTTATATCATTTTACCACACATCGAGTGTATATGATGATGACGTTATATCATTTTACAACACATCGAGTGTATATGATGATGACGTTATATCATTTTACTACACATCGAGTGTATATGATGATGACGTTATATCATTTTACCACACATCGAGTGTATATGATGATGACGTTATATCATTTAACAACACATCGAGTGTATATGATGATGACGTTATATCATTTTACCACACATCGAGTGTATTCTATGTAGACGTTATATCATTTTACCACACATCGAGTGTATATGATGATGACGTTATATCATTTTACCACACATCGAGTGTATATGATGATGACGTTATATCATTTTACCACACATCGAGTGTATTCTATGTAGACGTTATATTATTTTACCACACATCGAGTGTATATGATGATGACGTTATATCATTTAACAACACATCGAGTATATATGAGGATGACGTTATATCATTTTACCATAGATCGAGTGTATTCTATGTAGACGTTATATCATTTTACAACACATCGAGTGTATATGATGATGACGTTATATCATTTTACAACACATCGAGTGTATTCTATGTAGACGTTATATCATTTTACAACACATCGAGTGTATATGATGATGACGTTATATCATTTTACCATAGATCGAGTGTATTCTATGTAGACGTTATATCATTTTACAACACATCGAGTGTATATGATGATGACGTTATATCATTTTACCATAGATCGAGTGTATTCTATGTAGACGTTATATCATTTTACCACACATCGAGTGTATATGATGATGACGTTATATCATTTTACCACACATCGAGTGTATATGATGATGAAGTTATATCATTTTACCACACATCGAGTGTATATGATGATGACGTTATATCATTTTACCACACATCGAGTGTATATGATGATGACGTTATATCATTTTACCACACATCGAGTGTATATGATGATGACGTTATATCATTTTACCATAGATCGAGTGTATTCTATGTAGACGTTATATTATTTTACCACACATCGAGTGTATATGATGATGACGTTATATCATTTTACAACACATCGAGTGTATATGATGATGAGGTTATATCATTTTACCATAGATCGAGTGTATTCTATGTAGACGTTATATCATTTTACAACACATCGAGTGTATATGATGATGACGTTATATCATTTTACCATAGATCGAGTGTATTCTATGTAGACGTTATATCATTTTACCACACATCGAGTGTATATGATGATGCCGTTATATCATTTTACAACACATCGAGTGTATATGATGATGACGTTATATCATTTTACCATAGATCGAGTGTATTCTATGTAGACGTTATATCATTTTACCACACATCGAGTGTATATAATGATGACGTTATATCATTTTACCATAGATCGAGTGTATTCTATGTAGACGTTATATTATTTTACCACACATCGAGTGTATTCTATGTAGACGTTATATCATTTTACAACACATCGAGTGTATATGATGATGACGTTATATCATTTTACAACACATCGAGTGTATTCTATGTAGACGTTATATCATTTTACAACACATCGAGTGTATATGATGATGACGTTATATCATTTTACCACACATCGAGTGTAATCTATGTAGACGTTATATTAATTTACCACACATCGAGTGTATATGATGATGACGTTATATCATTTTACCACACATCGAGTGTATATGATGATGACGTTATATCATTTTACCACACATCGAGTGTATATGATGATGACGTTATATCATTTTACCACACATCGAGTGTATATGATGATGACGTTATATCATTTTACCACACATCGTGTGTATATGATGATGACGTTATATCATTTTACCACACATCGAGTGTATATGATAATGACGTTATATCATTTTACCACACATCGAGTGTATATGATGATGACGTTACATCATTTTACAACACATCGAGTTTATATGATGATGACGTTATATCATTTTACAACACATCGAGTGTATATGATGATGACGTTATATCATTTTACCACACATCGAGTGTATATGATGATGACGTTATATCATTTTACCACACATCGAGTGTATATGATGATGACGTTATATCATTTTACAACACATCGAGTGTATATGATGATGACGTTATATCATTTTACTACACATCGAGTGTATATGATGATGACGTTATATCATTTTACCACACATCGAGTGTATATGATAATGACGTTATATCATTTTACAACACATCGAGTGTATATGATGATGACGTTATATCATTTTACCACACATCGAGTGTATTCTATGTAGACGTTATATCATTTTACCACACATCGAGTGTATATGATGATGACGTTATATCATTTTACCACACATCGAGTGTATATGATGATGACGTTATATCATTTTACCACACATCGAGTGTATTCTATGTAGACGTTATATTATTTTACCACACATCGAGTGTATATGATGATGACGTTATATCATTTTACAACACATCGAGTATATATGAGGATGACGTTATATCATTTTACCATAGATCGAGTGTATTCTATGTAGACGTTATATCATTTTACAACACATCGAGTGTATATGATGATGACGTTATATCATTTTACAACACATCGAGTGTATTCTATGTAGACGTTATATCATTTTACAACACATCGAGTGTATATGATGATGACGTTATATCATTTTACCATAGATCGAGTGTATTCTATGTAGACGTTATATCATTTTACCACACATCGAGTGTATATGATGATGACGTTATATCATTTTACCATAGATCGAGTGTATTCTATGTAGACGTTATATCATTTTACAACACATCGAGTGTATATGATGATGACGTTATATCATTTTACCATAGATCGAGTGTATTCTATGTAGACGTTATATCATTTTACAACACATCGAGTGTATATGATGATGACGTTATATCATTTTACCATAGATCGAGTGTATTCTATGTAGACGTTATATCATTTTACAACACATCGAGTGTATATGATGATGACGTTATATCATTTTACCACACATCGAGTGTATATGATGATGACGTTATATCATTTTACCACACATCGAGTGTATATGATGATGACGTTATATCATTTTACCACACATCGAGTGTATATGATGATGAAGTTATATCATTTTACCACACATCGAGTGTATATGATGATGACGTTATATCATTTTACCACACATCGAGTGTATATGATGATGACGTTATATCATTTTACCACACATCGAGTGTATATGATGATGACGTTATATCATTTTACAATAGATCGAGTGTATTCTATGTAGACGTTATATTATTTTACCACACATCGAGTGTATATGATGATGACGTTATATCATTTTACAACACATCGAGTGTATATGATGATGACGTTATATCATTTTACCATAGATCGAGTGTATTCTATGTAGACGTTATATCATTTTACAACACATCGAGTGTATATGATGATGACGTTATATCATTTTACCATAGATCGAGTGTATTCTATGTAGACGTTATATCATTTTACCACACATCGAGTGTATATGATGATGCCGTTATATCATTTTACCATAGATCGAGTGTATTCTATGTAGACGTTACATCATTTTACCACACATCGAGTGTATATGATGATGACGTTATATCATTTTACAACACATCGAGTGTATACGATGATGACGTAATATCATTTTACCATAGATCGAGTATATTCTATGTAGACGTTATATCATTTTACCACACATCGAGTGTATATAATGATGACGTTATATCATTTTACCATAGATCGAGTGTATTCTATGTAGACGTTATATTACTTTACCACACATCGAGTGTATTCTATGTAGACGTTATATCATTTTACAACACATCGAGTGTATATGATGATGACGTCATATCAGTTTACCATAGATCGAGTGTATTCTATGTAGACGTTATATCATTTTACAACACATCGAGTGTATATGATGATGTCGTTATATCATTTTACCATAGATCGAGTGTATTCTATGTAGACGTTATATCATTTTACCACACATCGAGTGTATTCTATGTAGACGTTATATCATTTTACAACACATCGAGTGTATTCTATGTAGACGTTATATCATTTTACAACACATCGAGTGTATATGATGATGACGTTATATCATTTTACCACACATCGAGTGTATTCTATGTAGACTTTATATCATTTTACCACACATCGCGTGTATATGATGATGACGTTATATCATTTTACCATAGATCGAGTGTATTCTATGTAGACGTTATATCATTTTACCACACATCGAGTGTATATGATGATGACGTTATATCATTTTACCACACATCGAGTGTATATGATGATGACGTTATATCATTTTACAACACATCGAGTGTATATGATGATGACGTTATATCATTTTACCACACATCGAGTGTATATGATGATGACGTTATATCATTTTACAACACATCGAGTGTATATGATGATGACGTTATATCATTTTACCACACATCGAGTGTATATGATGATGACGTTATATCATTTTACCACACATCGAGTGTATATGATGATGACGTTATATCATTTTACCACACATCGAGTGTATATGATGATGAAGTTATATCATTTTACCACACATCGAGTGTATATGATGATGACGTTATATCATTTTACCACACATCGAGTGTATATGATGATGACGTTATATCATTTTACCACACATCGAGTGTATATGATGATGACGTTATATCATTTTACAATAGATCGAGTGTATTCTATGTAGACGTTATATTATTTTACAACACATCGAGTGTATATGATGATGACGTTATATCATTTTACAACACATCGAGTGTATATGATGATGACGTTATATCATTTTACCATAGATCGAGTGTATTCTATGTAGACGTTATATCATTTTGCAACACATCGAGTGTATATGATGATGACGTTATATCATTTTACCATAGATCGAGTGTATTCTATGTAGACGTTATATCATTTTACAACACATCGAGTGTATATGATGATGACGTTATATCATTTTACCATATATCGAGTGTATTCTATGTAGACGTTACATCATTTTACCACACATCGAGTGTATATGATGATGACGTTATATCATTTTACAACACATCGAGTGTATATGATGATGACGTTATATCATTTTACCACACATCGAGTGTATTCTATGTAGACGTTATATCATTTTACCACACATCGAGTGTATATAATGATGACGTTATATCATTTTACCATAGATCGAGGGTATTCTATGTAGACGTTATATTATTTTACCACACATCGAGTGTATTCTATGTAGACGTTATATCATTTTACAACACATCGAGTGTATATGATGATGACGTTATATCATTTTACCATATATCGACTGTATTCTATGTAGACGTTATATCATTTTACAACACATCGAGTGTATATGATGATGACGTTATATCATTTTACCATAGATCGAGTGTATTCTATGTAGACGTTATATCATTTTACCACACATCCAGTGTATTCTCTGTAGACGTTATATCATTTTACCACACATCGAGTGTATATGATGATGACGTTATATCATTTTACAACACATCGAGTGTATTCTATGTAGACGTTATATCATTTTACCACACATCGAGTGTATATGATGATGACGTTATATCATTTTACAACACATCGAGTGTATTCTATGTAGACGTTATATCATTTTACAACACATCGAGTGTATATGATGATGACGTTATATCATTTTACCACACATCGAGTGTATTCTATGTAGACTTTATATCATTTTACCACACATCGCGTGTATATGATGATGACGTTATATCATTTTACCATAGATCGAGTGTATTCTATGTAGACGTTATATCATTTTACCACACATCGAGTGTATATGATGATGAAGTTTTATCATTTTACCACACATCGAGTGTATATGATGATGACGTTATATCATTTTACAACACATCGAGTGTATATGATGATGACGTTATATCATTTTACCACTCATCGAGTGTATATGATGATGACGTTACATCATTTTACCACACATCGAGTGTATATGATGATGACGTTATATCATTTTACCACACATCGAGTGTATATGATGATGACGTTATATCATTTTACAACACATCGAGTGTATATGATGATGACGTTATATCATTTTACCACACATCGAGTGTATATGATGATGACGTTATATCATTTTACAACACATCTAGTGTATATGATGGTGACGTTATATCATTTTACCACACATCGAGTGTATTCTATGTAGACGTTATATCATTTTACCACACATCGAGTGTATATGATGATGACGTTATATCATTTTACCACACATCGAGTGTATATGATGATGACGTTATATCATTTTACCACACATCGAGTGTATTCTATGTAGACGTTATATTATTTTACCACACATCGAGTGTATATGATGATGACGTTATATCATTTTACAACACATCGAGTATATATGAGGATGACGTTATATCATTTTACCATAGATCGAGTGTATTCTATGTAGACGTTATATCATTTTACAACACATCGAGTGTATATGATGATGACGTTATATCATTTTACCATAGATCGAGTGTATTCTATGTAGACGTTATATCATTTTACTACACATCGAGTGTATATGATGATGACGTTATATCATTTTACCATAGATCGAGTGTATTCTATGTAGACGTTATATCATTTTACAACACATCGAGTGTATATGATGATGACGTTATATCATTTTACCATAGATCGAGTGTATTCTATGTAGACGTTATATCATTTTACCACACATCGAGTGTATATGATGATGACGTTATATCATTTTACCATAGATCGAGTGTATTCTATGTAGACGTTATATCATTTTACAACACATCGAGTGTATATGATGATGACGTTATATCATTTTACCATAGATCGAGTGTATTCTATGTAGACGTTATATCATTTTACAACACATCGAGTGTATATGATGATGACGTTATATCATTTTACCATAGATCGAGTGTATTCTATGTAGACGTTATATCATTTTACAACACATCGAGTGTATATGATGATGACGTTATATCATTTTACCACACATCGAGTGTATATGATGATGACGTTATATCATTTTACCACACATCGAGTGTATATGATGAAGACGTTATATCATTTTACCACACATCGAGTGTATATGATGATGAAGTTATATCATTTTACCACACATCGAGTGTATATGATGATGACGTTATATCATTTTACCACACATCGAGTGTATATGATGATGACGTTATATCATTTTACCACACATCGAGTGTATATGATGATGACGTTATATCATTTTACAATAGATCGAGTGTATTCTATGTAGACGTTATATTATTTTACCACACATCGAGTGTATATGATGATGACGTTATATCATTTTACAACACATCGAGTGTATATGATGATGACGTTATATCATTTTACCATAGATCGAGTGTATTCTATGTAGACGTTATATCATTTTACAACACATCGAGTGTATATGATGATGACGTTATATCATTTTACCATAGATCGAGTGTATTCTATGTAGACGTTATATCATTTTACCACACATCGAGTGTATTCTATGTAGACGTTATATTATTTTACCACACATCGAGTGTATATGATGATGACGTTATATCATTTTACAACACATCGAGTATATATGAGGATGACGTTATATCATTTTACCATAGATCGAGTGTATTCTATGTAGACGTTATATCATTTTACAACACATCGAGTGTATATGATGATGACGTTATATCATTTTACCATAGATCGAGTGTATTCTATGTAGACGTTATATCATTTTACCACACATCGAGTGTATATGATGATGACGTTATATCATTTTACCATAGATCGAGTGTATTCTATGTAGACGTTATATCATTTTACAACACATCGAGTGTATATGATGATGACGTTATATCATTTTACCATAGATCGAGTGTATTCTATGTAGACGTTATATCATTTTACCACACATCGAGTGTATATGATGATGACGTTATATCATTTTACCATAGATCGAGTGTATTCTATGTAGACGTTATATCATTTTACAACACATCGAGTGTATATGATGATGACGTTATATCATTTTACCATAGATCGAGTGTATTCTATGTAGACGTTATATCATTTTACAACACATCGAGTGTATATGATGATGACGTTATATCATTTTACCATAGATCGAGTGTATTCTATGTAGACGTTATATCATTTTACAACACATCGAGTGTATATGATGATGACGTTATATCATTTTACCACACATCGAGTGTATATGATGATGACGTTATATCATTTTACCACACATCGAGTGTATATGATGATGACGTTATATCATTTTACCACACATCGAGTGTATATGATGATGAAGTTATATCATTTTACCACACATCGAGTGTATATGATGATGACGTTATATCATTTTACCACACATCGAGTGTATATGATGATGACGTTATATCATTTTACCACACATCGAGTGTATATGATGATGACGTTATATCATTTTACAATAGATCGAGTGTATTCTATGTAGACGTTATATTATTTTACCACACATCGAGTGTATATGATGATGACGTTATATCATTTTACAACACATCGAGTGTATATGATGATGACGTTATATCATTTTACCATAGATCGAGTGTATTCTATGTAGACGGTATATATCATTTTACAACACATCGAGTGTATATGATGATGACGTTATATCATTTTACCATAGATCGAGTGTATTCTATGTAGACGTTATATCATTTTACCACACATCGAGTGTATATGATGATGCCGTTATATCATTTTACCATAGATCGAGTGTATTCTATGTAGACGTTACATCATTTTACCACACATCGAGTGTATATGATGATGACGTTATATCATTTTACAACACATCGAGTGTATATGATGATGACGTAATATCATTTTACCATAGATCGAGTGTATTCTATGTAGACGTTATATCATTTTACCACACATCGAGTGTATATAATGATGACGTTATATCATTTTACCATAGATCGAGTGTATTCTATGTAGACGTTATATTACTTTACCACACATCGAGTGTATTCTATGTAGACGTTATATCATTTTACAACACATCGAGTGTATATGATGATGACGTTATATCATTTTACCATAGATCGAGTGTATTCTATGTAGACGTTATATCATTTTACAACACATCGAGTGTATATGATGATGACGTTATATCATTTTACCATAGATCGAGTGTATTCTATGTAGACGTTATATCATTTTACCACACATCGAGTGTATTCTATGTAGACGTTATATCATTTTACAACACATCGAGTGTATATGATGATGACGTTATATCATTTTACCATAGATCGAGTGTATTCTATGTAGACGTTATATCATTTTACCACACATCGAGTGTATATGATGATGACGTTATATCATTTTACAACACATCGAGTGTATTCTATGTAGACGTTATATCATTTTACAACACATCGAGTGTATATGATGATGACGTTATATCATTTTACCACACATCGAATGTATTCTATGTAGACTTTATATCATTTTACCACACATCGCGTGTATATGATGATGACGTTATATCATTTTACCATAGATCGAGTGTATTCTATGTAGACGTTATATCATTTTACCACACATCGAGTGTATATGATGATGACGTTATATCATTTTACCATAGATCGAGTGTATTCTATGTAGACGTTATATCATTTTACAACACATCGAGTGTATATGATGATGACGTTATATCATTTTACCATAGATCGAGTGTATTCTATGTAGACGTTATATCATTTTACCACACATCGAGTGTATATGATGATGACGTTATATCATTTTACCATAGATCGAGTGTATTCTATGTAGACGTTATATCATTTTACAACACATCGAGTGTATATGATGATGACGTTATATCATTTTACCATAGATCGAGTGTATTCTATGTAGACGTTATATCATTTTACAACACATCGAGTGTATATGATGATGACGTTATATCATTTTACCATAGATCGAGTGTATTCTATGTAGACGTTATATCATTTTACAACACATCGAGTGTATATGATGATGACGTTATATCATTTTACCACACATCGAGTGTATATGATGATGACGTTATATCATTTTACCACACATCGAGTGTATATGATGATGACGTTATATCATTTTACCACACATCGAGTGTATATGATGATGAAGTTATATCATTTTACCACACATCGAGTGTATATGATGATGACGTTATATCATTTTACCACACATCGAGTGTATATGATGATGACGTTATATCATTTTACCACACATCGAGTGTATATGATGATGACGTTATATCATTTTACAATAGATCGAGTGTATTCTATGTAGACGTTATATTATTTTACCACACATCGAGTGTATATGATGATGACGTTATATCATTTTACAACACATCGAGTGTATATGATGATGACGTTATATCATTTTACCATAGATCGAGTGTATTCTATGTAGACGTTATATCATTTTACAACACATCGAGTGTATATGATGATGACGTTATATCATTTTACCATAGATCGAGTGTATTCTATGTAGACGTTATATCATTTTACCACACATCGAGTGTATATGATGATGCCGTTATATCATTTTACCATAGATCGAGTGTATTCTATGTAGACGTTACATCATTTTACCACACATCGAGTGTATATGATGATGACGTTATATCATTTTACAACACATCGAGTGTATATGATGATGACGTAATATCATTTTACCATAGATCGAGTGTATTCTATGTAGACGTTATATCATTTTACCACACATCGAGTGTATATAATGATGACGTTATATCATTTTACCATAGATCGAGTGTATTCTATGTAGACGTTATATTACTTTACCACACATCGAGTGTATTCTATGTAGACGTTATATCATTTTACAACACATCGAGTGTATATGATGATGACGTTATATCATTTTACCATAGATCGAGTGTATTCTATGTAGACGTTATATCATTTTACAACACATCGAGTGTATATGATGATGACGTTATATCATTTTACCATAGATCGAGTGTATTCTATGTAGACGTTATATCATTTTACCACACATCGAGTGTATTCTATGTAGACGTTATATCATTTTACAACACATCGAGTGTATATGATGATGACGTTATATCATTTTACCATAGATCGAGTGTATTCTATGTAGACGTTATATCATTTTACCACACATCGAGTGTATATGATGATGACGTTATATCATTTTACAACACATCGAGTGTATTCTATGTAGACGTTATATCATTTTACAACACATCGAGTGTATATGATGATGACGTTATATCATTTTACCACACATCGAATGTATTCTATGTAGACTTTATATCATTTTACCACACATCGCGTGTATATGATGATGACGTTATATCATTTTACCATAGATCGAGTGTATTCTATGTAGACGTTATATCATTTTACCACACATCGAGTGTATATGATGATGACGTTATATCATTTTACCACACATCGAGTGTATATGATGATGACGTTATATCATTTTACAACACATCGAGTGTATATGATGATGACGTTATATCATTTTACCACACATCGAGTGTATATGATGATGACGTTATATCATTTTACAACACATCGAGTGTATATGATGATGACGTTATATCATTTTACCACACATCGAGTGTATATGATGATGACGTTATATCATTTTACCACACATCGAGTGTATATGATGATGACGTTATATCATTTTACCACACATCGAGTGTATATGATGATGAAGTTATATCATTTTACCACACATCGAGTGTATATGATGATGACGTTATATCATTTTACCACACATCGAGTGTATATGATGATGACGTGATATCATTTTACCACACATCGAGTGTATATGATGATGACGTTATATCATTTTACAATAGATCGAGTGTATTCTATGTAGACGTTATATTATTTTACCACACATCGAGTGTATATGATGATGACGTTATATCATTTTACCACACATCGAGTGTATATGATGATGACGTTATATCATTTTACCATAGATCGAGTGTATTCTATGTAGACGTTATATCATTTTACCACACATCGAGTGTATATGATGATGACGTTATATCATTTTACCACACATCGAGTGTATATGATGATGACGTTATATCATTTTACAACACATCGAGTGTATATGATGATGACGTTATATCATTTTACCACACATCGAGTGTATATGATGATGACGTTATATCATTTTACAACACATCGAGTGTATATGATGGTGACGTTATATCATTTTACCACACATCGAGTGTATTCTATGCAGACGTTATATCATTTTACCACACATCGAGTGTATATGATGATGACGTTATATCATTTTACCACACATCGAGTGTATATGATGATGACGTTATATCATTTTACCACACATCGAGTGTATTCTATGTAGACGTTATATTATTTTACCACACATCGAGTGTATATGATGATGACGTTATATCATTTTACAACACATCGAGTATATATGAGGATGACGTTATATCATTTTACCATAGATCGAGTGTATTCTATGTAGACGTTATATCATTTTACAACACATCGAGTGTATATGATGATGACGTTATATCATTTTACCATAGATCGAGTGTATTCTATGTAGACGTTATATCATTTTACCACACATCGAGTGTATATGATGATGACGTTATATCATTTTACCATAGATCGAGTGTATTCTATGTAGACGTTATATCATTTTACAACAAATCGAGTGTATATGATGATGACGTTATATCATTTTACCATAGATTGAGTGTATTCTATGTAGACGTTACATCATTTTACCACACATCGAGTGTATATGATGATGACGTTATATCATTTTACAACACATCGAGTGTATATGATGATGACGTAATATCATTTTACCATAGATCGAGTGTATTCTATGTAGACGTTATATCATTTTACCACACATCGAGTGTATATAATGATGACGTTATATCATTTTACCATAGATCGAGTGTATTCTATGTAGACGTTATATTACTTTACCACACATCGAGTGTATTCTATGTAGACGTTATATCATTTTACAACACATCGAGTGTATATGATGATGACGTTATATCATTTTACCATAGATCGAGTGTATTCTATGTAGACGTTATATCATTTTACAACACATCGAGTGTATATGATGATGACGTTATATCATTTTACCATAGATCGAGTGTATTCTATGTAGACGTTATATCATTTTACCACACATCGAGTGTATTCTATGTAGACGTTATATCATTTTACAACACATCGAGTGTATATGATGATGACGTTATATCATTTTACCATAGATCGAGTGTATTCTATGTAGACGTTATATCATTTTACCACACATCGAGTGTATATGATGATGACGTTATATCATTTTACCACACATCGAGTGTATATGATGATGACGTTATATCATTTTACAATAGATCGAGTGTATTCTATGTAGACGTTATATTATTTTACCACACATCGAGTGTATATGATGATGACGTTATATCATTTTACCACACATCGAGTGTATATAATGATGACGTTATATCATTTTACCATAGATCGAGTGTATTCTATGTAGACGTTATATTACTTTACCACACATCGAGTGTATTCTATGTAGACGTTATATCATTTTACAACACATCGAGTGTATATGATGATGACGTTATATCATTTTACCATAGATCGAGTGTATTCTATGTAGACGTTATATCATTTTACAACACATCGAGTGTATATGATGATGACGTTATATCATTTTACCATAGATCGAGTGTATTCTATGTAGACGTTATATCATTTTACCACACATCGAGTGTATTCTATGTAGACGTTATATCATTTTACAACACATCGAGTGTATATGATGATGACGTTATATCATTTTACCATAGATCGAGTGTATTCTATGTAGACGTTATATCATTTTACCACACATCGAGTGTATATGATGATGACGTTATATCATTTTACAACACATCGAGTGTATTCTATGTAGACGTTATATCATTTTACAACACATCGAGTGTATATGATGATGACGTTATATCATTTTACCACACATCGAATGTATTCTATGTAGACTTTATATCATTTTACCACACATCGCGTGTATATGATGATGACGTTATATCATTTTACCATAGATCGAGTGTATTCTATGTAGACGTTATATCATTTTACCACACATCGAGTGTATATGATGATGACGTTATATCATTTTACCACACATCGAGTGTATATGATGATGACGTTATATCATTTTACAACACATCGAGTGTATATGATGATGACGTTATATCATTTTACCACACATCGAGTGTATATGATGATGACGTTATATCATTTTACAACACATCGAGTGTATATGATGATGACGTTATATCATTTTACCACACATCGAGTGTATATGATGATGACGTTATATCATTTTACCACACATCGAGTGTATATGATGATGACGTTATATCATTTTACCACACATCGAGTGTATATGATGATGAAGTTATATCATTTTACCACACATCGAGTGTATATGATGATGACGTTATATCATTTTACCACACATCGAGTGTATATGATGATGACGTGATATCATTTTACCACACATCGAGTGTATATGATGATGACGTTATATCATTTTACAATAGATCGAGTGTATTCTATGTAGACGTTATATTATTTTACCACACATCGAGTGTATATGATGATGACGTTATATCATTTTACAACACATCGAGTGTATATGATGATGACGTTATATCATTTTACCATAGATCGAGTGTATTCTATGTAGACGTTATATCATTTTACCACACATCGAGTGTATATGATGATGACGTTATATCATTTTACCACACATCGAGTGTATATGATGATGACGTTATATCATTTTACAACACATCGAGTGTATATGATGATGACGTTATATCATTTTACCACACATCGAGTGTATATGATGATGACGTTATATCATTTTACAACACATCGAGTGTATATGATGGTGACGTTATATCATTTTACCACACATCGAGTGTATTCTATGTAGACGTTATATCATTTTACCACACATCGAGTGTATATGATGATGACGTTATATCATTTTACCACACATCGAGTGTATATGATGATGACGTTATATCATTTTACCACACATCGAGTGTATTCTATGTAGACGTTATATTATTTTACCACACATCGAGTGTATATGATGATGACGTTATATCATTTTACAACACATCGAGTATATATGAGGATGACGTTATATCATTTTACCATAGATCGAGTGTATTCTATGTAGACGTTATATCATTTTACCACACATCGAGTGTATATGATGATGACGTTATATCATTTTACCATAGATCGAGTGTATTCTATGTAGACGTTATATCATTTTACCACACATCGAGTGTATATGATGATGACGTTATATCATTTTACCATAGATCGAGTGTATTCTATGTAGACGTTATATCATTTTACAACACATCGAGTGTATATGATGATGACGTTATATCATTTTACCATAGATCGAGTGTATTCTATGTAGACGTTATATCATTTTACCACACATCGAGTGTATATGATGATGACGTTATATCATTTTACCATAGATCGAGTGTATTCTATGTAGACGTTATATCATTTTACAACACATCGAGTGTATATGATGATGACGTTATATCATTTTACCATAGATCGAGTGTATTCTATGTAGACGTTATATCATTTTACAACACATCGAGTGTATATGATGATGACGTTATATCATTTTACCATAGCTCGAGTGTATTCTATGTAGACGTTATATCATTTTACAACACATCGAGTGTATATGATGATGACGTTATATCATTTTACCACACATCGAGTGTATATGATGATGACGTTATATCATTTTACCACACATCGAGTGTATATGATGATGACGTTATATCATTTTACCACACATCGAGTGTATATGATGATGAAGTTATATCATTTTACCACACATCGAGTGTATATGATGATGACGTTATATCATTTTACCACACATCGAGTGTATATGATGATGACGTTATATCATTTTACCATAGATCGAGTGTATTCTATGTAGACGTTATATCATTTTACAACACATCGAGTGTATATGATGATGACGTTATATCATTTTACCATAGATCGAGTGTATTCTATGTAGACGTTATATCATTTTACCACACATCGAGTGTATATGATGATGCCGTTATATCATTTTACCATAGATCGAGTGTATTCTATGTAGACGTTACATCATTTTACCACACATCGAGTGTATATGATGATGACGTTATATCATTTTACAACACATCGAGTGTATATGATGATGACTTAATATCATTTTACCATAGATCGAGTGTATTCTATGTAGACGTTATATCATTTTACCACACATCGAGTGTATATAATGATGACGTTATATCATTTTACCATATATCGAGTGTATTCTCTGTAGACGTTATATTACTTTACCACACATCGAGTGTATTCTATGTAGACGTTATATCATTTTACAACACATCGAGTGTATATGATGATGACGTTATATCATTTTACCATAGATCGAGTGTATTCTTTGTAGACGTTATATCATTTTACAACACATCGAGTGTATATGATGATGACGTTATATCATTTTACCATAGATCGAGTGTATTCTATGTAGACGTTATATCATTTTACCACACATCGAGTGTATTCTATGTAGACGTTATATCATTTTACAACACATCGAGTGTATATGATGATGACGTTATATCATTTTACCATAGATCGAGT